>CP136057.1:60681968-61079468 GCA_032464435.1 Aegilops umbellulata
ATACATCAAACATTCAAGTAGAACCATGAATATTTTAATATGGACATGTACAAAAAGAAGTACAGAAAACTACAATTACTTTCTTGCTGATTGCTAAACAGTATGGTCCAGTTTCTTCCTGTTATTTGTACTTTATTCAGGTATGCAGACAAAGCATTCATTCACAAGAAAAACAAGTATGTTCTAAGCTAATCAGGAATAGAGGGGGTTGAAGAACTTTGCTGATGGCCATGTGGTACCTGTAAAAAAAAGACCATCTCATATCCAAAGACTGTCAGCTAGGCTCATTCTCTGGACCAAAGCACCACAAGGCAGAAAAGTGCTTGTGTGACAGAAACAGAGGAAGAACATAGTGTATGCAGTCAACTAGCATACCTTATGCCACTGAAGCTTATCATTCAACGAAGGACTCGGGCAGGTTACAAACCTACTTTTGAGCTGCACATACTAGTTAGTTACTCCCCCGTTCCTAAATATAAGTCTTTGTAGAGATTTCACAATGGACTACATACGGAACAAAATGAGTGAATCTATACTCTAAAATGCATCTACATACATGTGTATGTGGTTCATAGTAGAATCTTTTCAAAGACTTATATTTAGGAACGGAGGAAGTACATCTCATCTCTTCTAGTAGTACTCTCGAACACTAAATTAACTGCTACAAGGATTAAACTTTTAAAATAAATACTTTCTAGTCTTATGAGGATCACGCTTTTTAGAATCAGTGTGAAAAGCACATGGCAGTAAGCCAAGTTTGTTAGCTAGTGCGGATTCGGTGACTATGGGTGCGCGACACCTTCTATAAATAGTAAATTCAAAAAAATGCTAGAAAAAATAAAAAAGCTGAATTTATTTTTTAAATATACATAGTCAGCCGGTATACTCGCATATGAAGTTTCACGAAGAAATTACATCCGTAGTAATCTGGGCAAAAATGACAACATCAAATCTAATCGAAGCTATATTAAAAAACACTGTTTTATGAACAGTATGGTTGCATTTGTATTTTCTTCATTAAAAACATCATGGGTGTCAATACCATCATGAAACATCACAGGTGAATAGAATAGTCGACTAAGGTTCATACCTCGAAATTTCAGAATTTTCGAATTTTTCTAGTATTTTTTTATGAATTTACAATTCACGTGGGTGCGCGCGCACCCATGTTCACCTTTGTATTTTCGGTTAAATCCTAGTTACTCAAATTATGATAATATACGCCCTGGTTCCAAACTTAAAATAAACTGCGCAATGGAGATTGAGTAAGAACAGGTTCTGCACAAACAATGGGAGTAACTGAATCGAGACAGACACGGGATTCGTACCGTCAGGCTTCGCTTGCCGGCATCTTGCAGGAAGTGGGAAGCGACCAAATTGGCGAGGAAAGGCAAGAACTCACACGCTGAAACGAGAACGTGAAGAATAGATTAGAGAGAAACTACTCCCTTTGTAAATAAATATAAGAGCATGAAGTATATTATATGCTTCCAAATATATGCTTTGTCTACCAATAATTTTATTTTTGAATTCCATCAGTATCTAAAATCCCTCCCGAAGCCCGCGGCGGAGTACCCTTCCCCCTCGCTGCTGGAGCCAGCCATCGCCTCGGCATCGACGATTGAAGTCGCAGCCGAGGCAGTCGTCCATGCTGACGCCGCACCGGGCGCACCCAGCAGCTGCAGCAGGCGTCCCCGCGGCCGGAGTGGCAGCAAAGGGTGGCGTTAAAGGCTCGAGGTGCAGCGTGGGGGCGAGGGTGACCATGTCTGCGGACACGATGAAATGAGGGCGCGGAGGGAGTTCTCCTGCTCGGAGTTCGGGAGCTGGACGCCGACGACCACTTCTCCAACGACGACTTCTTCCCTGACGTTGACGACATGGCTGGCGAGTGCATCGACCCCAAAACCAATGTTTCTGCCGTTGTTCCGTATGTTTTCATACTTTTCCTGTTTGAGGTTCTGTCACAGTTTCTTACTCTCTTGTCTGCTCTAGATATGTTCCGTTCTAGTTTATATATGCAGATGCAATTTACCTTCTCACTGTCATATTGCATGACTTATTTTATCCCTGTTATAATAGTCATGTTTTATCTAGTATTTCTATTAATAAAATCATTTGGTATTTCACTGAGCTGCGTCGTGTGTATAGCAGGACTCATTTCCAACAGTATGTGGTCACGTCGGCGTCCTGAGAAAGTTTTGCTTTCATGTGTTGTCTGGTTGACCTATTCTAGTGATGTGTTTAAGGTGGTCTGATGCCATGCCTTTCATAGTACTCCTGTAGTATAGGAAGTTCATCGCCGCGCGCAATTTTTAAAGGACCAGTTTCTGGACACGTTCTTGTCGTGGGAACGGAGGTGTGGAAAACAAGAGAGTGAGTGTGGATAGGCCTGGATAGATGATGAAGCATATCCACATTGCTGACGGCTGTTTACAACTGTTCACACACATTATGCTGTCAAAATGTCCTTATTTAGCGAAAGACCGTTTGACAAAGGTGGCGGTTTTGATCAAAATACAATGATAAACATGGTTCCACAAACACCCAATATTATTAGTAAATAAAAAACCAAAAAGATATCAAAAAATCCAACAATTCTAAAATTTTAGGTTACAAAACTCTAGTCGACTGTTCTACCCACATGTGAAGTTTCACGAAGAAATGCCGACTATAGTATCTTAGCGAAGAAAACAAATTTGGACCTCCAAATTACTTGAAACAATGGTCTTTTTTGTAAGCATCAATTTTATCTTCTTGCCTAAAATACCACAGATGTTATTTGCTCATGAAAGTTCACATGTGATCATTCATCTATACCAATATAAAAAGACACAAAGAGGCAGATCCAACAAATCCCGGCCATCAAATCAGGTCAATCCAACGACTCAGGTTGCTCCAATGGCGAGCGCCCAACATGTTTAGTATGCAGTTAATATCATAGCAAATGTTAATGTCAATGCTAATCACATACTTAATACGTAAATAATATCCTACTGAATATTTATGTGTAATTAATATATTACTTAATATCAACGTGCATGTACACATTTACTAGTCATACAAAAATATCAGAACTGTTTAATTTTTACTACTCCCCAATTAATATGGCTTGAAGAGAATAGTGTTTACTTATTCGAAAATCCATCTCTGCACCCGAGCTCATCTGGACCCACGCTGACGAAAAAATCAAAACAAATACTAGAAAAATTCAATAAATTCCAATTTTTTTTGAGTAGTAGATAATTTGATGCGTGAGGTCTGCCCCGATTTTCATACCATTTGGAGATCTGAAGAGCTCTCAGAAAAAAAGACAAATTAAGGATATGTAAAATTGTTTACTGTTTATGTACTGTTTTGGCCCGATTTGTCTTTTTTACTGAGAGTTGTTCAGATGTTCAAATGACTTGAAATTTGGAGCGGGCCTCAAGCCTCAAATTGTCTACCGCACAAAAAAAATTGGAATTTTTAAATTTGTTTTGAAATTTTTGTAATTTTGTTTCTAACCTGGTGCAGATGAGCCTGGTTACCGAAACCCCGTCTTACTTATTTACCTTTTCTATTTATAATGGGTGTGCGTGGAACCTTGTTCCAAAAGTCCGTGTCCGTGATTTTGAAATCCTCTTACATCAGAGGTGGTGAACACTAGACACTGTACAGTGTTAGTAAACAGAAACACGTCTTGCATTTTATTTCAGAAACAAGCTAATACGTGACGGTGCTAAAAAAGAACAAAAGAGAGCAGCGTAGCTGGAATTGGAGTGAACCGTGCGACCTCGCGCGCCGTCTGTCGAACACGCTGACAGAGGACTCGTAGACTTTGACCCCCAACTTGTTTAGGATGAATGGAATATTCAGAGCTCCCAGCGGCATGGGGTGTGAAAGCGAAACTGCTTGTTCATTTGTATATGCATCTAAGGCAAAGCTTTCACACATGCCTATAGTATGATCCGCCAAATGCCTGCTCGCATATGCGGTAGACAAACGCTACCACTTGGTCGTAAAAGATCAAGGCCTGAAAGAAATGGTTGAACACGAGCCGGCCTGAAAAGCAACGGTCGTTCCGGTCACAAAAAAACCACTTGGTACGTCTCTTGATCCATCTCGCATATGCGGTAGCTGGGCCGACCCGGCGTCGACCTGACAAGACAAGCTCGAGTTGCGGAAATTCGCATGGGCATGCAGGTGTGGAAGCACACACCTGCCAGCCAAGTCTTGTATGGCCGCTCGATTGCCTCCCGATTCGTAAAATAGTTGCATCCCACGCAAGAGCACAACAAGCTTTAATTTCCGATCATTGGAACTTGCGTTTTTTTCATTTGAAACTACGATTTTCTCACTTGGCTCTTACCAATTTTCACAAATAAGATTTTAAGATTTTAAGACTTTTTTTTGTCGGCCGCAGGCACAAAAATCGTGATTTTATCGGTTGCTCTACTAAGTTTTAAAAGTTGAAACTTAACATTTATTTTCAAAATTAATCAGAACATGTTAAAAATGGAACTTATTTGTAAGCCCTCGTCACAAAAAACACGAATATGAAAACAGATTTTAATTTGGATTGTTTATTCAAAAGATATGCAGGTTTGAAAGTCGAAAGGCCCGCTCCCGCTCGAGTTGTCTCTAAAATCAGAATTGTCATGTGTATTATTGTCTATTCCCTTCATTCCTTTATGTAAGGTGTATTATTTCGGTACGGCAACCAAGTCACATATTATAGACAAATTAGGATGAAATTACCCTTGTCAAATTTGTCGATTAGCGGCATGTAAATTATTTAGGCTAGCAAAGAAAGAGATACACACAATCAGGAGAGAGATAGTTTACTTTTCTTCTCTACAAGTAGAGATACATGCAATCAGCTGGGAGATACTTTCCTTTTCCCGAAGGGCCAAGCACAGAATTACGAGGAATTATAACAAATGCATCTTACAGTGTGGAATTTTATTAAAAAACAAATGCACATAATATAAAGAAACGAAGGAATTAAGCAGTGCCTCTAAAACAAAAAATGTCGTGTCTACTATTGATAGAGGCGAGGGTGTCCCGATCTTTCGATGAGATGATAACTATCGATTTGGTGGAGTCGACTTTGACGATCCGACTACAAACGTGCACGACGTTGCGCCTTAGCAATCGCTAAATCAATCTCCTGAGGTTACTGACGATGCCGAAAGCACGATCAGCCTGACCACGAAGGTCTATTCCTGCAAGCAATCGAGTAAGAATATGATAAAGCAATCTGAATATTGCGAATATATATGAAGTATTGATAATGGTGGGGATCCGTAAGCGGTCTTGGACTGGTCATTGGACACAAACGAAGTACACGAAGTTGCAATGGCTAACTTTTAACTAAACAAATCCCAAAGGAAAAAGCTACTAGGTGGATCTACTTATATAGGAGCAATGGGTGGCGGCCAAGGAGGTGGGAGGACGTCCCAAGGCAGCCTAAGACCAACCCTAGGTCGTACAAGGCTCGTGGGCCCAAGTGGAGGTGATGCAACACCTTTGGACTTGTTGTTTGACTCGGATTCTGCTGCAGCGTCAGATTGTTTCGTCCATATCTCAACGCTCCGGACGAATTTAAAAGCGAATCCAATTGTGTTGGAAAGAGGATGAAATCTACTTTCCAACAAAAAAAGAATCACCCAATTCGGAGTCCGTATGAAAAAGTTCTTGGCGTTTTGAATCAGGTATGTCTGTGTAGTCCGAATCCGAATTCAGAACGTGAGAGACTTGGACTCTATCTTCTCTTGGCCCAAAAGTGACGTGAAGGGACTTTTTGAACAGCACCTAAACTTCTCTTTTTCCCTTATCTTCATATGTGGATTGTACAAATGTTCCATACACCTGCAATTAGACAAAACACAAAAGTGTGTGAAGTATTTTTGTTCTGGATAATATAAATAGATTATTGAATAGTTGACACTAGAAATCACCTGACAAATATGCATGTATGCAATATTTTTGGTCGTATCCAAGGTAGTCGTGTCGTCATCATCCTCTCCTTCTTGAAAATAAAGCCGTCCTCGGCGTTGCTTTATCTGAAATGTGGCTAACAAAAGAGACAAGGTGTACATGTTGTATATGTATATGTCATCAATTTTTACTTCCCGTGGAATTTGCACATATGACACATGTATACATGAGTAACTTTCATTGTGAATAAAATATAAAGCCAAAATATTATCACAAGAAGTAGAAGGCATGAAAGTATTGCAACAAAGTTTGCACATATAAATGAAGCTCTTATTCATATGAAAAGATTGACAATATTCATCATTAAACCATCCGAATATTGGTGAATAAACCTTACTTGCGTAAAATTTACATGCTACAACATGCTTAAATAAGCCAACATGCAATAAGTCATTTGACACAGAATCATCACCAAGATTAGAGGTCATATCAAAATGATTAAACATTGGTTCTTTTGCATCAACAATTAATTCATTGGGTGCACTCAAAATTGTTGGTATTTTAGTTGTTTGATCACATGAAACATTCATGACAGTAACATGATTCTCTAAAATAGGTGATGCGCTCAAATCAACAGGTAACTCAACACATAATGTATTCAAGTTAACTAGGCATGCATCATTCTCATGTGAAGTTATATCATCAATACCTTCACAGTTACCTTGTCGCAAAGATGTAGCTGATGTAGGTACAGATGATGGCAATGTACCATACTCTTAAGATGATGTCGTGCTCACAATCTGAGGTGTGGCTGCTCTAGTAGGTGCAACGGTGGAGGAACCAAGCGGTGGTGGTGAGAATGAACTAGAATAATATTTGTTGTAGTCACCCAATGCATCCTCCTGTAACTGTCTCTTAAAGGTACAAGCACGAACATACATACCAGTAATGCAACAAGGAATATACTAAAATCGTGCCTGAATATCATGGTTCAAACCACCAAAAAATCTATTCATTGTATCATCCTCAGATTCTTCTATGTCACAATGATGCATATAAGATTTGAACTCTTGGTAGTAAGCATGAACATTGTTGTTGCCTTGTTTAAATTGTTCAAATTTGCGAACCAATTCACGACGATAGTAAGGAGGAAAAAATTGTTGTCTCATTACATCTTTCAAATCTTTCCAAGTTGTGGGTTGGTTATCAATGTTTTTCTTACAATGCACACTCCACCAAATAGAAGCAAAACCAGTAAATGCTCTAGTGACAGCTCGTACTCGCTTAAGTTCAGAAAAGTCATGGTGACTAAAAACTTGTTCTACTTCAAGCTCCCAAGCTAGATAAATAGCAGGATTAAATCTACCCTCAAATGACGGTAAAGAGATAACCTGACCATGTGCTTGTGTGTGTTGTCCCAACTCTCGTGATGGTGATGATGTGTCCGTCGTCCAAGAACTTCTGTCTCCGAAACCTGTCATGAAGTAGAAACAAGAAACAAAATTCGAGAATAATGTTCCTATGAACTACTAGGATGTGGTTGTAAAGTGCTCACAGTAAAACAAATATCAATATCTTACAAGTTCTTACCATGCGGCAGGTGGTGACAGGCAACCAGCGGTGTCAAATAACTCTGAAGATTGTGTAAAGCGATTGCCAGGGGAACGTACGTATACACAATGTAGAAATATGTGGAGCTGGGTTGGCTATATATGGTAGCAAAAAATTAGCAATAATCAATTTAAAGATGCAATGTTGAATAAACGCTCAACGACGGTACTGTGCTGGTCCTAGTCTAGACCGGACTAGAGACGCGAGCCTAGAACACTAATGAGGTCACGTCGTAGCACAACTAGCATCAATGAAGAATACTAAGTAGCTCTGGATAGCAAGATATAAATAAAGATCACAACGGCAGTAAAGATAATGATGAAAAACAACTGCCAAGCAGGATATACAACAACTCTCTCTCCAACTTTCTCTTAAAAAGTTTGAGCCAATTTTCTGAAAACTTTTTTCAAAGAATGCTACTAGCTCAAGCTTTCCAATGCAAAAAGAATCACTCAATTCCGAATTGATATGAGGAGTCAAAGAATTAGAAAACTGGCCTGAAAAACTGGAATAAGCTGTCTCCGCGAACTTCGGAGGAAAAAAAGACCTATTTAGAAGCTGATTTGGAGGTGTCAAATATTGAACTAGCCTCTGAAACTATTTAGATGCGTCTCGTCGCTAGCTTTCGTTTGAGTACTGGTGGAGCCAAAACGGACTTCGTATGAGGAAGTTATGCCTGTTTTACTGAACAGTGCACAAAACAGATTCCAATCCGAATTCAACTACGAGATTGAGTCCAGATAGATCCGAATTTTGTTTTTTTTTCTTCTCTTTTTTTTCTCACACTTTTTTTCTTTTTCTTTCTCTTTTTTTTCTCTGACTTTTTTTCCTTTTTTTATCTGTCTTTTTTCTCTCCCTCTTTCCAAGACAAACTAGATAAGATGCAGATTGGATCAAGCGAAGATGTGAACGACCTCAACTATGATTGTGACAATGAACTATGGGTAACATGTGGTGGAAATTGATGGATGATGTGGTGGACAGCGGAAGGGATAACGATGCAGCGGCGACGTGACTAATGTGAACAGAACTCGAAACTCTAAACGAACTAGACGCTAAGACCAGCAACTCGACACGGCGATGCAACCGATAATCCAATAATGCAAACAATGAAAAGAAAATTGCAAAGGCTCAGACTGGCTTGGACAAAAAGGATGAATAGATCTAACTTTTTTGTGGCTTTTTCTTGGACAATAGGTAAGAAAATAAATCTAATCTAGGGGAAACTGGAAATTCTCACCGAGCAACATGAAAACTGATACCACTTGATAGAGGCGAGGGTGTCCCGATCTTTCGATGAGATGTTAACTATCAATTTGGTGGAGACGACTTTGACGATCCGACTACAAACGTGCACGATGTTGCGCCTTAGCAATCGCTAAATCAATCTCCTGAGGTTACTGACGATGCCGGAAGCACGGTCAGCCTGGCCACGAAGGTCTATTCCTGCAAGCAATCAATGAACGAGCAAGAATATGATAAAGCAATCTGAATATTGCGAATATATATGAAGTATTGATAATGGTGGGGATCCGTAAGCGGTCTTGGTCTGGTCGTTGGACACAAATGAAGTACACGAAGTTGCAATGGCTAACTTTTAACTAAACAAATCCCAAGGGAAAAAGCTACTAGGTGGATCTACTTATATAGGAGCAAGGGTGGCGGCCAAGGAGGTGGGAGGACGTCCCAAGGCAGCCTAAAACCAACCCTAGGTCGTGCAAGGCTCATGGGCCCAAATGGAGGTGATGCAACACCTTTGGACTTGTTGTTTGACTCGGATTCTACTGCAGCGTCAGATTGTTTCGTCCATATCTCAACGCTCCGGACGAATTTAAAGGTGAATCCAATTGTGTTGGAAATAGGATGAAATCTACTTTCCAACAAAAAAAGAATCACCCAATTCGGAGTTCGTATGAAAAAGTTCTTGGCGTTTTGAGTCAGGTATGTCTGTGCAGTCAGAATCTGAATCCAGAACGTGAGAGACTTGGACTCTATCTTCTCTTGGCCTAAAAGTGACGTGAAGGGACTTTTTGAACAGCACCTAAACTTCTCTTTTTCCCTTATCTTCATATGTGAATTGTACAAATGTCACATACACCTGCAATTAGACAAAACACAAAAGTGTGTGAAGTATTTTTGTTCTGGATAATATAAATAGATTATTGAATAGTTGACACTAGAAATCACCTGACAAATATGCATGTATGCAATATTTTTGTTCGTATCCAAGGTAGTCATGTCCTCATCAACTATTGTCTATTAAACAGTAATAATTCCTTAGTGACCCTACTTCGCTGATATTCCAGTGATGTAATCATTTGACTTCCTGTCAACTTTTGAAAAAAAAGGCCTGCTAAAGATGTGGATTGTAGATGTTCAAACTAGAGATTACTTTGACTAAGATACACTAAGTGGGGTGAGACAACAATGTTTTGTGCAATTTAGTCTACGAGCAATACGTTTTGGAAATAGGCTTTCCCCCCACTTATAATAGATAAAGCAACAATTCCCAAGGTAATAAAACAGAAGCACAAAGGACACCGTCCAACGATGTAGAGAAGTTACATGGTGGTGGAGATATGACATGCAACCTTCCAAAGACAATCGATCATGGCGCCAAGAGGTCCCCAATCTAACCCTTAGGCCTCATTTGGTACTGTTGTCCCCCCCCCCCCCAAGGGGCTTGGGGATTGGACGGGATTTGGTGATCTCCCCCCTCCACCAAATCCCTTCAATTCCCCAGAAACCACCACCCCCACAATTCCTCGTGTTTGGTACAACAGCAGTGTAATACTAATTACAACAACAACATTTCGTATAGAACCACAGAATCAGCAGCAGGCCAACAACAAATTTCAAACGTTAATAAGATGGTGCAAAACAAAAATCCAATTTTTACAACTTAAACAACATCATAGAAAGAAAAACTTGCTAAAACTCATACACAACCCCCAAGCATCTTGCTATCAAATTGCAACACTGCGGAATATGAATATTATAGAAGAGTGCAAACATATCAGGAATGACACACACTTCATGAACAGAATAGTAGGTCCTCAAACAATTCCATCACAACTAGCTTTTGGGGGGTGGCGGCTCTTTCCTTTGCTACCATTTGGTTTATGGGGTGTCATACAAGACACAAAATAACTCTGCAAGAAAGCAGCGATCTTGAGCACACATGAAAAAAAAATCCAAAAATACTACTACAAGTGTTATGGACCATAGGAACTTCAATGTATATGTGAAGATTTTTTTTCTGGTTCCTTGGATGTTCTATGATTGCAACTAGCAAAGCAAATGTTTAGAAAATGCATAGTGACGAGGGAACATGACCATGGCCGATACTGTTCTCTCCATATTTCAAAATTATCCCAAGCAATCAAGGAACAATGAAAATAATTAGAGAGCTAATAAGAATGAGAGAGCTACCAAACTTTGGCGTCTTAACGAGATCCCATGAAGGTGGCTGCTTGTCCACTCTGACTATAAACAAAGGCTGAGGTCCCTATAATCAGTTGGTCCAAGGGTTAAATTGAAAAGACCCATCAACATACAGACCATCATATAAGAAGAACTATATACAACATGAAAATAAAGATGGTATAAAAAACATGCCATTCAACACTAAGCTCGGTAGTGCACCTGCCATTCAGCATGTTACATTACTCACACTACTTGGCAAGTAAAAACCATATCCACATCAAGAAAAAAAAGTAGTTTGTATAGCATCATCAATCAAGGTATCTTCATACATGGCTTAAAGGTAGTTTAGTGCCATGGACTTTGACATATCTCTCCCATGTGCTGCTATTTGACATATACTACAATTTCAGTCCAGAGTGTGAGACTCAAGAATCTCAGACATCAACTCTCATAAAAAATATGAATAAAAGGATGAGCAATACATCCTAGTTTGTTGACACAAAATTAATAAACTTTTTGCCACAACTTTCTGATGTTTTTACTTGAAAAAAGACAAGGACAAGCTAATTATCATGCTATATCACTAAGCAGAAACCTTGTTCAAAGTCCAAACTTTAGCTCCAAATACTTTTAGCCTTCTAGGAAAGGGAAGCAAGAAAAGTATTACTCCAAATTGCCAGCACTATAAACTGAAGGGTGTGTGTGTGTGTGTGTGTGTACCATCTCGTTATGTGTAAGGACAATTATCTACAATAAAGGCATTGTCCTCCATTTACAATACAAAGATTGCCAATAGTCCATTAAGTAGTGTCCTTGTTCATTGATAAAAGTGAAGGGAAGACATTATCCCCTTTGTTCTGAACATGTCTAATAGATTCTTCAGATTCCGAACAATTGAATAGGTTGTATCAGTGCAAGCAAACAAATGAACAATCCTCCTGCATGTAAAGACATTATCCCCTTTGTACTGAAAAATCCTTCTGCATGTAAAGGAGTGCATCGCCTCTCTAATCAAAATTGTAACTGCATCTTAGACTACAAACTGCAGACCAAATCTCGCCCCAAGCAAGCATATTAGAAGAACTAAGATTATACAAGGCCATCAAAGAATCATATGGAACTCCAAATCATAAAGCAACACACCAGTGGTTAGACCAACGAGTGAAACCCTAGACAGAGGGAGGGGAGGGGTGAGGTGGAACTAGTACATACCATAAAAATGCCAGGTTGCCGGATGGATCTGGATGTCGAAGAAAGCAGGGGCTGAGGCGGCGTGGACGGTGATGGCAATAGAGTGGACGGCGACAACCACAAGAGCCAAGAGGCCTCCGGATCCGAGGCAGGACTGGTTTGGCTCGGCTTGGACGGAGTCGACGAAGAAGGTGAACTGGCAGCGAACTGTTGGACAGAGAGCTGAGGACGGCGGAGGACAGAGGAGGAGGCGCCGTCATGATCGGGGGAGAAATTTTGTGAGGGGTAGCTCGCGTCCCCTCTCACATGGGTGTTGAGGGGTTCGGCGTGTAATTTTGGGGATGTGCCAGTCCAATACCGGGGTACTCAATGGGCCTAGGAGGAATTTTGGGGATTTCTATACCAGCCGGTAGAAAACTCTCTAAAACATGGAAATACACTAGTGCCGAGCGCGGCCTTAGTTAGCGGCCGCCACTATTGCATAAAAAACAATAATTCAAATAACAACCCAGTAGCCTCACACAAAGGAACTCTCTCGATAAGAAGTTTGTTACCGGAATCCAAAAGGTCGAAGCAGCTGCGCAAAACCATGCCATAGGAGGCGACGACGGGCGGCTGGAGTTGGGTGGTGATGGTGGCGGCAATGGGGGGGGGGGGGGGGGTGCGACGTGTATGCGACGCATGGGGAGGCGGAAACTGGCGGCCGGCAGGATGCCGGTGGTGGCGTGGGGATGGCCGGAATAGGTGGCGGGTCATTGTTTTCATTCAACCCCTCGGAGAATGGGTGGTTGGGGTGCCTGTGTGGTTTTAAAAAAAAGTATTCTAAACGCTCTGAGCTGTGGTTTTCATGTGCTTCAAAATATTTGACGGTCCTGTCTAAACTTTGGAACAAGAGATGCTAAGGAAAAATATTATAGAGTCAAGTATAGAATTGTGTACCACCAAGGTTTCGATATCATCTGACTGTGAGTTGAACGACCAAACGAGTCCGCTCATATAAGTTACTCCCTCTTTATGTCTCCCTTGGAGCAGAAGTCGTCGTACTCCACTTCAAGATGCTCCTTGGTGGTCGCTCTCCGAAGCAACGTCGCTTGAATACGAGACACATCACTCCTCAAGCACGTTTCGAGCAAGTAAGACAACACTAGCTTCTACGACTCCGAGTTAAAGAGCGAGTATTCTTCAAGGGGACATTGTCCTCGAAAAGGTCGTGTATCCACAGTCCCAAAGCAAGCTCCGCCTAAAATGGAAAGTGTTACATCAATAGGTAGTGATCTAAACGCTCTTACATTTCTTTACACAGCGAGTACTCATGAAAATTGTCAAAAAAAAGTTAACCCCGGAAAATTAATAAACGGGCATGAAAGCAGAGGGGCAAATTTTCAAGCAAGTGCCCTGGCTTTGGCGGCGGCTACACCGACTACAGGTCGCCATGCTTACCGATTCATCGATTCTGATTAAACAACATCCTTTCAGAAATGCAAATGAATAAATTATCCAAACATGGATCACGAAGTTGTCATCATCCAGCATCATGATCTTCTGCTCCCTCGCCACCTGTCCTACCTACTCCGGTCGGCGCGCCGACACATTTTGACCCCCAGTCCCGTGAGGACTGCCCGGCAAATTCTACGACTGCGCAGCCGCCCAAGAAGAATCGGAAACAGACGCCGACGCGGCCACGTCTGGGAAGTTGAGTCTGGCGCGGTGGCCACGGAACTCGAGCGCCGCGAGATCGTAGGCGCGGGCGGCATCCACGGCGGTGTCGAAGGTGCCGAGCCACTTGCGCACGGCGCGGTGCGGGTCGCGGATCTCCGCCGCCCACTTCCCCCACGACCGCTGCCTCACGCCCCTGAACTTGCTCCGGCTCCTCCTCCGCGTGATCTTCCCCACGCCGCCATCTTTCACGAAGCTCGCGGCGGAGCACCCTTCGCCCTCGCTGCTCGAGCCGGCCGTCGCCGCCGCAGCGACGAACATGCAGCCGATGCACCCGTCCACACCGCAGCTGGCGCACGCAGGAACTGCAGCGGCATAGTGCGGCGTGGAGGACGGCTCGAGGTGCAGCGTGGGGACGACGGCGTCTCCGTTTACGACGGAGATGAGGGCGCGGAGGAAGAGGGAGTCCTCCTGCTCGGAGTTCGGGAGATGGAAGCTGCTACAGCTGCGCTCCAGCCTCGGTGCCATGACGGGTGTCGCAAGAAAGTTTTGCGTCCTCGGAGAACGACGGAGATGAGGGCGCTGTGTCTGGGTTGAGTTCTCGTGCTCCGGTGTTTGACGTTGTTTGGTGCGGTACCTTTTATAGGAGTAGCTAGCTCTAGGACGTGCATGTCCACGCGCATTTGAAACGGCGATCACGTTCTTATCGTGGGAACGGGCGAGTGATCAGTGAGGAAATGCCTTGCATGGGTTGATTAGGCACTGCTCACGGCTGGTTACGACGATATTTGAGCTGTTCACACAATCATGAAATAGATAGATTTTACCTACGTAGTAGTATCAAATTGTATATATACTACTGGTACTATCAGACTTTCGACCAATCTTCTAAAGCCTTCGTTTTTAGATGTGTTTTCGAGGTTTGTTAGGATTTGTGTCCTGCTCAGAAAGGCAAGACGGCGGCAACTCCTTAAAGATGAAATAAGATTCTCCCCGCCTAGCTCCGTTCCGGTGATGCATCTAGCATCGTTGCTGGGCATGTGAAGATATGTCTCCGGCGGATCTGTCTTTGGTGGATTTACTCCGATTTGTTCATCGTTCGTCTATGTTTGTGTGTCTTCAGGTTGAAATCTTCGAATCTACGCTACTCTTCATCGGCGGCGATTGTTGTTCTGGTGCGCTGGTCCTATGGGGCCTTAGAACGACGACTTCCCGACTGTTTACTACAACAAGTTTTGCCCGACTCCGGTGAGTAAGGAGCAATTACGGCGGCGCTAGGTGGTCTATGAATCTGGATGTATTTTTTATTATTTCTAATATTCGTTGTACTGCCCTGATTGAAAGATGAATAGATCGGATGTTTTCTCGCAATTTTTTTATAATATTGATCAAGTGTGGGCGATTTCTTTTGGTCAAATCAATGCTTTGTGCCATACCCAATCATGCCATGATGGCACCCGACATCCCACAGAAAGTCCTAACGGCAATGACAAGAATATGTAGAGGCTTCTTTTGATGTGCAAGCGACAAGGCGAATGGCAGTCAGTGTGCGGTGGCTTGGGAGGCCGTGTATGCTTCGAAGTGGGCAGGAGGTTTGAGTCTGTTGGACCTAATGTGGCTGAACATCGCTTTGTAGGCTAAATGGCCATGGATGCAACGAACCGACTCTTCCCGATCATGGTCGGAATTTGAGACTGAGGTTCTAGAGGAGTTGACACAGATCTATCGGGCGACGACACGATGCAGTATTGGCAATGACATGTGCGCCTGTTTTGGGAGGATCGATGGCTTGACGGTTCAAGAATTCAGGATGTTGCTCCGGTTGTGTATGCTTTGGTGGAGCCGTTGGCGAGAGCTTCACGAACTGTTTTCCAAGCGTTGTCTCTGACGGAGTTGGCACGGGACGTGGGCGCCGAGCTATCGGTGCAGGCTCTCTGCCAGGTGCACCAGAACCAGGAGGAGGGGACTATATTTCATGGGCCTGGAAGGCGAACAATGAATTCTCGGCACGGTTGGTTGACGAAGCAAAGTTTATGGGGCGGGAAGTTTCACCCACGGCATCGCTTACGTAGAAGTCTATGGCCCCATTGCGATGTCGTTTCTTGGCGCGCTTCAAAATCGGTGGCGAACCTTGGATAGGCTTGCAGACGTGGGCTCGATCAAAAGGAGCCTTGCCCTTTCTATGCTCAACACGATGAGACAATCGAGCACATTCTCATGTAGTGTGTCTTTGCAAGAGAGGTTTGGTCCATCTTTGCTCTGCTATGGGCAAGCATGGTTAGGTGCCACGACCATACTCGAGCCTAGCGGAATGGTGCATCACCACGCATGACATCGGCTCACGTGTGAAAAAAATGACTGGGTGATCTTCCTCCTTGTAATGTGGGAGATGTGGAAGCATCGGAATGCCATTGTTTTTTATTGAGCCACCCCACCCTTAAGGATGCTCATGCAGTGCATCGAAGAAGAGGGACGTACATGGAGCAAGGCCGAGATCCTCATTGGAGAAGCGGAGCCTCTCTTTGGAGCGCTTGTGAGGTGGGCGAACGAGAGAAGTTAGCATTTTTTTCCTTGTTTCGGTGGAGTTGGTCCACATGTAACCTGTAGCATGTACTAGCCAACGTGGAGGGGTTCTTTCCCCATCCCTCATCTGTAATATATAGTACGCACACTCTTGCGTATTTGAAAAAAAATTATATACTATCAGTACATATCAATCTTTTTTGTAAATCTTCTGAAATCCAATTGTATTCTTCGTCCGTTCCATAATGTAGAGCGTTTAATTATTTTGGAAAGTCAAAGTTTGCAAACTCTGACCAAATTTATAGAGAAAAACTATTTATATCTACAATACAAAATATAGAAAATATGGACCTACATATTAAGATGAATCTAATGATATATATTTGGCATTGTAGATGTAAATATTTTTCTCCATAAACTTGGTCAAACTTTGTGAGGTCTGACTTCTAAAAACATCTATATGCACTACATTATGAAATAGAGAAAGTGCTATTTTACCCCTAGAAAACAAATTGTATACTTTTAGCTCATTTTTTAATCACCATTTTATCTGGTGGATTTATCTTTCGAGGTGCATTCTACTAGATTTACGTCGTAAGATCCTTGATTTCGTCAGATTTTCAAATTACTGGGTGAAAATGCAATGAGCTAAGTTTGTTTTTTGGTTGATATGGAAAACTAGTGTGCCCTTAAACAATATCGGTCGCTGCTTGTAGCTTTGTTGGTGAATTTGTAGCACTTTCGTTGAATTTTGAAGCAGCGTTAGTAGGTTTTCTTCCTGTAGAAGGTTTTTCGAGTGAGGGTACCTCCAACGGGTCTGTTGGTAATGCTCAAGCTTTCCTCCCCGCTTTACCCTCGCCCTGTATCTCTGTGGATGATGTATTTCCATTAGCTGGGTTTGGTCAAGTTAGAAAAAATGTTCCCTTAAGCTTTCTTCTTAAATGTCTCTTACTCTTTCTCATGTTATATGTGGACACAAATGTGCTGATGGTATATTCACCATCAAGTCACTATACAGACAAAATGATTTCTGATAGTGGATTTTCACAGAAGTTCTTATGTAAAATCAAAATATTTCTATGGTTAATTGTCACAAAATCACTTTAACCAGAGATAATTTGCTGAGAAGGGGTTGGAAAGGGGGATGGACCCTTTGGTTCATGGGTGCATATACACCCTATAAGGGAAACAAATATTAATAATTACAAAAAATCAAAAAAATAGATTTTTTAATAAACTTGACTTTGTTTTGTACTAGTATACAAATTTTCGGGAATAAAAACCAACCTTGGTTTCAGGGCAAAAAAATATATTTGCTATTATAGGTCACTATACACACTATTTTGTCCGAATTTGTTGTTTTTTAAAAGAAGTCAACATGGTTTTTTCTTTTTGTGGAATTTTTCTTACAAGTACAATGGAAGATCAACTTTGTTTCAAAAATATTTCTAGATTTTTTTGACCTTTTGTCTAGTTACTAATTTTTCTCCATATAGGGTGTATATACACCCATAGAACAAAAGTTCCCCTCCTTGGAAAGGTAGCAAATGTTGTGTGTTTTATGGACAAGACGAAAGAATTGATCACTTTTTTTCTAATGCTCTCTTGCTAGATTGGTGTGGATTTTTTTAATGTGTCGCTGATTTAAGAGCTATTACTGATAGTTTAAATGTATGATTTGGTGTATTGATTCTTTTTCTACAAAAGATAGCAAAAAATGATTATAGTTGTTGTCTCTACCATCTTCTAGACCATTTGGAGATGCAGGAATGATATTGTTTTTGATAGAAAATGGTTAATAATCCAGTTATCCTCCTCACACGGATATGTCATTGGATTACCTATTAGGCAATTTTGTAGATAAGGGAGGGAATGGAAGGGTGTTGATGCTGGGGGCAAGAATCATAGAACAGGTGGCAATTGAAGTGTATCGACATCACAAGGATGGCGTCCAGGAGTGCTCAGGGTTAGTGGCTAAAGCTGATCTTCGACTGCCACTTCACCTGGTGGTGCAACTTGTTCACTCCGACGACTTTCCCTGGATGCATCATTTCACTAGCGTTTCTTGTTCCATGTTTGAGTTTAGTCTAGTTTGGTCGCTTTCCAAACTTTGGTTCTTAGTTTATCTCTTAAGGTTTGTAAAATGTTCTGTGCAGGAATATATCTCTATCTGCATGTTGAGTTGTCCACTCTCAGGTCTCGTTCTTTTGGTAATGTTGCTGATGAATGTTGCAAGGATGGTAGTGCTTTTCAGCAGTAGTTTCTAAAGTGAACCAAATGGTTATTTAATAAAAATCGGAGAGGAAGACCTCTTTTTTATTCAGTATTAATGTGGACACAAATCATGCTTAGTTTGGGAAGAAAAAAGGAGGCGAAGTTGAAAATGTGCAATGCCCAACGATGTCGCGTCATAACAAACGCGAACCAGCTTACAACGGGGCCCAACTTGTAATAGTCACCAAATATTATAATTTATTATATTTAAGGAATTTGTATCCTAGTTTTATGTAGTGTGTATCCGAAAAATCAAAAAATTAAATCGAGCAAAAGCAAGTACCTAGGGGGGAAATCACAAAATTTTGGCTTAGCCAAATATGTTTGGCGATATGTGTCGATTTCAACCACTCCAAGCATATTTAGGTAATCAATATTATAATAGTAAATTTTATGCTCTTACTGGAAATCATGAATCATTTATTCGGTTGTGATTTATATGACAATCTTTGCAACATGAGATCCTTGATTTTTATCATATTTTAGAACTTATTTGGGTAGAATGCAATAGGCGGACCTCATTTTTCAGGTTGCAACAAGTACTCCCTCAAGCTCTTTTTCAAATACATCTCTCTTCCTCCTCCTTCTGTCGCAAATGGTCAAGTGGCTTGGCAATGTTAGGTATAAGAGAAGCATCCTAAAAAGTGGTGAAGCAGTCGGTGGAAGGGTGGCCCCAACTTGTAAGATGGGGTATAGACCTCGTATCCCGCATCTACCATAATCTGTCAAAAAAAATAAATCTATTGAAAGCATTTTGTATTTGATGAAGAATATGCCCATAGAAGGGTTTGCCTGCGTCATTAGGTTCTTGTTGGATTGATAATTTGTGCTCGTCCACGAAGTGCTACAATAATATGTTAGCAAGTTGTCGATATTTTTGCTTTGTTTTGTACTTCAAATCTAGTCAGTACGTCACCCACATTAATAAGTAGCAAGTGTGGACAAATCACATGCTTATTATATGGTGTGCAGATTTATTTATTTCTTATGTTGAAAGGCTCTAATAAATCAGTTCATATTCCCAGTTGTGACGTTTTGTATCGTGCACTTTAGCAACGAATAACAATGATATAATAAATCAGTTCATGCTTATTATTTGCTTAGCAGGACACGTGAAATCCTCTTGGCTTAGCGATGGCTATCCGTCCAAAATCGATCGATAAGAAACAATGTTCCTTCAATGCGAAACACGACATGACTGCAAAAAATAAAAGAGACTAAACCCAGCGTAGCTCTCAGATGATGGTCAATTTCCTTGTGGTGAAACCTGCCTACCTGAATTGAAATACTAGATTTCAGGACGCTCATTGATAATCTGTACTATCTTTCGCAAAGAAAAAGAAAAGAGACTTTCACCAAATTAGCTAGAAGAAATCAACATAGTGAGTGTCAAAGCTGTGTGACCTCAAGCTCTCTGTGGGAGCGAACAGTGACAAAGTGGAGCTATGAGACTTTGACCAGGGTATGACCAACTTCACAAATGATGCGTTAGGAAAGTCAGCGCTACCACCGTCACCCCGGTGTGAAAAGCGAACTGATAGAGGAATAAGATGTAGCCTGCGCCGCCATTGAAGAGCAGTCCGGCGCGGCCATGGACGAGAAGATGTAGCCTGCGCCGCCATGGTTCAGAGCAATAGGAGGACGAGGAGCGAACCCTAATTAACTCGATCGCCGTAAGTATATGTCAACAGGCAGCTTACCATACGTATACGGGAATGGATAGTTGGGATTGAAAACTCATGGCTGGTGGGCTTCGTGCTTTGAGATTGAGATGACCACGTCGCATCCATCCGAATGGGTCTCACTGGTCTTAGAATGAGACCCAGTCTCATGGAATTTTTTTTCATGTTTCGCAAATAAAAAAACAGACTTTCACCAAATTAGCTAGAAGAAATCAACAGTGGCAAAGCTATGTGACTCGTGCTCTCTGTGGGAGAGAGCAGCGACAAAGTGGAGCTGTGAGACTTTCACCAAGCTTTGACCAACTTCACAAATGATGCTTTAGAAAAGTCAGAGCTCCCACCATCACCCGGGTGTGAAAAGAGAACACATAGAGGAATAAGACCATGTCCTTCGCAAATGTCAACGCCGGCTGGTCAGGTTGGCCCATCCTCGCAGGTCGCGGGTGTGTCGGCGTACCACCTTTCAAAAGTGGGTTTTTGGATTCCAGCAGATGTGGCTTTCAGGCCGGCTTGTGTTTAACGATTTCCTTTTTTTGCAGGTTGGTGTTCAATGATTTGGATTGCTTAGTTGAGCCGTCAGAGCTAGGGGGTTAACTAGGGCGCACGGGACTCGTCGCATGGTGTGCCCAGCCACCGTAAAAAATGTCGTGTTAGGCGTACCCACGGGAACATAGATTTTTTTCACGTGTTTTTGTCTTATTTCTGGTTTTCAGATTTTTTCCTATATTTTTTCAAGCCGAAAAAACAATTTATTTTTGTGTTCTTTCCGTGAAACAAACAATGCGAAAAGTATAGTTATTGTCGGGGGTTATGTGCGACATATGCCAAGAGATGACTTATCATGGTGGGGGCGAGTAGAACGTCGCCGGTGCCTGGAAGCGGGATGAGGCGTAAACATGCTCGCCGGCGGATCTTACCCAGCTTCGGGGCTCTCCGAAGAGATAACACCCCTACTGCTGCTCTGCGGGGTCTCCGCATGGTCACTATGGAGATATGTGTACAAAGTTGCTCCTCGAGCTGTGTTCTAGAGGTAGGAGAAGGCAAGGCTAGCTCTCCCCTCCTATATCTATTGGTCTGGTGGAAAAAGGATCGAACCCTTTGCATGGGTGCTCCGGGGGGTTTATATAGGCCTACCCCCGGGGGTACAATGGTAATCTGTCTAGGTGCGGGTCCCAGCCGTCTGTCTCTTAGGCCGCCGTCCTATCCGCCGACTCCTGGGGGCCACCTCTGGCGGGCCCCGCCAACTGACCTGGCCACTGTAGCCGCGCCTCTGATGACGTTGGCTGGGTCGTGGGGGCGTGGCAACAGTGCCGCCGCCTGGCGGGCGATCACTGTCGCCACTCCCCGTCTTATCTGGTTAATGGCGCGTGGGACCCGTGGGAGGAGCTGGCCGACTCTCGGAGGTCGACTCCCACGGGGGCCGTCTTCGTGCGCTCCCGCCGTCTTCTATCTCTCCCGCTGACCGGCGGGGCCCGCCGTCTCCAGGCGTACCGACGGGCCAACGTGGGAACAGGGTTGCGCCGCTGGGGCGAACGTCAGGGCCGGTATGGCCACAGTGTCGCGCCGTACCGAAGATCTCCTCCGGTACGTTGCACTGTAGCCATACCCGCCCTTGGTAATCAGGGTAGGGGAGGGCCATACTCCGGCCATCCCCAGTCCCGTCCTTCTTCCAGAAGGCTGAAGGTGGCGAAGTCGTGGGCCGACTCCCCATGGTCAGCATGCCTGGAGTCGCCAACTGGGAGTCGGCTTATGTCGTGGCCGTCTTCGAGATTCGGCCGTGAGTGGGCTATAGCCGACTCTCAGAGTCGGCCCTTTGTCTCGGGATCCTTTGAGGGGCGTAGCCTGCCCCGATGTCTTGAAAGGTTCTGGGCCCCGGGTTAGCCTACCCGTGGCCCATTACTCCGACAATAGTCCCCGAAGCTGGTGAGGCGCCGAGGGACGCGCCGAGGAGCCCCAACAGTTTCTTCATTCGAGGATTTCGTGCCGTAGCTCGCCTGCCGTCTCCCCTCGTGCCGATTATCAGGAGGCGATTCTGCCCCGGCCGTCTTCGTCGAGCCGTCTCTCAGAGGTCGGACTTGCCTTCGAGTCGCCTTGCTCTTCTTTAGGTAGTTTGAAGATCGTGGCGGCACGCAAACGGCGTGCTTGAGAAGCTACGCGGCCTTCGCCCGCCGCGGACAATTCCATGGCGCCACGTGGCCGGGCAAGCCTGCCAGCCCACGCGCGCGACGGGACAGGTCCGCGGGCGGGGCCCGCCACTACCGCGCCTCGGACCCCGAGCGGATCCGCTGCGGCCGCGCGGGCGGTTGGGCTTTGGCGCAGTGAATGCGCGCGGTAACTCCGCTTGGTAGATCGTGGGGGTCGTGGGGGCGTGGGCGCAGTTAATCCCACGACGCCCCCTCGGCTCCTCAGCCCGTAGGCTTATAAGTAGGCAGAGGGAGCGGGGCGGCGAAGCACGCGCGCCTGCTCTCCTCTGCTTCCTCCCTTTCTTTCTTCTCCTTCTTCTTCTCACTGCCGCCGCGCCGGATCACGCCCCGCTCCCGGCGATGAGTTCTTCTTCCGCCGCCGCGCCCGCCGCCGTCCGCTCCGGCGTGTGGGACGGCTCTGAAGTTGACGACGACAGCATCGAGTTTCTTCGCAGGACGCGCCGCATCCCCGGCGTGAACCTTGTGCAGGCCCGCGCCCCGCCGCCGGGGGAGGTGTCGCCGGCGCCGGCGGAGGGCAAGCGCGTCGTGTTCCGCTCCCACCTGTCGCGCGGCCTGGGGCTGCCGGTGAGCGGATTCTTTCGCTCGTTCCTGGAGTTTCACGGCCTCCAACCGCACCACCTTACTCCAAACACGGTGGTGCTGTTGGCGGCCTTCGCCTCGCTCTGCGAGGGATTCCTCGGTGTTCTCCCCACCATCGAGCTGTGGGGGGAATTCTTCCATTCGAAGCTCGGTACGCACGTCGCCGGCGTGCCGGCCCAATGCGGCGCCTTCATCGCGCTGCGGAGGTCGACTGCTGACAACCCATTCCCCGCCATCCAGCTGATCAAGTCGGTGAAGATGTGGCAGCGTTCTTACTTCTATGTAAAGAACGTTGCCGCAGATGGTGACTGGGTCAACCTGCCGGCCTTCGAAGCCGGCGCGCCGGCTGGGAGGCAGCCCAGCTGGTCCTACCGCGCCAAGACGCTGACTCCGGCCGGAGCCGCCGCCGTGCAGCGACTTCGGGTGTTGACGCAGTCAGCCGGCCTGACTGGAGCCGACTTGCTGGCCGCCTTCGTGGCGCGCCGAGTCCGGCCACTCCAAAGACGGCCTCATCTCATCTATCAGATGAGCGGCCACCGGGACCCTAGTCGGACGTGCACCAAAGATTTTCCTCATGCGGAGGTTGCGGACACGGTGAACTTCATCGCGAACTGCGGCCTCTCGGGGGACTGGCAGTTTGGCATGGAGCCATACTCGCGTGCCAACCCCCCGCCGGTGGTAAGTCGCCTTTTCCTTCTCTTTCTCTTTTTCAGCCGAATCCGGCTTCTGCTCTTTATTTCTCTTAACCTTTGAACCAGAACTCTCTTCTCCAGCCCTCATCTGGCGCCACGGGGCCGCCTCGCCAGTTCGCCTCTGATCGAGCAGAGAGCGATGTCGACGACCCCGATTTGGGGGCGGCGGCATTGGAGGCCGACGCCGAAGGAGGCGGCAAAGGAGAAGAAGGCGGCCCGAGGCCCTCGGCCACCTTCGCCGACTGGCCCGTCGGCGAAGAGGGGGAAGTCGCCCCACACCACCAGCCGAAGCACGACGGCGCGAGGAAGCGCCGGGCCGGGCCGAGTTCCCTCGGAGGCCGGGAGAAAAAGTTTAAGGGGGGAGCCGCCGCGACCAAACGGGAAGAGGCGGCCGCGAAGGCCCAGCGCTTCCGCAAGGAAGTGAAGAAGCCGCCGCTGTCCTCCGCGTGAGTG
Organism: Aegilops umbellulata; assembly: GCA_032464435.1. Taxonomy (NCBI): domain Eukaryota; kingdom Viridiplantae; phylum Streptophyta; class Magnoliopsida; order Poales; family Poaceae; genus Aegilops; species Aegilops umbellulata. The sequence goes on from CP136057.1 coordinate 60,706,179, forward strand.
CCCCTACTTATCTGTCTTGTTTTTGTCTTCTGGTGGGTTTAGTCTGAGTTTTTACATGTGCTCCTCGCTTCAGGGCTCCTCTTACCCTAGGGAGGGTCGCCGCCGCCTCCATCAGGGGGTCGGTGGAGTCGTTCGCCACGACTCGGCGCATTGACCCAGCCGCCGACCTCCGGGAGGCGACAGAGCGGAACGCGCAGGAGAAGCGCGACGAGGATGAAGCCGCCCGTCGGAAGAAGGCGGAGGCCGATAAGACGGCCGCCCCCGCCCAACAGGGTCTTGAGGGAGCCGGAGCCGCCGCCGCGGCCCAAGAGCGGGCCGAAGAAGCCGCGCGCCGCCAATCGGCGCTGCTCGTCGTTCCATTGCGCTCGGCGCCGCCTCCGGATCCTATGGAGCATTCTGGGGAGGCCGGCGGGGGACATGCCGTCGTGGAGAGGGAGGGCGGCGAGATCCCCAGGCGAGACCTGGTGGCGCCGCCACCGCTGCCTCCGCCGTCATCGGGGGGCGCAAAGGGTAAACAGTCGGCGGACCCGCCAGTACCGCCGGCTTCAGATGAAGCCACGGCGAACTTGCTTCTTCAAGTCGCCCTGCCAACTCGTCGCCGACTGGAGAAGGCGACTTCGGCGCCACGCCCTCTGGAGACCGGAGCGGCCAGCTCGGCCACGCCAGAGGTCGAGGTGACGAGTTCCGCGCCCGCCGGGTGGGCGCGAGGAGGCGGCACGGGCCCACTGAACCAGGCGTTCCTGGACGTCCAGGCGAAGCTGCGAGCCGAAAGCGACGCCATCCAGCATTGCACAAAGGCGCACCTGGCGACACGAGTGGCCGTCCGGGTATGCTTCTTCTGACTTGTTTCTTCTTGTTCTTCTCTGTGGGGGCGCGCCAGCGCACCCACTGGGTGTAGTCCCCGAGTTCCAGGTCGGCTGCTGAGCAGGCGGGTTGGAACTCTAATGGCGAATTCCAACACTTACTCTTTTTTGAAATGCTCACTTGCAGGACTACCACAACCTCCGAGCCACCGTCTTCAACCGAAATGTTGAAGAGCTGGGCAAGCGGACTGCCGACTTGACTGAGAGCCGGAGTAAGTTTGCTTCTTCGCGGGGGCGCGCCGGCGCACCCGCGGGCTGTAGTCCCCGAGATTCGGGCCGACTGCCGCGCAGTCGGGCCGGATCTTCTTGGCGACCTTTTCTGATGACTTGTGTCCTTTTTCTTCTTTCTTCAGAGGCCAACGCCGTTCTTCAGCAGCAGCTGGGCGAAGCCAACACCGCCTTGCGCGCCAAGGAGGTGGAGTGTGGCAAGCTCGTCACGGAGCGCGACCTGCTGGCCGCGCAGCTGGCGGAGCAGAAGGAGCTGCTCAAGAAGGCGCAGGAGGAGGCGAAGGGCAAGGAGGCTGAGCTCCAGGCCGAGTTCGAGGTCGAACGCTCCTCCTGGACTGACAAGGAGGCGATGCTGACCTCCGGCTTCCACGAGATCGAAGATATCGTTGATGGTAAGTTTTCTTTGCTTGCTTTCTTTGAGCGGCCGACTGTGGGTCGGGCCGACTCTTACTTTTTCTGACTTGCTTCTTTTTTCGTCTTTGGCAGACTTCTTCCCAGGTTACGCGCAAACTGCCGTTCAAGCCATCGAGGCCGACCGTGAGGCGCGGAGGGCGGCCGGCGAGGAGGTTGCTGTCAACGCTCCCCGGTCTCTTGACGAACAGCTTCTAAGCATCGAGGCTCGTCTTCGGCCGGCTCACCGGATGCTGCGCCGGCTTCAGCGAGTCGGCGCCCAGGCGATTGCCGCCTTGTGGCCGGAGATGCCGGTTCTGCGCACTCCCAGTCGGACTGCCGACTGGCTGGAGGTCGCAGCAGGCCATCTGGAGGCTTGGAAGGGCTCCTTGGCACGTGCCGGGGCACGTTGTGCCTTGGAGTTAGTCAAGGCATGGTATCCAGACCTGAGTCTGGACCAGCTGGCCACGCTCCGAGCTGAGGCCCAGCCGGAACTGGCAGCCATGGAGGATGACTTCGTCAAGCGCGCCGCGGCGATCGCCGAGTACGTCGACACCAGCGTCTTCGTTCCTGAGCGTGCTGACAACGGCGAGGAGGCGCCGCCGGAGTGGTTTGGGATGAACCCGAACTACGGCGAGGACTTGGCGGAGGTGATTGGCTCCAGCGTCGAGGAAGAAGACGAGATGGAAGTCGGCGACGAGACGGAGGCGCCAGAAGCCGGAGCGGGCGACCAGCCTCAGCTCGACCGAGCCTCCAACAACGAGCCGCGCCCAACTGCGCCGACTGCTGCTGGAGGTGATCAAGCCGAGTCTGCCCCGCCGGCTACCCCGACATCCGACACCGCCATCTCCGCCGAGCTCCCAAACCCGTCTGCCGCTTCATAAGCCGCCGTCTTGCTTTGCTTATCTGCTTAGTAATTTCTCGAAGACTTTGTTAATTCGCACATTTCCACCCACTGGGTGTATTTTGAACATCCGTTCATGGATTCGGCCAATGGCCTTTGTGGTGTAAATATTTGTCTATATTCTATCATTTCTTGCTTGTTGCTCTTTAGGCTTTTTTCCTTTTGCCGCCTTCCCTTGGGTGCCGTCTTTGCCAGTCGGACAGGCGCTCCGCGGACTGCCGCTAGACCAAATACCTGGCCACCTTGGAAAGGCAAGTACTTAGACGTTCGAGAGTTTTTGTAGCAAGTTGGACAGAAAGACGGCAAGCCGACTACTCGGAGTCGGTTTTGTGAGGATCAGCTGAAAAGCCGGCTCGGGCTATGTTTTTACGCTTTGAATCCTTAGCCTTTTTTCATGCGGGCGCCTATTCTACCTTACTCCGGCCCACCAGTCAGTCGCTCTGCGAGCTGTGGCTTTGGCGGGAGTCGGCTTAGGCGCCGCGCACTACTTGTCTGACCGCAGGAAGCGTTTTCATAGCGCGGGACGGCAAGTCCCCGGGCTGACTGGTCGAGCCCGGGGTCAAGTGGCATAAAGAGTGTCGTACTTGGAAGCATAACTCTTATCATACAGATAACAAAAGGGGGCAGTCCCCGAGTCCGCCTCGGGGGCCCCAGAGTCTTGGTACTTAAAATACAAAAGGGGGGGGGGTGATACATACTGCATCAGCTGTAAAATCTTCGAAGAAGATTGGCGTTCCATGGTCGCTCCGTCTCTTTACCGGAGTCGTCCCTTTTGCGTGCTCGGGGCTTCTGAGCGTCGATCAGGTAGTAGGAGTCGTTGCCCAGCACCTTGCTGATGATGAAGGGGCCTTCCCACGGAGCCGACAACTTGTGCTGGCCGGCTGTTCGCTGGATCAGCCGGAGCACAAGGTCGCCCTCTTGGAAGGATCTCGGCCTGACCTTCCTGTTGTAGTAGCGACGTAGGCTCTGCTGGTAGATGCTGGACCGGCTGAGTGCCAACAGCCGGCCCTCTTCCAGCAGATCGACGCCGTCTTGTCATGCTTCTTCTGCTTCCTCCGCGGTGTACATCGTGACTCGCGGGGAGTCGAACTCTATATCCGTTGGGATGACGGCTTCAGCACCGTAGACGAGGAAGAAGGGCGTGAAGCCAGTTGATTTGTTTGGACTCGTACGCAGACTCCAGAGGACGGCCTGCAACTCGTCAAGACAACAGCCGGCCGAACGCTCCAGCGGTTCGACCAACCGAGGCTTGAGGCCGGACAGGATGAGGCCATTCGCTTGCTCCACCTGGCCGTTTGACTGCGGATGGGCAACGGACGCTAGGTCCAGTTGGACGCCCTGCGTCGCACAGAAACGGGCCAAGGCGCCTTTGGCAAAGTTGGCGCCGTTGTCGGTGATGATGCTGTGCGGTATGCCATACCGAATTGTGATGTCTGAGGTGAAAGTCACGGCAGTCGGACCATTCAATTTTTTGATGGGCTTCACTTCTATCCACTTGGTGAACTTGTCCACCGCGACAAGCAGATGAGTTAGGCCACCTCGTGCCGTCTTGAAGGGTCCCACCATATCCAGGCCCCAAACTGCAAAGGGCCAGGCGATGGGGATAGTCTTGAGTGCTGAAGCCGGCTGATGCGGCTTGGATCGGAACTTCTGGCACCCCTTGCATTTCTGGACCAACTCTTTGGCCTCTTCGAGGGCAGTCGGCCAGAAGAAACCGTGTCGGAAGGCTTTGGCGACGAGCGCTCTTGAGGCCGCATGGTGGCCGCACTCGCCTTGATGGATGTCTCTGAGAATTGCCTGGCCTTGCTCTGGCTCGACGCAGCGCTGGTAGACGCCTGTGACGCTGCGTCTGACCAGCTCTCTGTTGATTATGGTGTATGCTGCCGCTCGGCGTTGTATTTGCCGAGCCAAGGTTTCATCGGTTGGCAGCTCCTTGTTCACCAGGAATTGGAGGATGGGTTGGGCCCATGAGGGTGCTGCTATCTCTTCTATCGTCAAAACTGCGACTTGGACGCGAGCGGCTGGGCTGGAGTCCGCAGCCGCTTGCTGGATTGACGAAGTCCCCGGGCCGACTGGAGCAGTCCCCGGGCCGAGTTCTGGAGTCTTCTCTCTGGCCGCCGCAGTCCCCGGGCCGAGTTCCGAAGTCCCCGGGCCGGCTGCGACTGTGGCACCCTTGAGATCATCTGCAACGGGTCTTGTGCTGTTTGCTTGGGCTCTCGGGCCGGATCCGGCTTCTTCAGGGGGAGTCAGCACAAAAATTGAATCTGACTCTGGTGAGGGCTTGATCGACGGCTTGAGGAGGCGCTGGAGGGCGACGCCTGAAGGTATTGCTTGGCGGGTGGAGCCGATTCGTGCCAAAGTATCTGCTTGGTTATTGTCGTTCCTCGGCACGTGGAGGAACTCGCACCCCTCAAAATATCCACTGAGTTGCTGCACGAGGAAGCGGTAGCTTGCCATGTTCACATCCTTGGCGTCCCAGTCGCCCGACGACTGCTGTACCACCAAGTCGGAGTCACCGTAACACAGGATCCGGCGGATGCCAAGCTCTTTGGCAAGCCGGAGCCCGTGAACGAGCGCCTCGTACTCGGCGACGTTGTTGGAGGCGGCGAAGTGAATCTGCAGTGCATATTTGAGCATGTCGCCCTTGGGAGAAGTGAGGACGACGCCGGCTCTCAAGCCGGTGCGTATCTTGGAGCCATCGAAATGCATCCGCCAATGGGTGGAGTCGGGCGGCGGTGGCAGGTACTGGGTCTCGGCCCAGTCGACGAGGAAATCGGCCAGTGCTTGCGACTTGACGGCGGTGTGGGGTTGATAGTAGATCGTGTAAGGCGCCAGCTCTATGGCCCATTTGGCCACTCGGCCAGACGCATCTCGGCTTCCGATGATCTCAGCCAATGGGGCTGTGCAGACCACTGTGATTGGATGTTCTTGGAAGTAAGGCTTCAGCTTCTTGGCGGCGAAGTGCACGCCGTAACACATCTTCTGGTAGTGGGGGTAGTTCTGCTTGGAGGTTGACAGTACTTCACTCAGATAATAGACGGACCTCTGGATCGGCAGTGCCTTGCCTTCCTCCTTGCGCTCTACTATAATGACTGTGCTGACTACTCGGCTGGTGGCGGCGATGTACAGGAGCATGGGCTCTTTGGGAGTCGTGGCCGCCAACACAGGGGGAGTAACCAACATCTTCTTCAGCTGCAGAAAGGCCTCATCCGCCTTGTGGTTCCACTCGAAAAAATTGGTCTTCTTCATGAGTTGGTACAACGGGAGAGCTTTCTCGCCCAACCGACTGATGAAACGGCTGATGGATGCCAGGCAGCCAGTGAACTTCTGCACATCCAACAGTCGGCTGGGTACCTCCATCCTCTCGATGGCCTTGATCTTCACAGGGTTGCACTCTATGCCGCGTTCGGAGACCAGGAAGCCGAGTAGCTGGCCGGCTGGTACTCCAAAAACGCACTTCTCGGGGTTCAGCTTGATCCGGAATCGGCGCAGGTTCTCAAAGGTCTCTTTGAGGTCTCCCAGTAAGGTTCCGCGCTTCTCCGTCTTCACCACCACATCATACACATAGACGTGGGCATTTCTGCCGAGTTGCTTGAGGAGGCACTTCTGCATGCAACGCTGAAAGGTGGCGCCGGCATTCCTCAAGCCGAATGTCATGGTCAGGTAGCAGAAGGCTCCGAACGGCGTGATGAAGGCGGTCTTCAGTCGGTCTGCCGGGTTCAACTTGATCTGGTGATACCCTAAATAGGCATCTAAGAAGCTCAACAGCTCACATCCGGCTGTGGAGTCTATCACCTGATCGATCCTCGGCAGGGCAAACGGGTCCTTGGGGCAGGCTTTGTTCAGGCTGGTGTAGTCGATACACATTCGCCACTGCTTGTTCTTCTTCAGCACTAAGACTGGGTCTGCTAGCCACTCTGGGAAAAATACTTCCATGATGAAGACGGCTGCAAGGAGCCGGGCTATCTCTTCACCAACGACTCTTCTCTTCTCTTCTGACAGGTGGCGCAAGGGCTGCCTGACGGGCTTCGCGTCGGACCGGACATGTAACTTGTGCTCGGCGAATTCCGTCGGTACACCTGGCATGTCTTTGGGGGACCATGCAAAGATGTCCCGATTCTCACAGAGGAAATCGACGAGCTTGCTTTCCTATTTGCTGTCAAGGTTTGCACCTATGACAGCGTACCTCTCCGGGTGCTCTGGGTCCAAAGGTATCTTCTTCGTTTCCTTCGCCGGCTTGAACGAGCCCTCAGCTTCCGACTCCTTGGGGTTTGGCGACAACTCAGGCTGCTTGCCGACCATCGCCACAGCCCAGTCAAGAAGCCGCTTCTCCGCTGCAATAACCAGGGATTCGGCCAGCCGACTACTCTCGGCCGCACAAGCGGACGACTTCCTGTAGTCGCCGACTACGGTCAGGATTCCCTTGGAACTCGGCATCGTCATCTTGAGGTAGGTGTAGTGGGGGACCGCCATGAACTTGGCCAAAGCAGGTCGGCCAAGTAGTGCATGGTATGGGCTCTGGAGGTCCACCACTTCAAACCAGACTGGCTCTCGGCGGAAGTGATCCTTATCTCCGAAAAGGACATCTATCAAAATCTTGTCGATTGGGAAGCAGGAAAGGCCAGGGACGATCCCATGGAATACAGTCCGGCTGTTCTGGAGCTGTCTTTGCTTGATTCCCAGCTTCTCCATTGTATCCTTATACAGGATGTTGATACTGCTGCCTCCGTCTATCAAAACTCGCGAGAAGCGAGCGGCCCGCCTATCAGTGGCAAATGTGGCCTCCAGAACCAAGGCGTAGGAACCTGGATTTGGCATCACCTCTGGGTGATCTGCCCTGCTCTAGCTGATAGGCCTCTCGGACCAGTGCATGAACTCTGGAGTCTCTGATGCTACAGTGTTGACTTCTTGCTGCTGCAGCCGCCTGCTGCGTCTGTCATCTGCCACACTGGTGAACACCACGTAGGCCCCATGTACTTCCGGGTACTCGTCTTGTACCGTGCCGACTGGTCCGGCAGCCGGCTGCGGGGGCGGAGGCGGAGGCGGCTGTCCAGCAGGTGGAGGAGGTGCCAAGCCATCTCCCTTGGTAATCCTAGTCAGCCAGTGGCACTTTCTGGTGGTGTGGTTTGATGGCTTCGCGCCACTGTGAAACTTGCAGGGGCCATCCAGAGTCTGCTCGTAGGAGAAAGCCGGCAGCCAATTGGGCTTGCCGCCCTTCTGCCGCTTGGGTGGAGGTTGCCCTTCTGGTTGCTGATCGTCGACCGTTGCGACCTGCCGGCTATTGGAAGCTGGTTGCGGGCCCTTGCGCTTGTGATCGTTCTGCTGCTGCCGCCGGCTGGCGTCTCCAGCCGGGGTTCTGGGAGCCTGTGGGGCGACTTTGCCTGTCGCGCTGACTTGGATCTCCGTCTTCATAGAAGAGTCGGCCGTGGCGTACTTGTCTGCTATGATCAGCAGCTCATCCAGGGTCTCCGGCTCGTCACAGAGGAGCTTATGCTTGAGGAGGGTGCCTTCTCTGCACCCGGCGGTGAAGTACTCGATGGCCTGCACCTCGTGCACGCCCTCGCAGGAGTTTCGGAGCTCGGCCCAACGCGTGAGGTAGTCGCGAGTTGATTCGTTGGGGCCTTGCACGCACAAGGAGAGCTGGCGAGGCTTGGGAGGTCGCTTGTATGTTCTCGTGAAGTTGCGGATGAAAGCCTCGGTGAAGTCGACCCAACTGTTGATGCTGCGGGGCTTCAGGCTGTTCAGCCATGTCCGGGCCGTGCCCTGGAGCATGAGCGGAACATACTTCACGGCAACGCGCTTGTTGCCGTTCGCTATGCTGACGGTTGTGGAGTAGTCGACCAGCCAGTCCTCTGGCTTCACGGAGCCGGTGTACTTGGGGGTATCTCTAGGGAGAGTGAATCCTTTGGGGAAGGGCTCATCTCGGATCCGGGGACCAAAACACGGCGGCCCTAGCTCATCTTCTTCTTCTAGTACCAGAGATCGATGGAGTCGGTCGATCCGGAGGCGGGCATCATTCTCTCCGACTCCCTCTCGGCGGCCTAGGCGACCTCCGAGAGTCGGATGCTCAACGGGCGGTGGAGAGACTCGCCTTTCCTTGCGGGGCGGCGGAGGCACATATTCGTCCCGCCGCTCTACTGCTCTCGGGCGGCCGTCTTGGTCACGCTCGATGGTGATATGAGTCCGACTGCGGCTTGCAGCCGGCTCCTTGTCTTTTCTTCCGCGGACGCCGCCAGTCGGCGCCTGAGATGTTGCGCCTTGATCTCGGCGGGGTGGCAGGTCATCTTTCTGCTGCTGCGGCCCCTCGGTTCGGCAACCGGCCGCGTTCTGCGCGCCAGCCGCATCGAGGAGTTGCTGGACTCGCTCCGTCATCAGTCGGCGCTCTTCGCCTTCGAGTCCATCTAACTCGTCTGCCGCCGCCTGAGCAGCTCGAATGTTCTCGGCGGGCGTAGCGTATACGGGGCGGTTGGCCCCGAACATGCTGGCGATGTCCGCGCCGCGCTGGCGGACCGCGCCGCGCTGGCGGACCGCGCCGCGCTGGCGGACCGCGCCGCGCTGGCGGACCGCGCCCAAGCGGTTCGGCCCCACCGGGGCCGGCGAGCCGCCCACGGCGCGATCCATCTCGCGCTGGTAGGCCTCTGACAAGCGTCTCATGCTGGCCACCTTCTTCACGCCTTCGACGAGCTAGAGGCGGCGTGCCTCCAGCGCTTCAGCGTCGGCGTCCTCTGGAATGGGCGCATCCAGGTCTTGCAGTGTCGCGTCAAGCGGGTCGCGAGCTCTCCCGTCGGAGTGCTCGCCATGGTCGATGACGAGCACCTCAGTGATGGTGCTTCCGCTGCCCTCCGCGCGAGGGAGCGGCTCGTCGTAAACCACCACGTTGGTGGGGAAGGCGTCGAGCGACGCGGTGTCGGAATCGACCAGCATCGGGTTGGTGGAGCCTACGGACTCCAGGTCAGAGGCAGGCTCGCCAGCAACGTGGAGGTCGTCGAGGAGGCCCGCGACAAAGTTCGCGGGGCCGCTGGTGCCTGCGTCGGACGCAGGCTCGTCGGAGAGGCTAACCTTGCCGACAAGATCGGCGAGGCAGCTGGCAGCGCAGACGGTCTCAACGTCGCGCAGCGTGTCGGCGTGAACTTCTTCTGGCGTGCCGGGCTGGCTACGCTCGCCAGGGAGGAAAATGGTTCCCGTCCAGAACAGATCTCCGGACGGCGGTGCACCTCGCCCCACGGTGGGCGCCAAATGTCGGGGGTTATGTGCGACATATGCCAAGGGATGGCTTATCATGGTGGGGGCGAGTAGAACGTCGCCGGTGCCTGGAAGCGGGATGAGGCGTAAACATGCTCGCCGGCGGATCTTACCCAGCTTCGGGGCTCTCAGAGGAGATAACACCCCTACTGCTGCTCTGCGGGGTCTCCGCATGGTCACTATGGAGATATGTGTACAAAGTTGCTCCTCGAGCTGTGTTCTAGAGGTAGGAGAAGGCAAGGCTAGCTTTCCCCTCCTCTATCTGTTGGTCTGGTGGAAAAATGATCGAACCCTTTGCATGGGTGCTCCGGGGGGTTTATATAGGCCTACCCCCCGGGGGTACAATGGTAATCTGTCTGGGTGCGGGTCCCAGCCGTCTGTCTCTTAGGCCGCCGTCCTATCCGCCGACTCCTGGGGGCCACCTCTGGCGGGCCCCGCCGACTGACCTGGCCACTGTAGCCGCGCCTCTGATGACGTTGGCTGGGTCATGGGGGCGTGGCAACAGTGCCGCCGCCTGGCGGGCGATCACTGTCACGTTGGCTGGGTCGTGGGGGCGTGGCAACAGTGCTGCCGCTTGGCGGGCGATCACTGTCGCCACTCCCCGTCTTATCTGGTTAATGGCGCGTGGGACCCGTGGGAGGAGCTGGCCGACTCTCGGAGGCTGACTCCCACGGGGGCCGTCTTCGGGCGCTCCCGCCGTCTTCTATCTCTCCCGCTGACCGGCGGGGCCTGCCATCTCCAGGCCGTACCGACGGGCCAACGTGGGAACAGGGTTGCGCCGCTGGGGCGAACGTCAGGGCCGGTATGGCCACAGTGCCGCGCCGTACCGAAGATCTCCTCCGGTACGTCGCACTGTAGCCATACCCGCCCTTGGTAATCTGGGTAGGGGAGGGCCATACTCCGGCTATCCCCAGTCCCGTCCTTCTTCCAGAAGGCTGAAGGTGGCGAAGTCGTGGGCCGACTCCCCATGGTCAGCATGCCTGGAGTCACCAACTGGGAGTCGGCTTATGTCGTGGCCGTCTTCGAGATTCGGCCGTGAGTGGGCTATAGCTGACTCTCAGAGTCGGCCCTTTGTCTCGGGATCCTTTGAGGGGCGTAGCCTGCCCCGATGTCTTGAAAGGTTCTGGGCCTCGGGTTAGCCTACCCGTGGCCCAATACTCCGACAGTTATGCTTTCGAAAGGGAAAAGTACAGTTGTATTTCAGGGTGAAGCACAGCTGTTCTTTCACGCGAAGCACCGCTATGCTTGCTGAGAGCGGAAAACACCCTTGTACTTCACTGTCAAATACAGTTGTGCTCCTCCAAAAGTGAAAAAGGCACAAAATGTGTTTCCGTGCGAACCACAATTGTGTTTCCAGTTTTTTCTTGATATTTCGATTTACAGGTTATCTTTTATTTCCATCTTTATCCTTTTTTAGTTTTCCCTTTCTTTCATTCTCTTATTTTTAAAAGTTTGTTCAAACCTATTAACATGAGATCCAGTTTCAAAGATCTCGATGTGAGAAACGGAACGGTGAATCGTGATTCGGGCGTATGATTTTAGAGATAAACCATTTTTTAAAACCGAATTTAAAAAACTTTCAGGTTGTGACAAGTGTCGCACATGTATTATACCACACGTCACCCCTAGAGGACGTGGGATCTCCAATGCTGAACCGCAAACTGGACACCACATCAGTTGACGGACGGAAAGGGGGACCAGTCTGCGGACACGGATGCGAGAGGCAATCATCCAAAGCTAGCTGCGTACATTTCAAGCTAGGTTTGAAATAACTGATCATACCTCGGGCCGGGCTCGCAAAAGCCCCAAAAAGTCACAAGCCCGAGCCCAAACCGGCCTGGCCCGAAACACATGAATAATGTCATTTTCAAATTAATTAATTAGATTCAGGGTATTAAAATAATATAAATACCTATATTTCAAATAAAATATACATTTGCTTAGCATTTCAGACTTTTTTTGGGCTTTCGGGTCGGCTTCGGGCCATAAAATGGAGCCCGAGCCCAGCCCGAATGCCAAGCTTTCAGGATTGGGCCTCCAGCCGACTTTCCATGCACATGTTTAGTTTCAACTAACCAAACGAATTACATCCAAACCGAATGATTTTCATACAAACTGGATGAAAAGATTTACATTTAGGACATATTTTAACAAAAATATACCTGACTAGGCTAAAACTAGTCTGAAATCACAGTAAAGTTTCATCGTGTTTGGACTTTATTTGATATGGTTTTTCCGCGGAACATGAAAATAGGAAAAAAACATGAACTGGCACTTGGCATTGAGTTAATAGCTTAGTTCCCAATAGTGATATAAAATTGTATATAAATCATACAAGATTGCTTATATAATAGTATGAAGCAATCAAAAATTATATATATATTGGAGACGTATCAGACACCATTCACACACTAAAAGGCCTTCACGGTTGGGCAAAGATCAGAACGCAAACAGGGATGTAAGATGGATCAAGGTAGGAAATCATGTATTTACCTTTATCGCTTGCGAACACCTTAAGTGCAGGCGAATTCATGTAGTAACTGTTTTGCTATTACTACACATGACTCTTACTAGAAGCAAAGGCACGTCTTGCCGTGCGGCTTTTCTTTCTTGTTGATTATTTTTCTTGATAACAGTTTTCGTAAACAAACATGAAGAAACTTATTGATTGAACTTTTTACAGCCAAACATTTCTACAACTCAATCTAGGTATCTAGCTCTGGATTGAATGGCGATCAGCTCGGGCAGATCAACTTCTGGAGTCAAATGAAATACGAAAAGCATCTCAGCCACACAAACAATGATGGTGAGATTAACTTATTTTGCTCTCCTCAATGAAAAGGAAATGTTCACATTACATTTTAGACATCAGATTGTGGCACCATTCATTGCAGAGACATCGAGATGCATCTTAGCAGGGCATACGAGAGGCCACAAATAGCAAAGCCAATGAGTTAAACATCTTGATTTGGGCTTGTGTAGTACTCTGCCCCACTTAAACAACTTGTGTGCACCTTAATGCATATACGAATGGTCAGTTCATTTCATCAGCGACATATGTGTACATGAGCTAAAACCGTCATCAAAGATCGCAAGAGTATATAAAACGTGTAACTAATAGCTATTGAAAATTGACTTGTTTGGTGACTGACCAGTTGTCTATTATCATCTCATGCTCCGCGGTTCATATGCACCTATGCTGCCAATGCACTGCGGACTCTTACTACAAAAAAAATCATATTGCTAGTGGATAACATGATTCCTAGAACAAATATTAATTCTAAAGACCAATCATATAATTCTCTGGCTTGACCAAGGTGGAGGAGTTCAATGTTCTGCGGAGTGTGGAGATAAAGGACTGCATTCAATTACCTTCTCTGTATGAAAAATCAAGGAGGGCCAGAACTAAATTTGTAAGATCCAAATATTAAAGAGAACTTACAACAATGATTGCTTCTAAGTCATTATTTAAATTGCTTTAAGAAACTGCACATGTTGTCCACATAAATTGAGTTGAACAGAAGATGTTGCCTAAGAGATGTACATAAGAACATGCTTGAAAGATAATATTGCCAAGTTACCATATACATGAAGTCAACTCTAATAGCCATTCTGAGAAACCACTAAAAAGGGTCCAGAGCAAACAAAAAACACTCCAAACAAAATAGTGCAATAAATCAAATTGAATCAAGTAACCAGAGGGTGATTTTATCTAGAAAAAACATGGTGCCAAGACTCAGTCACAAACAGGTAATAAGTGGCAGCAATCAAGGTGGGGAGATGGAGAAAGAAACATCACTAGTTTAGTCAGCAGGAGTTGTAAGTGCACAACACTTGTCTTGGTTGTTAGAGAAGACAAAAGAATGAGATTAATTTTAAATCTATCTAGTATTAATTAACATCTACATTCATACCCAAGACAATGACTTGTAGGCTCTGTCCCATTGCTAGTTAATGGAGACGATTCCCTTTCACGTATACAGTATTAAATCCCTAATGCCCCTAAGATCCTCGAGTCAATAATAATCACTTGAAGATTCCCAAATTGTGAGAGAATTAATTAACTTGTGTTCTACTAAGGAGAAAAAAGGAAGCACACTTGAAGACACATGCATTTTTAGCTTTTATGATAGCATTCCGTGGCAAAAGAGCCGCTTACTCACTAGTGATGAAGACGAACTCAGAGATGCACACCAACATGATTACCTTGGAGCTGGAAACTAAGAATTGACAACATGATGTGTAGTCTATGTAAGCAATATATAAGATATCTCATTACAAATAAAGTGGGAAAAAGCAATGATGCTCCTAGCAGTTATAGTTTGGAAAGCCTCCATTATCAACACAAACCATGAGGCCAACATGATAGGTTTTTTGAAGGAAAAAGGCAAGAATAGGTATAATTATGCATGCACACTCTTAATCGAGGCGGGGTAAATACGTTATTGATGAGCACGACGACAGCGACGTTGACCAAGGTGCTCGCAACAAACACGGCGATCGTGTCAAGGCTGGTGGTATTCATGGTGGTGTGTGCCACCAAGGCCGTTATGACCTTCGTCATGGAGCAACTCTAGATCGAAGTGACATCCCTCCTCGCACTCCGCGCTCACTGCATTCATTGCTCCCTTCCACGACGCATCAGCAACGCCCTCTTCCCCGTCTACCAGGTCCACCATGGTATGAAAAATTGAAAACTGAAGAACATCTCCTCCCTATCAGTTCCCCCTTAACCATTTCTTCTCAGTTACACACCACTTTGCAACCACCCAATAGACAGGCATTTTCTGGCATAGATCTGCACTGATCCGGCGGCGGCCAACACTTGACATTCCTTTCCCCTGTTAACTGAATTGCACTGCGTCGAAAGCTCAGCATCCAGAGTCTCCTCAACCCTACACTAACCCCCCTGCTTTCCTATGTTATGATTTCTCATCCGTGCTCCTTTTAACTGCAGATGCATTTGCACGTAACAACTACTACTTGCTAGATGTGATGTGTTAACAAATCTGTTCACATGCATATGATCCTTGAAGTACTCCCTCCGTCCCACAATATAAGATCATTTTTCAAGCTAACATAGCTTGAAAAATGTTCATATATTCTGGGATGGAGGGGGTAGATAGTAAACATGATTGTGCCTTCTTCTCTATCCTTTATTTTTTACTAATTCACGAGCATGTTTTGGCAAGCTCAAACAAGAAAGCATAGGAATCAATAAGAAAATTATAAGGTTCACCTTTCCTGCCTCCTGTGGCCCTGTCTTTCCCCTGCTTGTGCATCTTCTAGCAAGACGGATTACGACATCTAACTATGTAGGCGCCACGCCGCTCCGCTTGCGGCGCTCTGCAGGAGAAGGGACATCGAGACGGTGCAGGGATGTGGGTTGTGGCCAGAGCAGCGCCGCGCCCCTGTGCTACACGCTCGTGCTGGTGTGCGGCTACCGTCGAACGCCGTCCGCGTGTCCGATCCGCCGCCATGCTGCGCTAGGTTGACGTCTGATAACCCACAAGTATTGGGGATCGCAACCGTTTTTGATAAGTAAGAGTGTCGAACCCAACGAGGAGCTAAAGGTAGAACAAATATTCTCTAAAGTTCTATCGACCACCGATACAACTCTACGCATGCTTGACGTTCGCTTTACCTAGAACAAGTATGAAACTAGAAGTACTTTGTAGGTGTTTTTGGGTAGGCTTGCAAGAAAATAAAGAGCGAGAAAATAAAAGCTAGGGGCTGTTGTAAGTAAAGAAGCAACTAAAGTAAATATAGCGAGTGTGGGAAAGTGGTGGTAGGAGTTGCAATATTGTCCTTGAAGCAATGGACTACTTTACTAGACCGATAGCAAGTATTACGTGGGAGAGGCCACTGCTAGCATGTCATCCCTTACTTGGAATTATATGCACTTATGATTGGAACTATTAGCAAGCATCCGCAACTACTAACGTTCATTAAGGTAAAACCCAACCATAGCATTAAGATATATTGGTCCCCCTTCAATCCCATATGCATCAATTTCTATGCTAGGTTGAAGCTTCTATCACTCTTGCCCTCCAATACATAGTCCTATCAACATACAACTAACCCTAAGGTGTGATCCACGCGCGCGCTCATATGATGGGCACCAAAGGACAACAACATAACCACAAGCAAATTAAATCAATCGTAGCAATTCATCAACCACCGCTAGGACAAAGAAAATCTACTCAGACATCATAGGATGGCAACACATCATTGGATAATAATATGAAGCATAAAGAACCATGTTTAAGTAGAGGGTACAAGGGGTTGCGGGAGAGTGGACCGCTGTAGATAGAGGGGGGTAGGTGATGGAGATGTTTGTGAAGATGGCGGAGGTGTTGGTGAAGATCGCGGTGATGATGATGGCCCCCAGCGGTGTTCCGGCGCCACCGGAAGCGAGGGGGAGAGAGCCCCCTCCTTCTTCTTCTTCCTTGCCCTTCTCCCTACATGGGAGAAGGGTTTCCCCTATGGTCCATGGCCTCCATGGTGTGGGAGGAGCGAGAGCCCCTCCGAGATTGGATCTGTCTCTCTGTCTCTCTCTGTTTCTGCATTCTGTTTTCTGTCCCTTCACCGTTTCTTAAATATCCGGAGATTCGTAACTCCGATTGGCCTGAAACCTTCGCCGTGATTTTTTTCTGAATATTAGCTTTCTTGCGGCAAAAGAAGAGCGTCAACCGCCTTATGGTGGGCTCACGAGGGTAGGGGCGCCCTAAGGGGGGGCGCCCCCTGCCTCGTGACCACCTCGGGCACTGGTTCGCGTTCATTTTCCATCCAAATTTTCCAAATTTTCCAAAAATAATCTCCGTCTGTTTTTATCCTGTTTGGATTCCGTTTGATATGGTTATTCTGCGAAACCAAAAACATGCAACAGACAGGGACTGGCACTGGATCAATATGTTAGTCCCAAAAATAATATAAAAAGTTGTCAAAAGTATATGAAAGTTGAATAATATTGGCATGGAACAATCAAAAATTATAGATACGACGGAGACGTATCAGCATCCCCAAGCTTAATTCCTGCTCGTCCTTGAGTAGGTAAATGATAAAGAAGATAATTTTTGATGTGGAATGCTACCTAGCATAATCTTGATCATATGTCTAATCATGGCATGAATATTAAGACACGAGTGATTCAAAGCAATAGTCTATCCTTTGACATAAAAATAATAACACTGCAAGCATACCAACCAAGCAATTATGTCTTATTGAAATAACACAGCCAAAGAAAGCTCATCCCTACAAAATCATATAGTCTGGCTATGCTCCATCTTCACCACACAAAATATTTACATCATGCACAACCCCGATGACAAGCCAAGCAATTGTTTCATACTTTTGACGTTCTCAAACCTTTTCAACTTTCACGCAATACATGAGCATGAGCCATGGACATAGCACTATAGGTGGAATAGAATATGATGATGGGGTGGTTGTGGAGAATACAAAAAGGGAGAAAGTCTCACATCAACTAGGCGTATCAACGAGCTATGGAGATGCCCATCAATAGGTATCAATGTGAGGAGTAGGGATTGCCATGCAATGGTTGCACTAGAGCTATAAGTATATGAAAGCTTAAACTGAAACTAAGTGTTGTGCATCCAACTTGCTTGCTCATGAAGACCTAGGGCAATTGAGGAAGCCCATCGTTGGAATATACAAGCCAAGTTCTATAATGAAAATTCCCACTAGTATATGAAAATGATAACTCAAGAGACTCTCTATATGAAGAACATGGTGCTATTTTGAAGCACAAGTGTGGTAAAAGGATAGTAACATTGCCCCTTCTCTCTTTTTTATCATTTTTTTGTTTTCTCTTTTTTTTGGCCTTCTCTTTTTTTGGCCTTTCTCTTTTTTTTCGTTCGGAGTCTCATCCTGACTTGTGGGGGAATCATAGTCTCCATCATCCTTTCCTCAATGGGGCAATGCTCTAATAATGATGATCATCACACTTTTATTTACTTACAACTCAATATTACAACTCGATACTAGAACAAAGATATGACTCTATATGAATGCCTCCGGCGGTGTACCGGGATGTGCAATGATCTAGCATAGCAATGACATCAAAAAAATGGACAAGCCATGAAAACATCATGCTAGCTATCTTACGATCATGCAAAGCAATATGACAATAAATGCTCAAGTCATGTATATGATGATGATGGAAGTTGCATGGCAATATATCTCGGAATGGCTATGAAAATGCCATGATAGGTAGGTATGGTGGCTGTTTTGAGGAAGATATAATGAGGCTTATGTGTGACAGAGCGTATCATATCACGGGGTTTGGATGCACCGGCGAAGTTTGCACCAACTCTCGAGGTGAAAAAGGGCAATGCACGGTACCGAAGAGGCTAGCAATGATGGAAGGGTGAGAGTGCGTATAATCCATGGACTCAACATTAGTCATAAAGAACTCACATACTTATTGCAAAACTCTATTATTCATCGAAACAAAGTACTACGCGCATGCTCCTAGGGGGATAGATTGGTAGGAAAAGACCATCGCTCGCCCCGACCGCCACTCATAAGGAAGACAATCAATAAACACCTCATGCTCCGACTTCATTACATAACGGTTCACCATACGTGCATGCTACGGGAGTTGCAAACCTCAACACAAGTATTTCTCAATTTCACAATTACTCAACTAGCACGACTCTAATATCACGATCTTTATATCACAAAACTATTGCAAGGAATCAAACATATCATATTCAGTGATCTACAAGTTTTATGTAGGACTTTATGACTAACCATGTGAATGACCAGTTCATGTCATCTCTCTAAATAGATTTAAGTGAAGCAAGAGAGTTTAATTCTTTCTACAAAAGATATGCCCACGCTCAAACAAGTATAAGTGAAGCAAAAGAGCATTCTACAAATGGCGGTTGTCTATGTAAAGAGAAACAGGCAATCCAAGCTTCAAATGATATAAGTGAAGCACATGAAGCATTCTATAAAGCCATACTCAAAAGATATAAGTGAAGTGCAATGAGCATTCTATAAATCAACCAAGGAATATCTCATACCAGCATGGTGCATAAAAGAAAAGTGAAAACTAAATGCAAAAGACGCTCCAAGATTGCACATATCACATGAATGAAACGAATCCGAAAACATACCGATACTTGTTGAAGAAAGAGGGGATGCCTTCCCAGCATCCCCAAGCTTAGACGCTTGAGTCTCCTTGAATATTTACTTGGGGTGCCTTGGGTATCCCCAAGCTTGAGCTCTTGCCTCTCTTCCTTCTTCTCACATCAAAACCTTCTCAATCGTCGAACACTTCATCCACACAAAACTTCAACAGAAAACTCGGTAAGATCCGTTAGTATAATAAAGCAAATCACTACTCTAAGTACTGTTGCAAAGCAATTCATATTTTGTTTTTGCATTGTGTCTATTGTAATATAACTTTTTCATGGCTTATTCCACTGATATAAATTTATAGTTTCATCAAAACAAGCAAACTATGCATCAAAAACAGAATCTGTCTAAAACAGAACAGTCTGTAGCAATATGAACATTCACCATACTTATGATACTTGAAAAATTGTGCCACAATTAGGAAAAATAAACAATTTTTACAGTAAGAGAGTGCAAAAAGAATCAGAACCATTAGACGTTCCTGTAAAAAATTAAAAATCATGCACTACAGCCAAAGTTTCTGTCCTCCACCGCACAAACCAACAAGCATTGTAAACATCCTAAAAGCAAACCTTGGCACATTATTTTTATAATACAATGGAATTGTACAAGGGGATAGTTATTTTTATTGAAAAGTTTCTGTAATCAAGGTTCACAAAGTTTCCGTGAGCATGAACAAAGTTCAAGGCTAGCTCCCACTTCAACAATGTTTGTCTTTCTCACTTTCGCTTTTCTTTTTTTTTTGAAAAAGTTTTGGGTTCCCCTCTTTATTTTTTTTGTTTTTAAACTATATGAAAGCACTCAACAGAAATAAATGACTCTCTAAAACTTCCGGGTTGTCTCCCTGGTAGCGCTTTTCTTTAAAGCCATTAAGCTAGGCATATAGTGCTCAAGTAGTGAATCCACCCGGATCCCAATGTATATCAAAGACAATTTTAATTAGCAATGATTTCTAATTTAGTAGTGAGCACAAAGTAGCATATATCATGTAATGACGAAGTCTAACTCTCTTCCTATGCATCGGCATGTCATAAAAGAACAATTCATGCACACCTAATAAAGGCCAATGCATAGTATAAACAGTTTCTTGCCATTTTATCGTGTTGGAGACATAGAGAGGTGGAGATATAGTTCCTCTCTCATAATAATTGCAAGTAGGATCAGCAAGCACATGCATATTATATTCATCAAAATCATCATGTGCAACGGTAAAAGGCAACCCATCAATGTAATCCTTAATAAGTGCAAACATCTACGATATAGTGTAGTTCGGAGAATTCGAAAAGATAATAGGACTATCATGCGTGGGTGCAATAGCAACAATTTCATGTTTAACATAAGGAACTATAGCAAGTTCATCTCCATAAGCATAATTCATATTGGCATCTTGGCCACAAGCATAGCAAGCATCATCAAAAAGGGATATTTCAAGATAATCAACGGGATCATAACAATCATCATAGCAATCATCCTTCGGTAAGCACGAAGGGGAATTAAATAATGTATGAGTTGAAGAGTTACTCTCATTAGAAGGTAGGCACGGGTGATCAATCCGCTCTTCCTCCTTTTGTTCTTCGCTCTCCTCATCATCTTTTTCATCCAATGAGCTCATAGTTTCATCAATTTCTTCTTCCATAGCTTCCTGCAATATATTAGTCTCTTCTTGGACAGCGGTGACTTTCTCAATATATGATTTAACATAAGGACTAGAAGCATAATTATCATAGCAATATTTAAGTATGAAAAAAAATCAGATTCGTAAAGAGTAGCACCATACTTTTCAATCAAAGAAGCAATTTCGTAACCACCCTTAAAAGCAACAAATTCTTCAATTTGTTGAACATCATAGTAATTATAAACACCCTTAGCATATGAAGATAAGATTCCATTATCAATAAACTTACATTGGTAGGCAAGGTGTTTCTTAGGGTTTTCAGAAAAACAAGTAAAATCATAAATTTCACATAAATTCCAAGCATAACATTGCATAGTATTAATTTGATGTTGTAAAAGTTTCCCATTTTGAGATATTCGGTGTCGTACATAACAAGCATGCTCATCTAAGGATTTGCCCTCAACTAAGCTAGTTGGGGTTTCAGCACGAGCACAAAGGGATCGGAGATGATCCAGGTAATAAGCTTCAGCAGTGTGATAGATTTTGAGTGGTTCTTCAACCATTGGTTCAGTAGGTATAACTAATTTTTTTTTGGTATTTTGCGTTTCCTACCCATAACTAAAGATAGAAAACAACTAAGAACAGCAAATAAAAATTACTTAGTGATAAAGCAAACAAGCACACACGAGAATATTCACCCCACGTTATTGCTCCCCGGCAACGGCGCCAGAAAAAGGTCTTGATAACCCACAAGTATAGGGGATCGCAACAGTTTTTGATATGTAAGAGTGTCGAACCCAACGAGGAGCTAAAGGTAGAACAAATATTCCCTAAAGTTCTATCGAACACCGATACAACTCTACGCACGCTTGACGTTCGCTTTACCTAGAACAAGTATGAAACTAGAAGTACTTTGTAGGTGTTTTTGGGTAGGCTTGCAAGAAAATAAAGAGTGAGAAAATAAAAGCTAGGGGCTGTTGTAAGTAAAGAAGCAACTAAAGTAAATATAGCGAGTGTGGAAAAGTGGTGCTAGGAGTTGCGAAATTGTCCCTGAAGCAATTGACTACTTTACTAGACCGATAGCAAGTATTACGTGGGAGAGGCCACTGCTAGCATGTCATCCCTTACTTGGAATTCTATGCACTTATGTTTAGAACTATTAGCAAGCATCCGCAACTACTAACGTTCATTAAGGTAAAACCCAACCATAGCATTAAGATATATTGGTCCCCCTTCAATCCCGTATGCATCAATTTCTATGCTAGGTTGAAGCTTCTGTCACTCTTGCCCTCCAATACATAGTCCTATCAACATACAACTTACCCTGAGGTGTGATCCACGCGCGCGCTCATATGATGGGCACCAAAGGACATCAACATAACCAGAAGCAAATTAAATCAATCATAGCAATTCATCAACCACCGCTAGGACAAAGAAAATCTACTCAGACATCATAGGATGGCAACATATCATTGGATAATAATATGAAGCATAAAGCACCATGTTCAAGTAGAGGGTACAGCAGGTTGCGGGAGAGTGGACCACTGTAGATAGAGGGGGGTAGGTGATGGAGATGTTGGCGAAGATGGCGGAGGTGTTGGTGAAGATCACGGTGATGATGATGGCCCCCGGCGGCGTTCCGGCGCCACCGGAAGCGAGGGGGAGAGAGCCCCCCTCCTCCTTCTTCTTCCTTGACCTTCTCCCTAGATGGGAGAAGGGTTTCCCCTCTGGTCCATGGCCTCCATGGCGTGGGAGGGGCTAGAGCCCCTCCGAGATTGGATCTGCTTCTCTGTCTCTCTTTGTTTCTGCGTTATGTTTTCTGGCCCTTCACCGTTTCTTAAATATCCGGAGATCCGTAACTCCGATTGGCCTGAAACCTTTGCCGTGATTTTTTTCCGAATATTAGCTTTCTTGCGGCAAAAGAAGAGCGTCAACCGCCTTACGGTGGGCTCACGAGGGTAGGGGGCGCCCTAGGGGGGGCGCCCCTGCCTCGTGACCACCTCGGGCACTGGTTCGCGTTGATTTTCCTTCCAAATTTTCCATATTTTCCAAAAATAAGCTCCGTCCGTCTTTATCCCGTTTGGACTCCGTTCGATATTGATATTCTGCGAAACCAAAAACATGCAACAGACAGGGACTGGCACTGGGCACTGGATCAATATGTTAGTCCCAGAAATAATATAAAAAGTTGCCAAAAGTATATGAAAGTTGAATAATATTGGCATGGAACAATCAAAAATCATAGATACGACGGAGACGTATCAGCGTCTCACAATGAGCCGCGATCCCTAATACTCTTCGAACGCCAACAAGATGAATCAATGACTGATAGCCAGGGCCCATGCCTCTACACCACTGACAAGAATGGCCCACGGAACAGACCAGCTCACACAGCCGGACGACTAGGTCAAAATTGACGTGAGAAGCCAAATTGATAGCATGGATCGCTCCGAGGAGTTTTACCCCAGAGAGCTTAGTGAGTTAGTAGATGTACAATACGAGGGTCATGATATGATTTTCATTTGATCTGTATTGGCATAAAGATAATAAATTTCACCTTCTACCATAGTTTTTAGCTATGCTTTGTTGAGATTAACTGCCGATGTCGCACTACCCAGTCAACATTGAGTGCGGTAAAAACCATTAACCAGCCCAAAACCAAGACTAGGGTTGAGTTTTGAATCTCGAGTTTAGTTCGGGGTGTGTTTCGACCGGGTTCAGGGTTATAAATTAAACCATGTGGTTAGTTCGGGGTTGAATGTGGACTTTTCTCATATTAAATTGACAATTCACTTTCATTTTAGAATAAATAAGAATTGTACACATTACATCACTAATATTAGAACGTCATAGTACAAAGTTTTCTTCAAAACACTATCTCTTATTTTCTTGGTTATGTTACACGCTGTCGGTGTCAAAACCGGCGGATCTCGGGTGGGGGGTCCCGAACTATGCGTCTAGGCGGATGGTAATAGGAGGTAGGGGACACGATGTTTTACCCAGGTTCGGGCCCTCTTGATGGAGGTAAAACCCTACGCCCTGCTTGATTAATATTGATGATATGGGTAGTACAAGAGTAGATCTACCACGAGATCGAGGAGGCTAAACCCTAGAAGCTAGCCCATGGTATGATTGTTGTTCTACGGACTAAAACCCTCCGGTTTATATAGACACCGAAGAGGGTTGGGGTTACACAGAGTCGGTTACAATGGTAGGAGATCTACATATCCGTATCGCCAAGCTTGCCTTCCACGCCAAGGAAAGTCCCTTCCGGACACGGGACAAAGTCTTCAATCTTGTATCTTCATAGTCCAGGAGTCCGGCCGAAGGTATAGTCCGGCTATTCGGACACCCCCTAATCCAGGACTCCCTCAGTAGCCCCTGAACCAGGCTTCAATGATGACGAGTCCGGCGCGCAGATTGTCTTCGACATTGCAAGGCGGGTTCCTCCTCCGAGTACTTCATAGAAGATTTTGAACACAAAGGATAGTGTCCGGCTCTGCAAAATAAATTTCCACATATTTCCATTTAGAGAATAATAGTTACACAAATCTAATCTGCTGACGTATTCCATAGCGTGACATCACACTACGGCCAAGCCTTTATTCGAATCGTTTTTACACCCCCACCTCAGCGCGTTTTGCGAGGCGGTTTCCTTGGCACGTCTTGTCAAAGCAGAGATCGTGTCCCCTTTATTTACGGGATTCTCATCAATACGGACGTGGGTAACCCAACCGCGCCATTGATTACGGTGCTTGGGAGATAAGTGAGTTTTGTAAGGCCGGTGGGGATGCATAGCCGCATCCGCCCATATAAGGGGATAAGGATCCACCTTTTTACCTACGCCTTCTTCCTCCTTTGCCTATCCATCTTCCGCGCACTCGAGCTCTAGCGCCCAAGCCCGCATTCCCCACCTCAACCTTCTCCAGTCATGTCCGGAGCGGGAGGCAAGTGGATGGTCTCCTCCGTCACGGAGGGACACATCAAAAAACTGAGGAAGGCCGGATACTTGTCTAACAACATCGCGCACCGGCTTCCCGAAGAGGGGCAGCTCCTCCCCACCCCAAGGCCCCATGAGAGGGTAGTGTTCCTTCCCCACTTCCTCTGCGGACTGGGCTTTCCTCTCCACCCATTCATCCGGGGACTCATGTTCTACTATGGCCTGGATTTCCATGATCTGTCCCCGAACTTCATCCTCAACATCTCGGCGTTTATCGTCGTGTGCGAGGCTTTCCTCTGCATCCGCCCCCATTTCGGCCTATGGCTCAAGACTTTCAATGTCAAGCCGAAGGTGGTGCGCGGCAACCAGGCGGAGTGCAGAGGCACCATGGCGGGCAAGATGCCCAACGTTCTATGGCTCAAGGGCTCCTTTGTGGAGACCCTGAAGGGGTGGCAATCGGGGTGGTTTTACATCACCGAGCCGCGCGACCCTGAGTGGGTCGCAGCCCCCGAGTTCCGGTCCCGACCCCCTACGCGGCTCACGTCCTGGAAAGAGACGGGCATGTCGTACGGCAGCAAAGAAGAGGTGACTGGACTGCAAAAATGCATCCAAACCCTGGTGAACAAGCAGCTCAAGCTTGTCAACGTAGTCCAGATTATGCTCATCCGCCGGATCCTCCCGTGTCAACAACAGGCCTTCAGTCTGTGGGAGTTCGACCCGGCGCAGCACCAAACTCTGAGCAGGCTCTTCGACACGACATACGAAGATGCCTGGAAGGTGCTTTTCAAGGGCGCCGAGGCTCCCGCATCCGCTTCCAAGGATCGCGGATTCAGCACGCAGCGTCACGCTAGTGCGGTAAGCTATTTGTACCTTTTACAGGGTATTAGTTTTTCATAGTTTGACTCTATGCGGGATCTAAGCTCCCTTACCTTTGACAGGATTGGCAGGCGAAGTCCAGACAGATCGACTGTCCGGCTCCTTTGCCCGAAGACCCAGCCGATGCTCGCTTGGAGAAGCTGCTGGTTCCGGCACCCTATGTGGTGACGGAGAAGAAGGCCAAGAAGAAGGCCACAGGGACTCAAAAGAGTGCCTGGCGCCTGGAGGTGTCGTATTCATCATCCGACGACACCGAGATGCACTCCTCCCGTGAAAACGAGGAGGAGGAAGAAGAAACCTCTCCCCCCAGCGGAGGGAGGAAAGAAGAGGAAGGCCGCCCCGACCGGGGAGGTCGAAGGGTCCAAGAAGGGGAAGACCCTTCCTTCGGACTACTCCACCGACGCCGACGACGGCAAAGAGGAGTGGCCGCACAGGGCCAAGCGTCCGACGAGATCGTAAGTGTTCGGACACCAGAGTAACTCGTAGTGTTCCTTTATTGCACAGCTTTCCCTTATGTCGAATATATCTATGCAGTCCGCCCAAGGCCGGGCTCGACGAGTCGTCGAGCGGCTCCATGGATTCGTCGGACATGAATTCACTTCCGCCCGCTACCTCCCCCCGCCCTACGAACGATGCCGTGGTGGCGTCCCAACAGGTTCCAAGCCAGGAGAGGGTGGTCCTGGAGGAGCTGCAAGGCGACCTCCCGGACTCCAGGAGTAAAGGGGATAGATCCCCCCAGGGCTCCAAGTCCGGCCCTAGGCCGGACACCGCTCCGGAACCGTCAAAGGTTCCAGAGTCCGGCGGGCGACTTCCTTCCAAGAGGAGCAAGCCCACCGAGCCGGTGACCCCCGTCCAAGGGGAGGCGCCGGACAATCTGTTGGAGGTGCTTAAAGGCGCCTCCATCGACGAGGAGCACCACACCATTATGAGTGCGGTGGTCCAGAAGGTTCAGTCCGCCAAGAGCGGACTGACTGAAGCTTGTGCTAGCCTTTTAACAGGCTTTGAGGTAAGTAAAGAATGTGTAAAAATATTACCGCATAGACAGTAGCCCCTGATGCTCTGTTTGGCGTTCGGGAAGAAAAGCCGAATAGAGGATCAAATAAAATTTGCAGGAGTCTAACAAAAAGGAGTCAATATGCGTATGCAGGCTTCTCTGCTGGCGTCCGCCGCACTGACTGCGGAAGTGGACACGCTAAAGCAGAACCTCGAGCAGTCTGAGCAAGAGCTCGGGCTTGCCAAGAAGCAGCTCGAGGACAAGGAAGGTAAGAAATACCTTGTTTAAATATATAAAAAGTGCAATTGCAAAAAATGACAGGACTATCGTGGCTATTGTAGGGGCCACGTCTGAGGTGGCGACCCTTAAGCAAGCGCTATCCGAGGCCAAGAAGAGGGCGGCCACGGAGCGCACCGAGCGGGAGAAGTATGAGGCCCAGGTTGGCGAGGTGCGGCAAGAGCTCTAGGATCTCATGAAAAAACTGTTGGAAATATGCTCTAGAGGCAATAATAAAAGCATTATTATTATATTTCCTTGTTCATGATAATTGTCTTTATTCGTGCTACAATTGTGTTATCCGGAAATCGTAATACATGTGTGAATAATAGACACCAACATGTCCCTAGTAAGCCTCTAGTTGACTAGCTCGTTGATCAACAGATAGTCATGGTTTCCTGACTATGGGCATTGGATGTCATTGATAACGAGATCACATCATTAGGAGAATGATGTGATGGACAAGACCCAATCCTAAACATAGCACAAGATCGTATAGTTCGCTTGCTAGAGTTTTCCAATGTCAAGTATCCTTTCCTTAGACCATGAGATCGTGTAACTCACGGATACCGTAGGAGTGCTTTGGGTGTGCCAAACGTCACAACGTAACTGGGTGACTATAAAGGTATACTGCGGGTATCTCCGAAAGTGTCTGTTGGGTTGACACGGATCGAGACTGGGATTTGTCACTGCGCATGACGGAGAGGTATCACCGGGCCCACTCGGTAATGCATCATCATAATGAGCTCAATGTGATCAAAGTGTTTGATCATGGGATCATGCATTACGGTACGAGTAAAGTGACTTGCCGGTAACGAGATTGAACAAGGTATTGGGATACCGACGATCGAATCTCGGGCAAGTAAAATACCGATTGACAAAGGGAATTGTATACGGGATTAATTGAATCCTCGACATCGTGGTTCATCCGATGAGATCATCGTGGAGCATGTGGGAGACAACATGGGTATCCAGATCCCGCTGTTGGTTATTGCCCGAGAGCCGTCTCGGTCATGTCTGCCTGTCTCCCGAACCCGTAGGGTCTACACACTTAAGGTTCGGTGACGCTAGGGTTGTGAAGATATGTATATGCAGTAACCCAAATGTTGTTCGGAGTCCCGGATGAGATCCCGGACGTCACGAGGAGTTTCAGAATAGTCCGGAGGTGAAGAATTATATATAGGAAGTGCAGTTTCGGCCATCGGGAGTGATCTGGGGGTCACCGGTATTGTACCGGGACCACCAGATGGGTCCCGGGGGTCCACCGGGTGGGGCCACCCATCCCGAAGGGCCCCATGGGCTGAGGTGGGAGGGGGACCAGCCCTTAGTGGGCTGGTGCGCTCCCCAAGGCCCACCCCCTGCACCTAGGGTTGGAACCCTAGGGTGGGGGGGGCGCCCACTTGCCTTCGGGGGCACTCCACCCCCTTGGCCGCCGCCCCCTTGGAGATTGGATCTCCCAAGGGCCGGCGCCCCCCCAGGGGCCTATATAAAGGGGGGAGGGAGGGGCAGCCGCACCCTTGACCCCTGGCGCCTCCCTCTCCCCTGTCACACCTCTCTCTCTCGCGCAGATGCTCGGCGAAGCCCTGCTGCACGTGACAACTGCATCCACCACCACGCCGTCGTGCTGCTGGATCTCCATCAACCTCTCCTTCCCCCTTGCTGGATCAAGAAGGAGGAGACGTCATCCGCTTTGTACGTGTGTTGAACGCGGAGGTGCCATCCGTTCGGCAGTCGGTCATCGGTGATTTGGATCACGGCGAGTACGACTCCATCATCCACGTTCTAGTGAACGCTTCCGCTCGTGATCTACAAAGGTATGTAGATGCATCCGATCACTCGTTGCTAGATGAACTCATAGATGGATCTTGGTGAAACCGTAAGAAATTTTTTGTTTTCTGCAACGTTCCCCAACAGTGGCATCATGAGCCAGGTCTATGCGTAGTTCTTCTTGCGCGAGTAGAACACAATTTGTTATGGGCGTAGATTTGTCAACTTTCTTGCCGCTACTAGTCTTATCTTGCTTCAGCGGTATTGTGGGATGAAGCGGCCCGGACCAACCTTACACGTACGCTTACGTGAGACCGGTTCCACCGACTAACATGCACTAGTTGCATATAAGGTGGCTGACGGGTGTTTGTCTCTCCCACTTTAGTTGGAGCGGATTCGATGAAAAGGGTCCTTATGAAGGGTAAATAGAAGTTGACATATCACGTTGTGGCTTTCACGTAGGTAAGAAAACGTTCTTTCTAGAACCCTAATTCAGCCACGTAGAACTTGCAACAACAATTAGAGGACGTCTAACTTGTTTTTGCAGCAAGTGCTTTGTGATATGATATGGCCAAAGTTGTGATGAATGATGAATGATCTATATGTGATGTATGAGATGTTCATGCTATTGTAACAGGAATCAAGACTTGCATGTCGATGAGTATGACAACCGGCAGGAGCCATAGGAGTTGTCTTTATTTTTTGTATGACCTGCGTGTCATTAAGAAACGCCATGTAAATTACTTTACTTTATTGCTAAACGCGTTAGCCATAGTAGTAGAAGTAATAGTTGGCGAGCAACTTCATGGAGACACGATGATGGAGATCATGATGATGGAGATCATGGTGTCAAGCCGGTGACAAAGATGATCATGGAGCCCCAAGATGGACATCAAAGGAGCTATGTGATATTGGCCATATCATGTCACGTTTATTATTTGATTGCATGTGATGTTTATCATGTTTTGCATCTTGTTTACTTAGAACGACGGTAGTAAATAAGATGATCCCTCATAATAATTTCAAGAAGTGTTCCCCCTAACTGTGCACCGTTGCGACAGTTCGTTGTTTCGAAGCACCACGTGATGATCGGGTGTGATAGATTCTAACGTTCACATACAACGGGTGTAAGACAGATTTACACATGCAAACACTTAGGTTGATTTGACGAGCCTAGCATGTACAGACATGGCCTCGGAACACAGAAGACTGAAAGGTCGAGAATGAGTCGTATAGAAGATACGATCAACATGAAGATGTTCACCGATGTTGACTAGTTCTTCTCACGTGATGATCGGACACGGCCTAGTTGACTCGGATCATGTTATGCTTAGATGACTAGAAGAGGGATGTCTATCTAAGTGGGAGTTCATTAAATAATTTGATTAGATGAACTTTATTATCATGAACTTAGTCTAAAATATTTACAATATGTCTTGTAGATCAAATGGCCAACGTAGTCCTCAACTTCAACGCGTTCCTAAAGAAAACCAAGCTGAAAGACGATGGCAACAACTATACGGACTAGGTCCGGAACCTGAGGATCATCCTCATAGCTGCCAAGAAAGATTATGTCCTACGAGCACCGCTGGGTGACGCACCTGTTCTCCCTGCAGAACAAGACGTTATGAACGCTTGGCAGGCACGTACCGATGACTACTCCCTGGTTCAGTGCGGCATGCTTTACAGCTTAGAGCCGGGGCTCCAAAAGCATTTTGAGAGACACGGAGCATATGAGATGTTCGAAGAGCTGAAAATGGTTTTCCAAGCTCGTGCACGGGTCGAGAGATATGAAGTCTCCGACAAATTCTTCAGCTGTAAGATGGAGGAAAATAGTTCTGTCAGTGAGCACATACTCACTATGTCAGGGTTACATAACCGCTTAACTCAGCTGGGAGTTAATCTCCCAGACGATGCGGTCATTGACAGAATCCTCAAGTCGCTTCCACCAAGCTACAAGAGCTTTGTGATGAACTTCAATATGCAGGGGATGGAAAAGACCATTCCTGAAGTATTTGCTATTCTGAAATCAGCAGAGGTAGAAGTCAAGAAGGAACATCAAGTGTTGATGGTGAATAAAACCACTAAGTTCAAGAAGGGCAAGGGTAAAAAGAACTTCAAGAAGGACGGCACGGAAGTTGCCGCGCACGGCAAGCAAGCTGCCGGGAAGAAGCCAAAGAATGGACCCAAGCCCGAGACTGAGTGCTTTTATTGCAAGGGAAGTGGTCACTGGAAGCGGAACTGCCCCAAATACTTAGCGGACAAGAAGGCCGGCAAAACAAAAGGTATATGTGATATACATGTAATTGATGTGTACCTTACCAGTACTTGTAGTAGCTCTTGGGTATTTGATACCGGTGCAGTTGCTCACATTTGTAACTCAAAGCAGGAGCTGCGGAATAAACGGAGACTGGCGAAGGACGAGGTGACGATGCACGTCGGGAATGGTTCCAAGGTCGATGTGATCGCCGTCGGCACGCTACCTCTACATTTACCTACGGGATTAGTTTTAAACCTCAATAATTGTTATTTAGTGCCAAGTTTGAGCATGAACATTGTATCTGGATCTCGTTTAATTCGAGATGGCTACTCATTTAAATCCGAGAATAATGGTTGTTCTATTTATATGAGTGATATGTTTTATGGTCATGCTCCGATGGTTAATGGTTTATTCTTAATGAATCTCGTACGTGATGATACACATATTCATAGTGTGAATACCAAAAGAGTTAAAGTTGATAACAATAGTCCCACATACTTGTGGCACTGCCGCCTTGGTCACATAGGTGTCAAACGCATGAAGAAGCTCCATGTAGATGGACTTTTAGAGTCTCTTGATTATGAATCATTTGACACGTGTGAACCATGCCTCATGGGTAAAATGACCAAGACTCCGTTCTCAGGAACAATGGAGTGAGCAACCAACTTATTGGAAATCATACATACTGATGTGTGCGGTCCAATGAGTGTTGAGGCTGGCGGTGGCTATCGTTATGTTCTCACCCTCATTGATGGCTTGGGTAGATATGGGTATATCTACTTAATGAAACACAAGTCTGAGACCTTTGAAAAGTTCAAGGAATTTCAGAGTGAGGTTGAAAATCAACGTGACAGAAAGATCAAGTTTCTACGATCAGATCGTGGAGGAGAATACTTGAGTCACGAATTTGGCACACACTTAAGAAAATGTGGAATAGTTTCACAACTCACGCCGCCTGGAACACCTCAGCGTAATGGTGTGTCCGAACGTCGTAATCGCACTCTATTAGATATGGTGCGATCTATGATGTCTCTTACCGATTTACCGCTATCTTTTTGGGGCTATGCTTTAGAGACTGCCGCATTCACTTTAAATAGGGCTCCGTCGAAATCCGTTGAGACGACACCGTATGAATTATGGTTTGGGAAGAAACCTAAGCTGTCATTTCTAAAAGTTTGGGGATGCGATGCTTATGTCAAGAAACTTCAACCTGAAAAGCTCGAAGCCAAGTCGGAAAAATGCGTCTTCATAGGATACCCTAAAGAAACTATTGGGTATACCTTCTACCTCAGATCCGAAGGCAAGATCTTTGTTGCCAAGAATGGATCCTTTCTAGAGAAGGAGTTTCTCTCGAAAGAAGTAAGTGGGAGGAAAGTAGAACTTGATGAAGTGTTACCTCTTGAACCAGAAGATGGCGCAACTCAAGAAAACGTTTCTGAGGTGCCTGTACCGACTAGAGAGGAAATTAATGACGATGATCAAGATACTTCTAATCAAGCTCCTACTGAAATTCGAAGGTCCACAAGGACACGTTCCGCACCAGAATGGTACGGTAACCCTGTCTTCGAACTATGAAGAAGCGATGGCGGGCCCGGATTCTGACAAATGGCTAGAAGCCATGAAATCCGAGATAGGATCCATGTATGAAAACGAAGCATGGACTTTGACTGACTTGCCCGTTGAACGGCGAGCCATAGAAAATAAATGGATCTTTAAGAAGAAGACAGACGCGGATGGTAATGTGACCATCTATAAAGCTCGACTTGTCGCTAAGGGTTATGGACAAGTTCAAGGGGTTGACTATGATGAGACTTTCTCACCGGTAGCGAAGCTAAAGTCCGTCCGAATCATGTTAGCAATTGCCGCATTCTACGATTATGAGATATGGCAAATGGACGTCAAAACGGCATTCCTTAATGGTTTCCTTAAGGAAGAATTGTATATGATGCAGCCGGAAGGTTTTGTCGATCCTAAGAATGCTGACAAGGTGTGCAAGCTCCAACGCTCGATTTATGGGCTGGTGCAAGCATCTCGGAGTTGGAACATTCGCTTTGATAAGATGATCAAAGCGTTTGGGTTTACACAGACTTATGGAGAAGCCTGCGTTTACAAGAAAGTGAGTGGGAGCTCTGTAGCATTTCTCATATTATATGTAGATGACATACTTTTGATGGGAAATGATATAGAACTCTTGGACAGCATCAAGGCCTACTTGAATAAGAGTTTTTCAATGAAGGACCTTGGAGAAGCTGCTTATATATTAGGCATCAAGATCTATAGAGATAGATCAAGACGCCTCATAGGTCTTTCACAAAGCACATACCTTGATAAGATATTGAAGAAGTTCAATATGGATCAATCTAAGAAGGGGTTCTTACCTGTGTTACAAGGTGTGAAATTGAGCTCAGCTCAATGTCCGACCACGGCAGAAGATATAGAAGAGATGAGTGTCATCCCCTATGCCTCAGCCATAGGTTGTATTATGTATGCTATGCTGTGTACCAGACCTGATGTAAACCTTGCCGTAAGTTTGGTAGGAAGGTACCAAAGTAATCTCGGCAAGGAACACTGGACAGCGGTCAAGAATATCCTGAAGTACCTGAAAAGGACTAAGGAAATGTTTCTCGTTTATGGAGGTCACGAAGAGCTCGTCGTAAAGGGTTACGTCGACGCTAGCTTTGACACAGATCTGGATGACTCTAGTCACAAACCGGATACGTGTATATTTTGAATAGTGGGGCAGTAAGCTGGTGCAGTTGCAAGCAGAGCGTCATGGCAGCCTCGGAGGCAGCACATGAAGCAATTTGGGTGAAGGAGTTCATCACTGACCTCGGAGTCATACCCAATGCGTCGGGGCCAATCAAACTCTTCTGTGACAACACTGGAGCTATTGCACTTGCCAAGGAGCCCAGGTTTCACAAGAAGACCAGGCACATCAAGCGTCGCTTCAACTCCATTCGTGAAAATGTTCAAGATGGAGACATAGATATTTGTAAAGTGCATACGGACCTGAATGTAGCAGATCCGTTGACTAAACCTCTCCCTAGAGCAAAACATGATCAACACCAGAATTCCATGGGTGTTCGATTCATCACAATGTAACTAGATTATTGACTCTAGTGCAAGTGGGAGACTGTTGGAAATATGCCCTAGAGGCAATAATAAAAGCATTATTATTATATTTCCTTCTTCATGATAATTGTCTTTATTCGTGCCATAATTGTGTTATCCAGAAATCGTAATACATGTGTGAATAATAGACACCAACATGTCCCTAGTAAGCCTCTAGTTGACTAGCTCGTTGATCAACAGATAGTCATGGTTTCCTGACTATGGGCATTGGATGTCATTGATAACGAGATCACATCATTAGGAGAATGATGTGATGGACAAGACCCAATCCTAAACATAGCACAAGATCGTATAGTTCGCTTGCTAGAGTTTTCCAATGTCAAGTATCCTTTCCTTAGACCATGAGATCGTGTAACTCCCGGATACCGTAGGAGTGCTTTGGGTGTGCCAAACGTCACAACGTAACTGGGTGACTATAAAGGTATACTGCGGGTATCTCCGAAAGTGTCTGTTGGGTTGACACGGATCGAGACTGGGATTTGTCACTTCGCATGACGGAGAGGTATCACCGGGCCCACTCGATAATGCATCATCATAATGAGCTCAATGTGATCAAAGTGTTTGATCACGGGATCATGCATTACGGTACGAGTAAAGTGACTTGCCGGTAACGAGATTTAACAAGGTATTGGGATACCGACGATCGAATCTCGGGCAAGTAAAATACCGATTGACAAAGGGAATTGTATACGGGATTAATTGAATCCTCGACATCGTGGTTCATCCGATGAGATCATCGTGGAGCATGTGGGAGCCAACATGGGTATCCAGATCCCGCTGTTGGTTATTGCCCGAGAGCCGTCTCGGTCATGTCTGCCTGTCTCCCGAACCCGTAGGGTCTACACACTTAAGGTTCGGTGACGCTAGGGTTGTCAAGATATGTATATGCAGTAACCCGAATGTTGTTCGTAGTCCCGGATGAGATCCCGGACGTCACGAGGAGTTTCAGAATAGTCCGGAGGTGAAGAATTATATATAGGAAGTGCAGTTTCGGCCATCGGGAGTGATCTGGGGGTCAGCGATATTGTACCGGGACCACCAGATGGGTCCCGGGGTCCACCGGGTGGGGCCACCCATCCCGGAGGGCCCCATGGGCTGAGGTGGGAAGGGGGACCAGCCCTTAGTGGGCTGGTGCGCCCCCCAAGGCCCACCCCCTGCGCCTAGGGTTGGAACCCTATGGTGGGGGGGGCGCTCACTTGCCTTGGGGGGCACTCCACCCACCTTGGCCGCCGCCCCCTTGGAGATTGGATCTCCCAAGGGCCGGCGCCCCCCAGGGGCCTATATAAAAGGGGGGAGGGAGGGGCAGCCGCACCCTTGACCCCTGGCGCCTCCCTCTCCCCTGTCACACCTCTCTCTCGCGCGCAGATGCTCAGCGAAGCCCTGCTGCACGTGACAACTGCATCCACCACCACGCCGTCGTGCTGCTGGATCTCCATCAACCTCTCCTTCCTCCTTGCTGGATCAAGAAGGAGGAGACGTCATCCGCTCCATACGTGTGTTGAACGCGGAGGTGCCGTCCGTTCGGCACTCGGTCATCGGTGATTTGGATCA
This sequence comes from Aegilops umbellulata, assembly GCA_032464435.1. Lineage (NCBI taxonomy): Eukaryota > Viridiplantae > Streptophyta > Magnoliopsida > Poales > Poaceae > Aegilops > Aegilops umbellulata. Next base: position 60,741,382 of record CP136057.1, read on the forward strand.
CGGCGAGTACGACTCCATCATCCACGTTCTAGTGAACGCTTCCGCTCACGATCTACAAAGGTATGTAGATGCATCCAATCACTCGTTGCTAGATGAACTCATAGATGGATCTTGGTGAAACCATAGGAAATTTTTTGTTTTCTGCAACGTTCCCCAACAAAAACATGAGAGTTTGGAGCTTGACTCAAAGACGCGAGCGTCCGAGCTCGCGGCGGCTATTGAAAATGCCAAGTATGCCAAGGCCGAATCCCAGAAGGCCCTCCAGGAGTTGGATGCGGTGAAAAAGATAGCGGCGGGTAAGGCATTCTTTATGCAAAGCAAACATATAAAAGTGAGTTACTTGTTACTTACCCGAATCTGGAGCTCTCCAGGAGCATTCGCAGATTTACCCCGTAGCGTGTCCGATGTCGCCGCATTCTACCGAGTCGAGGAGGGAAGCTCGACGAAGAAGGTGTTCTGGTATCAGTATGCTGAGGCCGGACACCCTGTGCCCCTGAGCGACCAGCTGAAGCAACTGGTCGAGCTCCACAAGGTGGCCGAACAGGCCATGAAGGGCCTCATAGTTCGGTTGTGGCCTGGAGAGGCTCTACCTGGGAGCTACTTCGGGCTGGTGCGGCGGCTGGTGGAGGCCTATCCAAGGCTCGAAGTCATCAAGCGCTCCGTCTGCATCGAAGGTGCCCGTAGGGCCCTTGCCCGCGCTAAGGTGCACTGGGGCAAGCTGGATGCTGAGAAGCTTGTGAAGGACGGGCCACCGCCGGAGAAAGAGCATCGCAAGCCCGAGAATTATTATAAGGATGTTCTGAAGGGTGCCCGCCTTATGGCGGATGAATGTTCCAGGGATGTAATTTTTGAGTAAACTCGCTCATTTTGTCCTGTGCGCTGAAAACTTGTTCATATGCGCTAAGCAATGCTTTTGGAATTTAAAATATTACCTTCTGTGCGACCGTTTATCAATTTTGAGAGACGGCGAGTCGTCGGCTTCTTCCCCCGTGCCACTAGTGCTGGGGTGTTCGGGATAAACCTGAGCGCTCTTTTTCCCATGTTTGGGTCCTTCGATGGAGGCGCTCAGCACAACGAACAAGGCAATCGGACTATAGTGCTTGAACACTCTCACTTAGCCATAGAATTCTATAATTTTAAATTTCGGCGAAGCCGCTGGTATTCGGAAGAACGAGTTCGGGGCGCTATCCACGCCTTGGCCGAACAGAGCCGACTCCTCGCTCTAAGCGGCATAAGTCTTTAGGGACTCGAAAAACCTCTCGAACAGCGACCAGCTCTCACTTCATCATGACAGCTAGTTTTAGCTTTCTCTACTGATGTGCTTAGCCCATCTCAACTGGGGCACAATCGCAGTAGTTCTCCTAGTGCTACGTTAGCCGATATAGCGGAACGTAAGGCACCAAAACATAGGAGCCGAGCAAACCCAACTATTGACCCAAGACATGATTCGGAGCCGATGCATATAATGCTATAAGTTCGGGGTGCCGCACTTGTTAAAGTGTTCGGGCTTCTCACTGTTGGAAATATGCCCTAGAGGCAATAATAAAAGCATTATTATTATATTTCCTTGTTCATGATAATTGTCTTTATTCGTGCTATAATTGTGTTATCCGGAAATCGTAATACATGTGTGAATAACAGACAACAACATGTCCCTAGTAAGCCTCTAGTTGACTAGCTCGTTGATCGATAGATAGTCATGGTTTCCTGACTATGGACATTGGATGTCATTGATAACGAGATCACATCATTAGGAGAATGATGTGATGGACGAGACCCAATCCTAAACATAACATAAGATCGCATAGTTCGTTTGCTAGAGTTTTCCAATGTCAAGTATCCTTTCCTTAGACCATGAGATCGTGTAACTCCCGGACACCGTAGGAGTGCTTTGGGTGTACCAAACGTCACAACGTAACTGGGTGACTATGAAGGTATACTATGGGTATCTCCAAAAGTGTCTGTTGGGTTGACACGGATCGAGACTGGGATTTGTCACTCCGCTTGACGGAGAGGTATCACCGGGCCCACTCAGTAATGCATCATCATAATGAGCTCAATGTGATCAAAGTGTTTGATCACGGGATCATGCATTACGGTACGAGTAAAGTGACTTGCCGGTAACGAGATTGAACGAGGTATTGGGATACCGACGATCGAATCTCGGGCAAGTAAAATACCGATTGAGAAAGGGAATCGTATACGGGATTAATTGAATCCTCGATATCGTGGTTCATCCGATGACATCATCGAGGAGCATGTGGGAGCCAACATGGGTATCCAGATCCCGCTGTTGGTTATTGCCCGAGAGTCGTCTCGGTCATGTCTGCATGTCTCCCGAACCCGTAGGGTCTACACACTTAAGGTTCGGTGACGCTAGGGTTATTAGGAAGACTTGTATGTGATTACCGAATGTTGTTCGGAGTCCCGGATGAGATCCCGGACGTCACGAGGAGTTCCGGAATGGTCCGGAGGTAAAGATTTATATATGGGAAGTTGTCATACGGACACCGGAAAGGTTCGGGGGCATATCGGTATTGTACCGGGGCCACCGGAGGGGTTCCAGGGGTCCACCGGGAGGGGCCACCTCTCCCGGAGGGGCTTATGGGCTGTATGAGGAAGGGAACCAGCCCAAAGTGGGCTGGTGCGCCTTCCCCCCAAGGGCCCATGCGCCTAGGGTTTGGGGAAACCCTGAGGGGGGCGCCCCCCTTGCTTGGGGGGCAAGCCTCCTCCCCTAGGCCGCCGCCCCCCCCCCTCTAGATCCCATCTAGAGGGGCCGGCCCCCCTTGCCCCTTCCCCTATAAATAGTGGGGGTGAGGGGAGGGCAGCGTGACGATCCAAGGCGCATCTCCTCCCCTCCCCAACACCTCTCCTCCTCCGTCACGTGCTTAGCGAAGCTCTGCCGGAGTACTCCTTCTCCACCACCACCACGCCGTTGTGCTGCTGTTGGAGACTTCTTCCTCAACCTCTCCTTCCCCTTGCTGGATCAAGAAGGAGGAGACGTCGATCGTCCCGTACGTGTGTTGAACGCGGAGGTGCTGTCCGTTCGGCACTTGGTCATCGGTGATCTGAATCACGACAAGTACGACTACGTCATCACCGTTCCCTGAATGCTTCCGTGCGCGATCTACAAAGTGGTATGTAGATCCAATCTCTCTCCTATGACTCGTTGCTTAGATGAACTCATAGATGGATCTTGGTGAAGCCGTAGGAAAAAATTTAATTTTCTACAATGTTCCCCAACACTCACACCATATTGAGGGGTACTAAAGCCCCTGGCGTATTTGGCCGTACCAAAGTGTACGGGTGCAACATGTCGTTAATGAACATATATTTGTAAAAAAGAGTAATGCAAAAATAGACAAAAGCTATGCATTGTTTATTAAAAAAGGTTGCGATCAAGGCAGAACGATACAAATAACGCGATAAGAAAAAGGTTGGACTATTTAACATGTCTGTTCCAGGGGCAGGCTGCGGAATGGTATGAGAAATAGGTATACTGCTCGTGAGAGAGACCACCTGGGAGTTCCGTTAATGCGGCGTGGCTTGTCTGCTTCCCTGGTTCTTGCATCGTTTGTGCGGCAATTGTACTGCCGGACATGCCTTCCGAAGAATGAAGTCCTGAAAGTAAGAGAAAATTAAAAAATCGGCAGCCCCTAGTGCGGTTTAAGCCGTGTTTCGGGCGTGTCGTGATGGTGCCCCTCCCCCTGTACCCATTGTATTTCTCGAGCGTAGTTATGTACGCGAAGCACTGGTGTCGCATTTTCGCGAGGGCTAGGGTTGGGGCTGCATTGCTACGCCTGCTCGGAACGGGCCAGGCGGCCTTGTTGTGGGTTACTCCGGGCGCGCTTCACGGTGTCCGGACGTTTAATGGCCGGACTGGAGAACTGCCTGGAGAGGCTGCTTTGTACTTCCGCTGCAAGGGCCGCCGTGTGCTCCTCCGTTCGGAGGGAGCGTTCGGTGTTTCCATTGACCGTAATTACTCATAGAGGGCCTGGCATCTTGAGCTTAAGGTATGTGTAGTGCGGTACCGCATTGAACTTGGCGAATGCGGTTCGCCCGAGCAGTGCGTGATAGCCACTGCGAAACGGGACTATGTCGAAGATTAACTCCTCGCTTTGGAAATTATCCGAAGATCCAAAGACCACTTCAAGTGTAACTGAGCCTGTACAGTTGGCCTCTACACCTGGTATGACGCCATTAAAGGTTGTTTTGGTGGGCTTAATCCTCGAGGGATCTATGCCCATTTTCCGCACTGTATCCTGGTAAAGCAGGTTCAGGCTACTGCCGCCGTCCATAAGGACTCTAGTGAGATGAAATCCGTCAATAATTGGGTCTAGAACCAATGCGGCGAATCCGCCATGACGGGTGCTAGTGGGGTGGTCCCTTCGGTCAAAGGTGATCGGGCAGGAGGACCATGGGTTGAACTTTGGGGCAACTGGCTCCATCGCGTATACGTCCCTTAACGCGCGCTTCCGCCCCCTCTTGGGGATGTGGGTTGCGTATATCATGTTCACCGTCCACACTTGTGGGGGAAAACCCTTCTGTCCACTGTTGTTCGGCGGCCGGGGCTCTTCGTCGTCATCGCTATGCAGCCTCTTGTCTTTATTTTTGGCATTTAACTTGCCTGCCTACTTGAACACCCAACAATCCCTGTTGGTGTGATTGGCTGGCTTTTCGGGGGTGCCATGTATCTGGCACAAGCGGTCGAGTATTCGGTCCAAACTAGACGGGCCCTAATTATTTCTTTTGAATGGCTTTTCCGCTGACCGGATTTATAGCCTCTGAATCTGGCATTAACTGTCATATCCTCAGCATTGTCGCCGTTAATGCGGCACTTCTGCTTGTTGTGACGCGACCTTCCACTACTGTCTCTGGTATCCGAATTACCAGGGTTCTTGGTCATATTGTTGCTACGAGCAAGCCAGCTGTCTTCTCCCGCACAAAAGCGGGTCATGAGTGTCATGAGCGCTGCCATAGATTTCGGCTTTTCCTGTCCAAGGTGCCGGGCAAGCCACTCATCACGGATATTGTGCTTGAAGGCTGCTAGGGCCTCTGCATCCGGACAGTCGACTATTTGATTTTTATTTGTTAGGAATGTCCAGAATTGCCTGGCCGATTCCTGTGGCTGCTGAATTATGTGGCTTAGGTCATCGACGTCTGGTGGTCGCACATAAGTGCCCTAGAAATTGTCGAGGAATGCGGCTTCCAGGTCCTCTCAACAACTGATTGATTCTGCTGGCAAGCTGTTAAGCCAATGCCGAGATGGTCCTTTAAGCTTGAGTGGGAGGTATTTGATGGCGTGTAGATCGTCCATGTGGATATGAAGGAGATAATCCTCGATCCATACCGCAGGATCTGTTGTGCCATCATATGATTCAACGTTTACGGGTTTGAAACCCTCGGGGATTTGATGATCCATTACTTCATCTGTGAAGCATAGTGGGTGTGCGGCACTTCTGTACTGGGCTATATCACGACGTAGCTCAAATGAGCTTTGTCTGCTGTGTTCGGCCCTACCGGATTTGCTGTGTCCGGCATGGCGGTTATCGTCTCGAGTCGTGGGGCGCCAACGCGATCCGTAGATCAATCTTGTTTGCCTTGCCTTGTCCTCCAATATATCTCGCAGGTCTGGCGCATTTTCTCGTGCCTTGGTATGTTTTGAGCGACGCCGGGGTGCGGCTTGAGTGGAGGGCCGAGAGGCCTCTCTGTCGCGGCCACGAGGTGGCCGGTCGATCGTATCATGTGCTGTTGATGTAGGTTTAGGTGCTTCCTCCTCTAAGCGGGGTAGCAACCTGCTCTTTGGGTAGCTCTTGGAGGGGCGTTCGAGTTCATACTCTTCGGCCGCAAGGACTTCAGTCCATCTGTCGGCTAGCAAATCTTGATCAGCTCTAAGCTGTTGTTGTTTTTTCTTGAGGCTGCTTGCCGTGGCCATAAGCCTGCGTTGAAAACGCTCTTGCTCGACGGGATCCTCTGGCACGACGAATTCGTCGTCGTAGAGGCTTGCCTCGTCTTCGGAGGGAGGCATATAATTATCGTCCTCGACCTCTCTGTCTGCCGCTCTCTCATGAGGGCTGGCTTCTCCATCCTCCTGTGTTGAATCTTGCTGGAGGGGGTTTTCTTCGGCACTCTCCGGAGTATTATTATCTCCCGTGCCAGAATCACCGTTTTTGCTTTGGCGGGATTTTGAGCGGGGCCGCTGACGCCGGCGCTTGGGCTGTTTCTTGGAGGGGTCATCCTCCGCTGTTCCATCGCCATCTCCTTCTTTTCGGGTGTCCACCATGTATATGCCATATGACGAGGTGGCTTTCCAGTGCCCTATAGGCGCTGGTTATTGATCGTCTCCTGCATCGGCGTCCATACCGTCGATTTCTTCGGAGTCGAAGTCGAGCATGTCGGTTAAATCGTCGATAGTGGCTACAAAGTTGGTGGTGGGTGGGCTTTGAATTCCTTCATCGTCCATATCCCAACCTTGCTGACCCAGTCCGGCCAGGGCTCTCCTGATAAAGAGAGAGACTTTAGTGTCTTCAGAATATCGCCGAAAGGCGAGTGCTGAAAGATGTCTGCGGCGGTAAACTCCATGATCGGCGCCCAATCGGATTCGATCGGCAGGGGCGCGGAGGGCTCGGAGTCCGGAGAGAAGTCCGGCTCCTTGGAGTCACGAGCCTTGCGGAGTGCGGGGCTGGTGTTCGGCTCGATAGCCGTTGGGATCGCAGCCCCCGAGGCGGCGTCCAACCACCCATCCTCGATCGGCGCAGTTGGCTCCGAATTAAGGGTCAAAGCCGATGCGGGTGCGGCCTCCAGGGCACTGTTCGGCGGCAGAGCTAGATCAAGCCCGTCGTGACAATGCGGCGCGCTCGGCAGTGGCTCGAATCCGTCGAAGATCAAGTCCCCGCGGATGTCAGCCGTGTAGTTTAAACTTCCAAATCTGACCTGATGGCCAGGGGCATAGCTTTCGATCTGCTCCAGATGGCCAAGCGAATTGGCCCGCAGTGCAAAGCCGCCGAAGACGAAGATCTGTCCAGGAAGAAAGGTCTCACCCTGGACTGCGTCGCTATTATTGATCGGAGGAGCCATTGGGCCTAAAAGTGACGACACAGAGGAACTCTTAATGAAAGCACCAATGTCGGTGTCAAAACCGACGGATCTCGGGTAGGGGGTCCCGAACTGTGCATCTAGGCGGATGGTAACAGGAGGCAGGGGACACGATGTTTTACCCAGGTTCAGGCCCTCTTGATGGAGGTAAAACCCTATGTCCTGCTTGATTAATATTGATGATATGGCTAGTACAAGAGTAGATCTACCACGACATCGAGGAGGCTAAACCCTAGAAGCTAGCCTATGGTATGATTGTTGTTCTACGGACTAAAACCCTTCGGTTTATATAGACACCGGAGAGCGTTAGGGTTACACAGAGTCGGTTACAATGGTAGGAGATCTACATATCCGTATCGCCAAGCTTGCCTTCCACGCCAAGGAAAGTCCCTTCCGGACACGGGACGAAGTCTTCAATCTTGTATCTTCATAGTCCAGGAGTCCGGCTATCCGGACACCCCCAAATCCAGGACTCCCTCACATGCTGTTCCTCTAAAAAGAGTACGAAAAATAGTTTTCCCACCGCCTTTGCCAAATAGAAACCATATATTTGACAATTTAAGTATAAATACATATCAGAAACAATCTTGTAACATTTGAAATGTATGCCTTGCAAGTTATTTCATTCACATATTGTTAATAGTAAGGTCTAGAATGGTTGTTATGAGGTATGTACTGTCAACTTATCTTGTGAAGTATAGCCATACAGTCATCATTAAATGATCCATATATGTACCAAAAGCATGAGTTACTACAAACATCAAAAGAATGCATATAAATTAAACTTAGGAATGGTCTATAACTAAAACAAATAACTAAGTAGCAACATTCAGTATAATGACAACAATATATGTTCACTTCACTCCCCACAGATAAGTAAAAATAAAGTTGCCCAGTACTGCCACAACCTTGATTTATTTTACCCAACTTAATCCTTACACCTAGGATAGTGGCCTCCTACACCTGTTTCTGAATAAACAGTAGTGTATAAGGACCTGCCACATGCTTAAGGGCCTTCCCCTGAGAGCGTAAGTTACGTCATTGACGAATGATTGATGATAAATCTTCCGCTTCCGAGGCCTCGTCAAATTGAACTCATAAATTCCACATGGCCCACTATATCCAGAGATGCATGCTTGATATACACAGTTTTCTCTGACAGTTGGGAAATTTTCGGCATTAACAGCGATACACCTTGTGTTACTAAGGAAAAGTGCCTGGCTACCGATATTATAGGTACGGATAGCGATCCTCAACTCAACATCAACACAAAAAATCAGTACCTCTGCAATTCCAATGACCACAATAAGAAGATTGCCTCCTCCAGATACTACCAAATAGTGTGTCATCGCACTAGGTGCAAGTGTTGGAGCATCGTGGATCAGAATGAATTCTCCATGCATCTCATGACCAACCCCGATTATCTTGAACAACTGACGATTATGGAAAAGTACAAACACATCACTCTTATATGCAGTCATACTTGCTACACGCTCAACTGGCATATCACCAAATCGGACCTCCAAATTGCCATTATTAACATCATAACACATGACTTGAGGGCTGCGTAAACCTCCAGGGGCATGAAACAATCTAGGGACACCGCGAGTCTCGACGGCAAAATAAGAAGGCTGCTGATGGATGATCCCGGCTGCAAATTGCACAAGGTTGCCCGTGAATGGCTCCCATAGTTTGACAAAGTAAGGTTCATTTTTTTCTACGAGAATCAGTAGTCCATCCGAAGATCCAACATAAACATGGTCATTCAAAAGAGGAATGCGACGCTTGACCATCCATCCAGTTGAAAGATTAACCAATACCCGATGTACAGTGCCATCACTGAATTCATTGATCTCCTCAAGAACAATCCATCGATGTGCTCGAACAAAAAGCCTTTGACAAGATGAGATGGCTGACCTCCAAAGAGAACATACATATCTCATGGCGACATAGCTGTCGTGGCCATTGCTATCCAAAAGACTCTCCCCAATATCACGAATAATATCAGCAGGTGTAGACTGCCAATGAGACATTGCTACAACTAACTCAAGAATAAACTGCATAGGGGACAAGGAAATTGTAAATAATATGCCAAATGTTTTGGTACATTCTAAGTGCATGCACATAAAAAATAAAACTAATATATGCTAACATCGATGTCTCATCCTAGTAAGAGGTGTACCAACCAACATAAATGTATCCACAACCTATAACATGCACCAAATCATGAAAAAATGAGTATATAAGGATTCCAGTTCCTGAAAATATGGCATATTCGAAACCTAGCAAAGTGCATCATGGAGAACTAAACTCACTGATAGCTGATGTTTGATGATGATATATCAAGCACAAATTTTGCATACAACATCTTGTTGGAGTAATAAAATTCATGCTATTATGTGATGTCCACGATGTTGCTACAATGATATGTTAACGATTAGGTTTGTTGTGTACTTTAAGTATAGTTAATAAATCAACTATATGGAAAAATACGTTTACTATATGTAAGTTACTTGGTAACAAAATTTGGGTCATTCAATTGAAGGAGAGATAGATCCAAGGCGGAGAAGGGAAACTATGGTGATTGGCAGCAAGGCGTTGTGTTGATGACAAGACCGAGCTGAAGCCTGGGTGGATACAACGTTAATGGTGGAGGGGATTCTCAGCTTGATTGGTTCGCACATGATGTGGGATCGGATGCTAATTGGATCTATTAGTCAACGGGTTAGAGGGAGAGCCTAGATGGTAGGGACCAGAGAATGGTTCGGGGAGGGCGAAAGGGTGAGGTGCACCCTACCAAGCGCCCAGGTCATCGTTGGAGGAAGATAAGAGAAAGAAGACAAGCTGAGAGCTAAATGCATGCCAACCCTTAATACCAGAAATTTTTATACGTCGCTTCCACCAGGGGTCGAACCAAGGACCTAGAGCGCTACTAAGGTCACGGAAATGCAGTGTGTACTTCATTAATATCTTGCATCTTGCATTCTATAACTACATAAAAATGTTTGAATAACTATACAAATGGAATGCACGTAAAATTCCACAGAGAATGAAAAATACTCCTACTAATATGAATACTCTATTTACTTCCTGGCTTGCTCAATATGGTAAAGAAAATAAATGTTGCTTTCTGTATGGATTTTTGCTATACTTTGGTATATATGCAATTATAGAAATGAAATTTGCTTTGGAGGCAGGAGGGTACTGGATCCTTTTGTGATTCTTCATAGAGGTTGCGCTTTAACCATCTCTTGGTCAATATTACAGACAAACCAGAAAAGGAAAAAGGAATTGATGTGAGGAATAAGGTTGTTGGAGCGAGTGAAAAATGAGGCCTTTAATGCTATTAAAGGATGATGTTCTAGAGTTCTTTAGATTATAAGTGGTTGATGGAAGAAATGAAGTTTAACTAGGGGTCCTGCAACTACCGCCATCCTACAAAGCTACTTGAAGATCTGCACTTCTTTGCTGAGCAGTTCTTGCTTTTGGTCTACATCTTGTATCTCCCTTGTAGTTGTTGTTCATATCCTAGTCTTCCCCTCCTTTAATTGTTTATAGAACTTGTTGTAACATGGAGTCAGTTTATGTAGCTTCGGATGATGCATATGTTCTTGGTAAGTTGGATGATGAATGGGTGAGAGATGGGATGTGTCCCATTCTCTTGTTGCAGTCTGTTGTGGTGGATGGTGCAGTAGTCTAGTCTATCGATAGGTTTATTTTGGTTGCTCTGTTTGTGAAAAACTCTAAATGGTTTCTATTAAAGAAATGGGAGAACTCCTTTTATTAAAAGAAGATAGAAAAAACTTGTAGCATTGCCGACTATGTTGGCAATATTTGGGAACAGAAATGGGAGTTTAGAGTAGGGAGTAGTATTGAGATTACACATGGGAGGAGTCATTTTATTCCCAATACTCTGCTTGGTGCATAATAGGAACTATTTGTGAGAATATGAGGATAATATATATTCCCTTGTTTGGTTTGTGGGAGTTGACGAGGAACTGGACAAGGTAAATGAATGCAAGTCATGATGAAGGGTTAAGATTGAATCGCTAAAAATATCCCTTCCAAGACCCACCCCCTCACCTGTTAGTAATATGATGGGAGTTGGACTCTCAAGTCACATACCTATTCCCTTATGAATTCTCAATCCCCTTAACGAAACAATAGATGTAAAGTCGCATACCCCTTCAATTCCCATTCTGAGCTCTAATTACCCCCAACCAAACACGCTGGAACACATTCATTATTATATGGTGTGTGTGGAAAAAGAGTAGGATGCATGTATGAGAGTTGAACTATGAAAAAGTTACTATGGCTTGAACAAAAATGGTGTGAAACCGTGACAATATTGGTAATTTTGCTAGAAGGTGGAAAATCAGCGGCATATGGTAACTACGGTACAAATAGGGTACTTCCACAAAGGGGTCATGTCCAGGGATTCGAACTGTCCTGGAATTCCCTTGGTAATTTTGGGACAAATTATAGGTGTCCTGTAATTTTTGCTGCAACTGCCCTCGAAGTTTCGGTGGAAATAGTAACCACATGGTTATTTTTAGCCGAAAGTTCAAGTAGTGGCAACATAAATGACCTCAATACACAAAGGGGTCACCTCCAGGGATTCGAACCTATCCCCCGCAAATCGATTAGAATTGCTCTATTCAATTCAAAAATCATTAAAAAATGGGCAAGAGAGGTATGGGATATCTTCAAATATCCGTCCCGAAAAACGGACATGAGGAGTATTGGGAGGAAATAAAAAATGCACCCCAGAAATCTCATAGTTTGCGTCCAATCCGCTCCTATAACACGAATCACATACAAGGGTTGAATGGGGCGGATAACGATTGTTTCGCCCGAGTAAATCTGTAGTACTAGATCCCTTTCCTCCTGGTGAAGCCCCGCTCCACTCCTATCACACATATCACGAAATAGAACTTGCAAAATACCATGGGATTCAAGGACGTGGCCGGAATAAATCCACACCGCCGCGTGATCCACCCCACCGCTCACTCCCCTCTTCCTCCCCTCGCTCATCGAAGCAACATAATAGAAAAGACTAGGGTCTCCACTACCGGGAAACCATGAGTAAATGCGCTTGAGTAGTGGATGGTGCTCACCTTTCGCTTTTGGCGGCCCTAGCTGAGAATCTCCGCCGGCGAGAAATTCGTCCGCGGACTCGCCGCAAACCACTGCATCGATGACCAAGCGCGAAAGAGAGAAACGATGAGGAATGTGGAAGAGGGGGTGGTGTGGATCCCAAAATCGAATCATGTAGCATGCAGTTAATGAAATTTGCACGGCAGTTTCTGATATAAGATTTATTGTGTAGGCGGAGGTTTCCAGTGAGTAGCGTTAAGGAGTTGACCAATTTTATGTGGTCCCGGTCTATCATGAGCAAAGTGGTTGGACTCCGCACGTCGGGAAAAGAATAATTATGTTGCCCTATGCTTCGATTCCGCTTCTCAACCGCACACTCAGTCCCGACCGTAGGATCGTGATCAGAGGGTGTGCTAGTCGTTCGGTGCTAAGACTAAAATCCTAACGTTTGCCAAATAGTTTTTGCGAAATCATATATGTGTACAGAGAATTAAAATTCGGATGCCATGTCATGATAGGTTGTCAGGTCAGGATATTATATTCGAACATCGGATAATCTGTAGCATTAGATAATCTACAATCGGGCACCTGAAACACACTTATACGCCGGGGCGGGCGGCTCGGTCACTGACCGATAAAAAAATGACTCAAATGGACATCTCATACCGGTCCTAAATGCCCAAGTTGACTGACACCGCTCATAGCTATTCCAAATCATAGGCGAATATCGGGATGCCCGAGCATGCTGAGCGTGTCAGCCATGTCGGATCCAGCCCATGCTGGCCCACCACAAACGCACATATATTCGCTCCGTGGACCAAACCCTGGCCACTCCATTCGGCTCTGCCTCTAAACACCCATCCAGTGATCTCTGGCATCACGGGCAACAGATCTGACTCCACCATCACCCGATCTAGGGACTGGGACCTCATCCTAGTCACGCCCAAAGAGAAGATGGTCTTCCGCATTGCGCCACGGCCACGAGGAGAATGATCAATAGCTGTCGGACTCGATTTGTGGGAATCCATAGCGTCCCCTCAAATGGCACTTCGATCCAGCGTGAGGCGTGTCGCCGCTGCCTCAATGGAGGCGGTGCGGTCTGTCTAGCGTCCCAAAGCTGTAGCGGATGTGCTGCCCCTTCTTTGGCGCGTCGATTGGAGGTCCCCCATCGCCCATCTGCTGAGGCTATGGCGTGGTGTGTCCGTCGTGCAAGGAAGAGGGAGGAGGAGGCCACGGCAGACATCGGCGAGGCAGAGTCGCACTCTCCGGTGTCAGTACAGGTGGCCGCCAATCCCTGGCGCCACAATCACGTTGTGGTGGACGTGTCGGGCTCCAACTATGACGGATACATCGTCAACCTCACATCGACCAGCAAGGTGCAGGTTATGGGCTCCGATGAGGAAGAGTAGGGCATGGGATACGGCGGCACCTCGAGTGTCGTGAGCCGGTGTGTGTGTGTGTGTGTGTCCCATGACCTCCTCTATTTCGCCGGCGACCGCACCAACACTCCAAGGGGCGCAGTCGGTCACCTGACATGGACAGGGCGGAGCCGGATGAGCTCCGCTCAAGATTAGGTTTCATGTTGCATGTAATTGTTTGGATTTGGGGATTTGTAATTTATGTATCCGGTTGTAGAAATGATAATTTGAGATGTGACCGGTCACAAACCGCGGAGTGCCTGCCTGCGGGCATTTGAGGGCTGGATTTGGTGTATCGGGCCGTAGATGCTCTTAAGTATCATGATTCAAGGTATCTATATACGATTCAATGTTGGAATTGATCAATTATATTGCATTAGGGTATGGCTATGTCTCAGTCGACTAAAACTTAATCAAGTCTCGGTCAAGTGATAATATGTAAGAAAGAAAAAAAATCTGAAAATAATAATTTGCAAGATCTCTCCAGTATCCTGACATTTAGCAACACTGAATGCATAATTCATGGAGGTTCGTAACCAAGAAGTTGGTACCATCCATCATCATAATCTCTGTAACACATCCAGATCTCCTCCTCCCTCACCACCGGCCTTCCAGGCTCCGGTAGCTACGGCATGTACGCTGACGATGACGCGTTTGACTTGTAGTTCTCGTGAAGGCTCTCAGGCAAGTGCTGCTGATGCGGCTGCATAGTGGATGGGTCAGATTTCTATGTCGGTACCCATGATGGCGCGCCCGTGGTCGGGAAGTTGAGCCTGGCGTGGTGGCCGTGGAACTCGAGAGCCGGGGCGTCGTAGGCGCGCGCAGCCTCGGCGGCGGTGTCAAAGATGCCGAGCCATTTGTGCACGGCGTGGTGTGGGTCGCGGAGCTCCGCCGCCCATGTGCCCCACGGCCGCCGACACACGCCCCTGAACTTGCTCCCTCTCCTCCTTCGCGTGATCTTCCCCATGCCACCATCCTTTACGAAGCTCGCGACGGAGTACCCTCCCCCCTTGCTGCTGGAGCCAGCCATCGCCTCGGCGGGGAAATCGCAGCCGAGGCAGCCGTCCACGCCGACGCCGCACCGGGCGCACCCAGCAGCTGCAGCACGCATCCCCGCGGCCGGAGTAGCAGCAAAGGGCGGCGTCGAAGGCTCAAGGTGCAGCGTAGGGACGACGGTGTCCGTGTCTGCACTCTGCAGACAGGACGGAGATGAGTGCGCGGAGGAAGAGGGAGTTCTCATGCTCGGAGTTCGGGAGCTGGAACCCGCCGCCGCCACGCTCCAGCCTCGGCACCATGACGTGCACTTGTGCAACTCAGTGTGACGTACGTACCTGGGTGGTCAGGTCGGTGTCGCGAGAAAGCTTTTGTTTTCGTGTGTTGTCTGGTTGAGCTATTCTCAGTTATGTGTTTAAGGTAGTCTGATGCCGTGCCTTTTATAGAAAGTGCATCACCGCGCGCAATTTTTAAAGGACGAGTTGCTGGACACGTTCTTGTGGTGGGAACGGAGGTGTGGAAAACAGGAGAGGGAGTGTGCATATGCCTCGATGTATGGTTAAGCAAATCCACAGACACATTATGCTGTCAGAATTTCCTTATTTAGCGAAAGACCGTTTGACAATAGGTGAGGGTTTTGACCAAATTACAATGATCAGCTTCCACAAGCACCCAATATAATTAGTAAATAAAAACAAAAAAAGATATCCAAAAATTCCAACAATTCTAAAATTTTAGGTTACCAAACTCTAGTCGACTGTTCTACTCACATGTGAAGTTTCACCAAGAAATGACCACTACAGTATCTTAGCAAAGAAAACAATTTCGGACCTCCAAATTACGTGAAACAATGGTCTTTTTTATAGCATCGATTTTACCTTCTTGCCTAAAATACCACTGATGTTATTCACTCATGAAAATTCACACGTGAGTATAACACTCGATCATTCATGATACAGAAACACGTCTTGCATTTTATTTGAGAAACAAGCTAATACGTGACGGTGCTAAAAGAACAAAAGAGAGCGGCGTAGCTGGAAGTGGAGTGAACCCTGCGACCTCGCGCTGTCTGTCGAACCGAACGCTGACAGGGGACTCCTAGAGTTTGACCACCAACTTGTTTAGGATGAAAGCGGCATGGGGTGTGAAAGCGAAACTGCTTGTTCATTAGTATATGCATCGAAAGGCAAAGCTTTCACACATGCCTGTAGTATGATCTACCAAATGCCTGCTCAGATTTAGACGAACACCACTACTTGGTCGTAAAAGATCAAGGCCTGATAGAAATGGTCGAACACGAGCCAGCCTGAAAGCAACAGTCGTTCCGATTCGGTGTCCACGAAAGCGGGGAAGCGAAAAGCACGTCTCTTGATCCATCTCGCATACTTTCTTCGTCCGCGAATAAGTGTACATATATCATTTGTTAAAAAAACTTTTGTTTTAAGTTAAAGTTTTAAAACATCGACCACCTTTTTAGGAAGTAAAAGCACTTATGGCACCAAATGTACTTTGATAATATATCAAGTCGATGTCATATATGTTACTACTATTTTTCTATAAAGTTGATCAAAATTTTAACTTACAATAAAAGTTAGATGTACACTTATTCGTGGATGGAGGGAGTATGTGGTAGCTGGGCGTCGACCTGAGAAGACATGAAGACAAGTTCGAGTTGTGGAAATTCACACGGACATGCAGGTGTGGGAGCATGCACCTGCCAAGTCTTGTCTGGCCACTCGATTGCCTTGTGATTTGCGAAGTAGTTGGGTCCCACTTGAAAGCACAGTAAATTTTAAGTTTCGGGCATTGAAACTTATGACTTTTCATCTAAAACTTGTGATTCTCTTGCTCGACTCTTACCATGTTTCATAGATAAAATTTTAAGAAATTTCTTTGTCGGTTGTAGGCACAAAAATCATGATTTTATCGGCCGCTCGAACTAAGTTTGAAGAGTTGAAACTAAAAATTTATTCAAAATTCGTTAAAACAAATTCAAAAGGGATCTTATTCAAAATTCGTTAAAACAAAAAATTTGGGCCTGTTGCAAATTCTTTAGGGATGAAACAGAAATACATCATTTCCTTGAGCAGTATTTTTCGTCCGAATGCCCCAAACAATGTGGTTTTTTAGCATGGTCATTATTCTACATCATATGTCAAGAGAAGTTCTTGTGTGCTTTGAAAATAAATAGTATTCCAAACGACTCTGAGTGGTGGTTTGCCTGTGCTTCAAAATGTTTCGCGGCCGTGTTTGAACGTTGGAACAAGAGATGCCGAGGAAAAAGATTCTAGAACCGAGTCTAGAATTGTGTATCACCAATGTTCCGATATCATCTGACCGTGTTGAATGACCAAACGAGTCCGCTCATATATGTTATACTCTGGAAAATTGTCGCAAAAAAGCATTACCCGGGAAAATTAATAAGCTAAGATCATCTCTAGCCGTGCCCGCAACAGGCCCTCCTCAGGCGTTTTTGCCGCGCCGGTGCCCAAAATTCGGTCCAGTCATGCCCCCAGAAGCCCTTTTTCACCGGTTTGGGCCGAACTGACGCCGGTGGATCCAGGCCGAACCCGACGCGCTGGGGGGCGCCCGAGGGCGCCGGGGCGAGTGGTTTTTGCGCGATAGAGCCGCCGGCCAGCCGCATCAGCGAGACGACGCCTCGTCTTCCTCCAGAGCGCCTCGGTTTCCCGCGGGGAATCAATGGCAAGGCTGCCGCCGGTCAGCCTTGCCATTGATTCCTCACGGGCGGCGCGGCGACGCCTCCCCTCCCGCCATGCATACACACGGCGCGGGCTATAAAACCCGCCGCTCCCCCTCGCCGCTGGCTACACCAGCCCGAGCCCAAACCAGCCGCCGTGGAGCTCTGCTCTCTCCCGTCCGCACCACCGAGCTCTGCTATCTCCCCCGTCCCCCCTTCCCTTCCCTCTCCAGCGATGGCCGAACGCTTCCCCGGCAACGCCGCGGCGGCCAACAGCTTTGGCCGCCGCTCGCTCCAGGAGTGGGGGGCATAGCTCCTGTTCGAGGCTAACATCCCGGCGCCACCGAACATGCGCGCTGGGCCGACGGGGTGGAGGCTCAGCAACGACGGTGTCCCCATCCCCCCGGTGCCCGATGTCGACGCACTCCCCGGCATCATCGTCGACCGCGTGCGATCGTCCCTGACGGAGGAGCAGCGCGCCCACCCCCAGTACACCGCCGACAACCACGCGGCGTGGGCGGACTACTTCCATCGGCGGCAGGCGCAGCAGCTGGCGTCCACGAACGGGGCCCCGGTGGTGGGCGGCGTCAAGAACAGCGACGACTGCCATGTCTGGTGGGGTGTCCCCGACCGCACACTGCACGAGGTGCTGGAGTACCTCGAGGGCGGCAATAACCCGCTGCTGGCATACCCTTCCGCGGCGGTCGTCCCCCTCCCCCCCCCCCTGCCGGAGCGCCGGGCCGTGGGTGCCCAGGAGGTTCGGCTCCTCCTTCTCTTCCTCCTCCTCCCGCTCCTCCTCCCACTCTTTCGGCTCGCCGGCGCTCTTCCGCGTCAAGGCCGAGCCCACTGCGGAGACGCCGCTCGACCGGCGCACCCGCAGCGCCGGCATCGTCATCAACGAGGGCGGCCGGCGCGCCTCCTTCTCGGCTCCTCCTCGCTTCGTCAAACCAAAGATGGAGCCGGGGCTCGCCGCCGTCAAGCCGGATCCGGGGCTCCCCGTCGTGAAGACGGAGCCCGGGCTCGCGGCAGCGTCAAGGAGGAGGAGCTCGACGACGAAGCGGCCCTCAAATGGGCGTGCGACGACTGGGCGCGCGCCGCCTATGCGCGGTTTGAAGCTCGGCGCCGTGGCCGGGACGAGGGGCGTCGTCGTACTCGACGACAGCGACGACGACGACGCGCCGCCACCACCGGTCCGCCATGGAGACGCCGGGCAGGGGTCCAGCAGAGCGCCATCAAGAAGGAGAAGACTGACGACGACGAGGAGGACGGCGGCGACGTCGGTGACTTCACCGCGCTCAGCGACTTCTTCGCCTCGTAGATGTCTTTTTTTAAAATAATTTATGTAACATCGAACATGTTGAATATGAATGTCAAAATTTTCGAATTTAGCCGAACTTTTCTGTGCAATTTACCGAATTTAGCCCAACTTTGCCGAATTCAGATTTTAAAAAAAATGCGTCTGACGCGACCCTGGGCGAGCAGCTGGGAACTCGCTCGCCCCCACACCAATTTTAGCGCCGGCTCGCCCTAAAGGGCTTGTAAAATCGGCGCATGGGAGCCAACGGGTGGAGATGCTCTAAAGAAGAGGGAGTGGCGTCACGGGAGATAGGCAAATTGTGAAGCACGTGCTCTGGCTTTGGCAGCGGCTACACCGACACAGGTCGCCATGCATGCTTACCGACGAATATTGATTCGTATATTAAACAACATCCTTTCAAAAATGCGAATGAATTAAGAGATGAATTAATCATCCAAAGATGGATCACGAAGTTGTCGTCATCCAGCATCATGGTCTTCACCTCCCGCGCCCCTTGTCCTACTTCGGTAGCCGTGACGACACATTTTCACCCGCAGGTCTCGCGAGGACTGCCCGGCAAGTACTACAACCGCGCAGCCGTCCAAGAAGAATCAGAAACAGAAGCCGCCGACAACGACGACGCGGCCGTGTCCATGAAGTTGAGTCTGGTGCAGTGGGCACGGAACTCGAGCGCCGTGAGATCGTAGGCGTGGGCAGCATCCACGGCGATGTCGAAGGTGCCGAGCCACTTGCACACAGTGTGGTGCGGGTCGCGGATCTCCGCCGCCCACTTCCCCCACGACCGCTGCCTCACGCCCCTGAACTTGCTCCGGCTCCTCCTTCACGTGATCTTCCCCACGCCGCCGTCCTTCACGAAGCTTGCGGCGGAGCACCCTTCGCCCTCGGTGCCCGAGCCGGCCATCGCCGCCGCAGCGACGAACATGCAGCCGATGCACCCGTCCAGGCTGCAGCTGGCGCACGCAGGAACTGCAGCGGCAAAGTGCGGCGTCGAGGACGGCTCGAGGTGCATCATGGGGACGACGGCGTCCCCGTTTATGACGGAGATGAGGGCGCGGAGGAACAGGGAGTCCTCCTGCTCGGAGTTCGGGAGCTGGAAGCCGCTGCCGCCGCGCTCCAGCCTGGGTGCCATGGTGTCGCAAGAAAGTTTTGCGTCTCCTCGGAGAATGACGGAGATGAGGGCGCTGTATGGGCTGAGTTCTCGTGCTCCGATGTTCGACATTGTTCGGTGCGGTACCTTTTAAAGGAGTAGCTAGACATGCATGTCCACGCGCATTTGAGACGGCGATCACGTTCTTATCGTGGGAACAGGCGAGTGAGCGAGGAAATGCCTTACTTGGGTTGTTTGGCACTGCTGACGCCTGGTGTTTTAAAATATATATATACTACCTACGTATCAAATTGTATAATGCTGGTACTATCAGACTTTTGGCGAATCTTCTAAAGCCAAATTGTAATACTACTATTTGTACATATCAATATTTTTGTGGATCTTCTAAGGTCCAATTGTATACTATTTTAACAGCAAAAAAACAAATTGCAAATTGTATATCATTAGTACATTTTCTTAATTTGGCATTTTATCCGGTGAATTTATGATTTGAGATGCATTTTACTGATTTATGACCTAATCAAAATCCTTTATTTCATCGGATTTTGCAAATTACTGGGTGAGAATGCAATGGGCTATGTTTTTTTTGGGGATTGATATGGAGAACTAGTGTGCCTGAAACAATGTTGGTCGTTGTCCGTCGTTTTCTTGGTGGATTTGTAGCACTTTGGTCGAATCTTCAAGAAGGTGTGTAGAGTGCGAGCACCTCTAGCGGGTTTTGCTACTAATGCTTCAACTTGCCTCCCTGCTTTACCCTCCCCTCTTTGGTATCTCTATGGATGATGTATTCCCATTAATGGGGTTTGGGCGGGTTAGAAAAAGAGTGTGTGCCCTTAAGCTTTCTTTCTTAAATGTTTCTTACTCTTTGTCATCCTCTCCTCTGAGGATGCCGCCTCTGGTGACGATGCCGAGCCATGATTGCTGCCCCAGCCATGCACGGCCCCCGGTCGTCAGGGGCACACTGGAAGTTGACGCTCGTGTCTGTTAGTTGCTACGTGTGCTAGGCCTCGCTGCCCTTTTGAACTCGGCACGCGTTGCCTCTGTTTTGATACTCTGTTGTCTCATCTGCTGTAGTAGGTCTCATGTACTCCTCCACGCTTTCTGCAGTCCGTCTGTGGTGTCAAGAAAACTTTTATGAGTAATCATGTAATCTCTATTTGCTTCTGGAATGTCTGTGGTTTGGGTGATAACGATAAGTGCGCCACTGTCCTTTCTGAACTCGTAGCGCTCAAATCTTACCTCGCCCTCTTGCAGAAATCTAAACTAGAATCTTACACCGACGCCAAACTACGCTCTTTCTTACCCTTCCACCTCGACCAAGCCTTTCCACTGCCCGCCATTGGCACGGCCGGCGGCATCATCACCGCCGTTAACTCCTCCTCGCCCCAGGTCATCTCGCACTCGCATCAAAGCTTCACTTCCACCGTAACCTTACGAACAACTGCATGTGCCCTCGACATCGCCGTCACCAACATCTACGCCCCTTCTACCCATGCCCTCAAACAGGCATTCTTCGATGACCTCCTCTCCATCTCACAACCAGACAATACTCTGTGGGTTGTTCTTGGCGACTTCAACCTCCTGCGCTTCCCCTCGGACAAAAACAACTCCTCCTTTCGACAATCCGAAGCTAACGCTTTCAACCACGTTATCGATGCCATGGCCCTCATTGAACTGCCGCTCCTCGACCGACAATTTACTTGGTCTAACAACCGATCCTCGCCCACTTTGGAAAGAATCGATCCTGCCTTCTTTAATCTCGCGTGGGCAGATGCTTTCCCTAATACCTCCCTGTCCTCCCTCACACGCTTCACCTTTGATCATGTTCCGCTGCTCGTACACGTCACCACTACGATCCCACGCTCCAACTTCTTCAAATTCAAACCTGGCTGATCCAAATTTCGCCCATGCAACCATCGTCTCAATGTGCTGCTTGATGTCTACTATGCAACCTTCTTCTTGTAGACGTTGTCGGAGTAATGGGCCACGGGTAGGCTAACCCGAAGCCCAGAACCTTTCAAGACATCGGGGCAGGCTGCGCCCCTCAAGACCCTGGGACGGAAAGCCGCCTTTGGGAGTCGGCAGCAGCGCAGACGACTACCTACTCTCGGCCGAGTCCCAGGGGCGACTTCGAAGTAAGCCGACTACTAGCTGGCGGCTTCTAGAGAAGCCGGCTATGGGGAGTGGGCCCGCGACTCCAACCGCCTCATGCTCTCGGCAGGAGGGACAGGACGGGGCGTGGCCTCGGCAAGGTCCACGCCCGTCCCTTACCGAAGGCAGGCATGGCCACAGTGCGCCGTACCATCAGAGATCTCCGTCCGGCGCGGCACTGTTGCCATGCCAGCCTTGACATCAGCCCCAGCGGGAGGAACCTTGTGCCCACGATGGCATGTCTGTACGACCCAGAGACGGCAGGACCCACAGGTCAGCGGGCGTCCCAAAGACGGCAAGAGTGCCACTAGTCGGACCCGGTGGGAGTCGGCCTCCAGGAGTCGGCTGCCCCCTCCCACGGGCTCCACACGCCATTAACCAGACAAGACGGGGAATGGCAACAGTGATCGCCCTTCACGCGGCGGTACTGTTGCCATGACCCCACGATCGAGCCAGTATCATTAGAGGCACGGCTACAGTAATCCGCAGCCGGCAAGACCCGCCCGCGGCGGACACGGCCTGACGGCCCCGTACCTGACCAGTCGGCGGGGCCCACCAGACGACGGGCCCCGGCAGTCGGCGGAGAAGACGGCGGCCTGAGAGACAGACGGCTGGGACCCGTGCCCAGCCGGATTACCATTGTACCCCTGGGGGGGGGGGGTAGGCCTATATAAACCCCCCAGGGCACCCATGCAAAGGGTTCGAATCCATTAGCACTAGACCAGATCATATAGGGAGGAGAGAGCTAGCCTAGCCTTCTCCTACCTCCAGGAAACAGCTCGAGGAGCAACCGTGTACACACTTTGCCATAGTGATCATACGGAGACCCCGCAGAGCAGCAGTAGGGGTGTTATCTCCTCGGAGAGCCCTGAAGCTGGGTAAAATTCACCGGCGTGCATGTCTTCGCCTCATCCCGTTTCCAGGCACTTGGAGACGGCAGTCGGCGGCAGCAGCAGAACGACCACAAGCGCAAGGCTCCGCAGCCGGCTTCCAGTAGCCGGCAGGTGGCTACAGTTGAGAACCAGCAACCGGAGGGACTCCCTCCAGCCAAGCGACAGAAAGGCGGCAAGCCCAACTGGTTGCCGGCCTTCTCTTATGAGCAAACTCTCGATGGCCCTTGCAAGTTCCATAGCGACGCGAAGCCGTCTAACCACACCACCCGGAAGTGTCATTGGCTCACCAGGATCGCCAAGGGAGACGGACTCCTGCCTCCCCCGCCTGCTGGGCAGCCGCCTCCACCCCAGCAGCAGGCTGTCAGGCCAGTCGGCGCAGTACAAGACGAGTACCCAGAAGAGCATGGGGCCTATGTGGTGTTCACCAGCATGGCTGACGATAGACGCAACAGGCGGCTGCAGCAGCAAGAGGTGAACACAGTAGCATCGGCGACACCGGAGTTCATGCACTGGTCCGAGAAACCTATCAGGTGGAGCAGGGCTGATCACCTAGAGGTGATGCCGAGTCCAGGCTCCTACGCTCTGGTCCTGGACGCCACCTTTGCCATGGATAAAAGAGCCGCTCGTTTCTCGCGAGTGCTGATAGACGGAGGCAGCAGCATCAACATCCTGTACAAGGACACAACGGAGAAGTTAGGAATCAAGCAAAGACAGCTTCAGAGTAGTCGGACTGTGTTCCACGACATTGTTCCTGGTCTTTCCTGCTCACCAATCGGCAAGATCCTGATAGACGTCCTCTTTGGGGACAAAGATCACTTCCGCCGAGAGTCAGTTTGGTTTGAACTGGTGGACCTTGAGAGCCCATACCATGCCTTGCTTGGCCGACCCGCTTTGGCCAAGTTCATGGCGGTTCCCCACTACGCCTACCTCAAGATGAAGATGCCGAGTTCCAAGGGGATTCTGACCATAGCCGGCGACTACAGGAAGTCGTCCGCCTGTGCCGCCGAAAGCAGTCGGCTAGCCGAGTCCCTGGTGATCGCGGCCGAGAAGCGGATCCTTGATAGGGTTGTGGCGATGGCTGACAAGCGGCCGGAGATGTTGCCTAACCCCAAGGAGTCGGAAGATGAAGGTTCGTTCAAGCCGGCCAAAGAGACGAAGAAGATACCCTTGGACCCAGAGCACCCAGAGAGGTACGCTGTCATAGGTGCGAACCTTGACAGCAAATAGGAAGGTGAGCTCGTCGATTTCCTCCATGAGAATCGGGACATCTTCGCATGATCCCCTAAAGACATGCCGGGTGTACCGACGGAATTCGCCGAGCACAAGCTACACGTCCGATCTGATGCCAAGCCAGTCAGGCAGCCCTTGCGCCGCCTGTCAGAAGAAAAAAGAAGAGTTGTTGGAGAAGAGATAGCCCGACTCCTTGCAGCCGGCTTCATTATGGAAGTGTTCTTCCCAGAATGGCTAGCCAATCCGGTCTTGGTGCTGAAGAAGAACAAGCAGTGGCGAATGTGTATTGACTACACCAGCCTCAACAAATCTTGCCCCAAGGACCCGTTTGCTTTGCCAAGAATTGATCAGGTGATAGACTCCACAGCCGAATGCGAGCTGTTGAGCTTCTTAGATGCACATTCAGGATATCACCAGATTAAGCTGAACCCGGCAGACAGACTGAAGACCGCCTTCATCACGCCGTTTGAAGCCTTCTGCTACCTGACCATGACGTTCGGCTTAAGGAATGCCGGCGCCACCTTTTAGCGTTGCATGCACAAGTGCCTCCTCAAGCAACTCGGCAGGAACACCCATGTCTACGTGGATGATGTGGTGGTGAAGACGGAAAAGCGTGGAACACTGCTGGAAGACCTCAAGGAGACCTTTGAGAACTTTCGCCGATTCCAGATCAAGCTCAACCCTGAGAAGTGCGTCTTCGGAGTGCCAGCCGGCCAACTCCTTGGCTTCCTGGTCTCCGAAAACGGCATAGAGTGCAACCCTGTAAAGATCAAGGCCATTGAGAGGATGGAAGTACCCAGTCGACTGCTGGATGTGCAAAAGTTCACTGGCTGCCTGGCGTTTATCAGCCGATTCATCAGCCGGCTGGGCGAGAAAGCTCTCCCCTTGTACCAGCTCATGAAGAAGACCACTTTTTTTGACTGGAACCACAAGGCAGACGAAGCTTTTCTCCAGTTGAAAACGATGTTGACTACTCCCCCTGTGCTGGTGGCTCCGACTCCTAAAGAGCCCATGCTCTTGTACATTGCCGCCACCAGCCGGGTAGTCAGCACAGTCGTTGTAGTTGAATGCAAGGAGGAAGGCAAAGCACTACCTGTCTAGAGACCGGTATATTACCTGAGCGAAGTACTGTCGGCCTCCAAGCAGAACTACCCCCACTACCAGAAGATGTGCTATGGCGTGCACTTACCGCCAAGAAGTTGAAGCCTTACTTTCAAGAGCATCCGATCACTGTGGTCTGCACGGCCTCACTAGCCGAGATCATCAGAAGCCGAGATGCCTCTGGCCGAGTGGCCAAATGGGCCATAGAGCTAGCCCCCTACACCATCTACTATCAGCCCCGCACCGCCATCAAGTCGCAAGTATTGGCTGACTTCCTCGTCGACTGGGCCGAGACCCAGTACCTGCCGCCAGCGCCCGACTCCACCCATTGGCGGATGCATTTCGATGGCTCCAAGATGCGCACCGGCTTGGGAGCCGGCGTCGTCCTCACTTCTCCCAAGGGCGACCAGCTCAAATATGCGTTGCAAATCCATTTCGCCGCCTCCAACAACGTCGCCGAATATGAGGCACTCATTCACGGGCTCCGGCTTGCCAAAGAACTTGGCATTCGCCGGATCCTGTGTTATGGCAACTCCAACTTGGTGGTCCAGCAGTCATCTGGCGACTGGGACGCCAAGGATGCAAACATGGCGAGCTACCGCTTCCTCCGCGGCAACTCAGCGGATATTTCGAGGGGTGTGAGTTCCTTCACGTACCAAGAAATGACAACAACCAAGCAGACACCCTGGCACGAATCGGCTCAACCCGCTAAGCAATACCATCCGGCGTCGCCCTTCAGCGCCTCCTCAAGCCGTCTATCAAGCCTTCACCAGAATCAGACTCCATCTTCGTGCCGGCTCCCCCCGAAGAAGTCGGATCGGACTCAAGAGCCCAAGCAGACGGCACGAGAATTCTTACAGACGGCTCCAAGAACGCCGCAGTCGAAGCCGGCCCGGGGACTTCAGAACCCGGCCCGGAGACTGCGGCGACCAGCCCGAAGACTCCAGAACTCGGCTCGGGGACTGCACAAGTCGGCTCGGGGACTGCACAAGTCGGCCCAGGGACTTCATCAATTCAGCAAGCAGCCGCGGACTCCAGCCCGCCGCCTCCCAGCCCAGCCGCCCTCGTCCAAGTCGCAGTTCTGGCAGTTGAAGAAATAGCAGCACCCTCATGGGCCCAGCCCATCCTCATATTCCTGGTGAGCAAAGAGTTTCCAACCGATGAGATCCTAGCTCGACAAGTACAACGCCGAGCAGCAGCCTACACCATAGTCAATAGAGAGCTGGTCAGACGCAGCGTGACGAGCGTCTACCAGCGCTGCGTCGAGCCAGAGCAAGGCCAGGCAATTCTCAAAAATATCCATCAAGGCAAGTGCGACCACCATGCAGCTTCAAGAGCACTCGTCGCCAAAGCCTTTTGACACGATTTTTTCTGGCCGACTGCTCTAGAAGAAGCCAAGGAATTGGTCCAGAAATGTAAGGGGTGCTAGAAGTTCCGTTCCAAGCCGCATCAGCCGGCTTCTGCACTCAAGACCATTCCCATCGCCTGGCCCTTTACAGTTTGGGGCCTGGACATGGTGGGACCATTCAAGATGGCGCGAGGAGGCCTAACTCACCTACTTGTCGCGGTAGACAAGTTCACCAAGTGGATAGAAGCAAAGCCCATCACGAAGTTGAATGGTCTGACTGCCGTGACCTTCATCTCCGACATCACAATTCGGTACGGCATACCACACAGCATCATCACCGACAACGGCACAAACTTTGCCAAAGGTGCCTTGGCCCGTTTCTGCGCGACACAGGGCATCCGACTGGACTTAGCGTCCGTTGCCCATCCGTAGTCAAATGGCCAAGTGGTACGAGCAAACGGCCTCATCCTGTCTGGCATCAAGCCTCGACTGGTCAAACCACTGGAGCGTTTGGCCGGCTGTTGGCTTGACGAGTTGCCAGCCGTCCTCTGGAGTCTGCGCACGACTCCAAACAAGTCAACCGGCTTCACGCCCTTCTTCCTCGTCTATGGTACTGAAGCCGTCATCCCAACGGACATAGAGTTCGACTCCCCACGAGTCAACATGTACACCAAGGAGGAAGCAGAAGAAGCACGTCAAGACGGTGTCGATCTGCTGGAAGAAGGCCGGCTGTTGGCACTCAGCCGGTCAAGCATCTACCAGCAGAGCCTGCGCCGATACTACAACAGGAAGGTCAGGCCGAGATCTTTCCAAGAGGGCGACCTTGTGCTCCGACTGATCCAGCGAACAGCCGGCCAGCACAAGTTGTCGGCGCCTTGGGAAGGCCCTTTCATCATTAGCAATGTATTGGGCAACGACTCCTAGTACCTGATCGACGCTCAGAAGCCCCGAGCACGCAAGAGGGATGACTCCGGCAAAGAGACGGAGCGGCCATGGAAAGCAAACCTCCTCCGAAGATTTTACAGTTGATGCAGTATGTACCACGCTACCTTTTGTATTTAAGTACCAAGACTCCGGGCCTCCCGAGACGAGCTCGGGGACTGCCCTTTTTGTTATCTATATGATAAGAATTATGCCTTCGAGTATGATACCCTTTGTATGCCACTTGGCACCGGGCTCGACTAGTCGGCCCGGGGACTCGCCGTCTTGCGCTACGAAATGCTTCCTGTAGCCGAACAAGTAGTGTGTGGCGCCCAAGCCGTCTCCTATTAGAAGCCGCAGCTCGCAGAGCGACTGTCTGGCAGGCAGGAGTAAGGAAGAATGGAAGCCCACATGAAAAATTGCTAAGGACTCAAAGCATAAACATAGCTCAAGCCGGCTTCCAGCCTCTCTTCGCAAGCCGACTCTTGAGCAGTCGGCTCGCCGCCTTCTATTCAACTTGCTAAGAAACTCTAAAATGGCTAAGTACTTGCCTTCCCAAAAGTAGCCAAACATTTGATCCAGCAGCAGTCCGCAGAGCGGCTGTCCGGCTGGCAAGACGGCAACTAAGGGAAGGCGGCAAAGGAAAAAGCCAAAAGAGCAATGAGCAAGAAAAGATAGAACTCGGACGAATATTTACATAACATAGGCCCTTGGCTGGATCTTCGAGCAGAAGTTCAAAATACACCCCGCGGGTGGAGTTGTGCGAATTAACAAGTTCTTCAAAGACTACTAAAACAGATAAAATAAAGACAAGGCAGCAGCCTAGGAATCAGCAGACGGGTTCGGAGGCTCGGAGGAGATGGCGGTGTCAGACGTTGGGGCGGCTGGCTGGGCAGTCTCGGCTTGATCACCTCCGGTGGCAGCCGGCTCGGTTGGGCGCGGCTCGTTGCTGGAGGCGCGGTCGAGCTGAGGCTGGTCATCCGCTCCGCCTCCTGGCGCCTCCGTCCTCCGCATCGCCTTCCTCCTCGACGCTGGAGCCAATCACCTCCGCCGAGTCCTCCTCATAGTCCGGGTTCATCCCAAACCACTCCGGCGGTGCCTCCTCGCCGTCTTCAGCCCGCTCAGGAATGAAGACGCTGGTATCGGTGTACTCGGCGATCGCCGCGGCGCGCTTGACGAGGGCGTCTTCCGCGGCTGCCAGCTCTGGCTGGGCCTCTGCCCGGAGCATGGCCAGTCGGTCCAGGTCCAGCCCCGAATACCACGCCTTGACGAATTCCAAGGCCTGGCGCGCTCCAGCCCGGGCCGAGGAACCCTTCCAAGCCTCAAGACGGCCAGCTGCGACCTCCAGCCAGTCGGCGGTCCGACTGGGAGTGCGCATAACCGGCATGTCTGGCCACAAGGCAGCAATCGCCTGGGCGCCGACACGTTGAAGACGGCGCAACATCCGATGGTCCGGCCGCAAACGAGCCTCGGTGCTCAGAAGCTGCTCATCAAGGGTCCGGGGGGCGTTGGTGGCAATCTTTGCACCATTTGCCCTTCGCGCCTCGCGATCAGCCTCGATGGCTTGAGTGGTAGCCTGTGTGTGGCCAGGGAAGAAGTCTGCCAAGATGAAAAAGAAACAAGTCAAAAATCAGGAGTCAGCCCGACCTATAGTCGGCGGCCTAAAGAAAGAAAGTAAAGAAACTCACCATCGACGATGTCCTCAATCTCATGGAAGCCGGAGGTCAGCATTGCCTCCTTGTCGGTCTAGGAGGAGCGCTCGCTTGCGAACTCGGCCAGGAGGGCGGTCTCCTTCTCTTCCGCCTCCTTCTGCGTCTTCTTCAGCAGCTCCTTCTGCTCCGCCAACTGTGCGGCTAGCAGGTCGCGCTCTACGACGAGCTTGCCGCA
This sequence comes from Aegilops umbellulata, assembly GCA_032464435.1. Classification (NCBI taxonomy): domain Eukaryota; kingdom Viridiplantae; phylum Streptophyta; class Magnoliopsida; order Poales; family Poaceae; genus Aegilops; species Aegilops umbellulata. The sequence continues at coordinate 60,770,640 of CP136057.1, forward strand.
CTCCTCCCCCTTGGCACGCAAGGTGGTGTTGGCTTCGCCCAGCTGCTGCTGAAGAACGGCGTTGGCCTCTGAAGAAAAAGAAGAAAGAGGACGTTAAGTCATTAACAAAGAAGGTCGCCAGGAAGATCCGGCCCGACTGCTCAGCAGTCGGCCCGAATCTCGGGGACTACAGCCCGCGGGTGCGCCAGTGCGCCCCCGTGAAGAAGAAAGGGAACTCACTCTGGCTCTCCGACAAGTCGGCAGTCCGCTTGCCAAGCTCCTCAACATTGCGGTTGATGGCGGTGGCCCGGAGGTTGTGATAATCCTGTAATTTCAGACAAAGTAAATGCTTAGAACCCGCGAAATGGAGTTCCGGCTGCCTGCTCAGCAGCCGGCCCGGAACTCGGGGACTACACCCAGTGGGTGCACTGGCGCGCCCCCACAGAGAAGAACAAAAATACGGAAACAAAGAAAAATACTTACCCGGATGGCAGTCCGCGACACCAGGTGCGCCTTGGTGCAGCTCTGGATGGCGTCGCCCTCAGCTCGCAGCTTCGCCTGGAGTCCAGAAGCGTCTCGTTCAGGGGGCCCGTGCCGCCTCCTCGCACCCATCCAACGGGCGCGGCGCTCGTCGCCTCGGCGTCTGGAATTGTAGAGCTGGCGGCGCCAGTCTCTAAAGGGCGTGGCGCCGAAATCTCCTTCTTAAGACGGCGGCGCGCTGGCGAGCTGACTTGAAGGAGTAGCTTCGCCACGGCCTCGTCCTTAGTCGGCGGCACCGGCAGGTCCGCCGGCTGTTTATCACGTGCGCCCCCAGACAGCGGCGGGGGTGGCGGCGGCGGCGCTACCGTGCCCGACATGGAGGCATCGCCGCCTCCCCTCTCGATGATGGGGAACTCGCCGCCGGCTTCCTCCGACTGCGTCGTGAACTCCGGAGGCGGCCGCGCTGAGTTCAGCGGAATGACAAACACCGCTGACTTGTGGTGCGCGGCTTCCTCAGCCTGCCGCCTTGCCGCGATGGCGGTCTCGGCCTCATCCAGTTTCTTCTGGGCGGAGGCGGCCGCCTTCTCGGCCTCCGCCTTCTCCAGGCGGGCGCCTTCTTCCTCGACGCGCTTCTCCTGCGCGTTCTGCTCCATCGCTCCCCGGAGGTCGGCGGCGGGGTCAATCCGCCGAGTAGTGGCGGACGTCTCTGCCGACCCCATGATGGAGGCGGCGGCGACCCTCTCAAGGGTGAGGGGAGCCCTGGAACAGGGGAAGCATGAAAAAGACTTAGACAAAATCAACAAACAGAAAACAAGACAAATGGCGGCGACACTTACGCGGAGACCAGCGGCGGCTTCTTCACTTCCATACGGAAGCGGAGGGCTTTTGCAGCCGCCTCATCACGCTTGGTCGCGGCGGCCACCCCCTTTAACTTCTTCGGCCGGCCGCCAAGCGTACTCGGCACGGCACGGCACTTTCTCGCACCGCCCTGACCATCTAGAATGGCGGAGGAACTCGCGCTGGGCTGGCCGGCCTTCGGCTGGTGGCGCGGGGCGACTTCCCCCTCGGCATCATCATCAGGCCAGTCGGCAAAGGTGGCCGAGGGACTGAAGCCGCCTCCTCCTCCTCCACCTCCTCCTCCTTCGGCATCGGCCTCCATCACCGCCGCCCCCAAGTCGGGGTCGTCGACGTCACTCTCCGCTCGGTCGGGGACAAACTGGCAGGCCGACCCCGTGGTGCCGACTGAGGGCTGGATGAGATGGTTCTGATTCAAAGACTAAAGAAGATTAGAAGTCGGAGTCGGCTGCAGAAGAAAGCAAAAGAAGAAGAGAACGACTTACAACAGGCGGGGGGTTGGCACGCGAGTACGGCTCCATGCCGAACTGCCAGTCCCCCGAGAGGCCGCAGTTCGTGATATAGTTCACCATGTCCGCCACCTCCGCATGGGGCATGTCCTTGGAACACATCCGACTCGGATCCCGGTGGCCGCTCATCTGGCAGATTAGATGAGGTCGGCCTTGGAGAGAGAGAACTCGGCGCGCCACGAAGGCGGCCAGCAGGTCGGCCCCGGTCAGACCCTCCGACTGTGTCAGCACTCGGAGTCGCACGACGGCGGCGGCGCCAGCGGGAGTCAGCGTCTTGGCCCGGTGGGACTAGCTGGGGAGCCTTCCAGCCGGCGCGTCGGCTTCGTAAGCCGGCAGGTTGACCCAGTCGCCTTCTGGGGCGATGTTCTTCACATAAAAATAAGATCGCTGCCACATCTTCACAGATTTGATCAGCGTAATGGTGGGGAACGGGTTGTCGGCCCCTGTTCTCCGCATTGCGATGAATGCGCCGCACTGGGCTGGCACGCCGGCGACGTGCGTGCCGAGCTTGGACTGGAAGAATTCCCCCCACAGCTCGATGGTGGGGAGAACGCCAAGGTAGCCTTCGCACAGGGTGGCGAAGGCCGCCAGTAGCACCACCGTGTTTGGTGTGAGGTGGTGCGGCTGGAGCCCGTGGAACTCCAAGAAGGAGCGGAAGAAACTGCTCGCCGGCAGCCCTAGGCCGCGCATAAGGTGCGAACGGAATACGACCCGCTCGCCTTCCTCCGGCGCCGACGATACCTTCCCCGCCGGCGCTACGCGGGCCCGCACTAGGTCCTGGCCGGGGAGGCGACGTGTCTTGCGAAGGAACTCGATGTGGTCGTCGTCGACCTCGGAGCCGTCCCACATGCCGGAGCGCACGGCGGGAGGCACGGCGGCGGAAGAAGAGCTCATTGTTGCGGGCGCGGCGTGGTCCGGCCCGACAATGACGAGAGGAAGAAGAAGCAAGAGGGAGCAGAAGGGAGTAGGGAAGACGGGCGCGCGTGCCCTGCCGCCCCCCTCCTCCCGCCTACTTATAGCCCCATGGGCTAAGAAGATGAGGGGGTGATCGTGGGATTAACTGCGCTCGGAGCCCCACGACCCCCACGATTTACCACACGAAGTTACTGCTGCAGTTACTGCGTGTGGAGCCCAACCGCCCGCGCGGCCACAACGGATCCATTCGCATGCCGAGGCACGGTAGCGGCGGGCCCGCCCTTAGGGCCTGTCCCGTCGCGCGCATGGGTGGTCAGACTGGCCCGGCCACGTGGCGCCGCGCGGTGGATCCGCAACGGGCGGCAACCCGGAAGCTTGTTGGGCACGCTGCCTGGCCCCCGCTGTGACTTTTAAACTCTTCGAAGGCAAGACGGCCTTCCGCGAGTCCGGCTCCAGATAGTCGGCCAAAAGGAAGACGGCGAGCCAGGCCCAAATTCAACCACCGGAGGGAAGAAACTGATGACGCTCCTCGATATGTCTCCCTCGGCGCCTCACCAGCTTCGGGGACTACTGTCGGAGTAATGGGCCACGGGTAGGCTAACCCGAAGCCCAGAACCTTTCAAGACATCAGGGCAGGCTGCGCCCCTCAAGACCCTAGGACGGAAAGCCGCCTTTGGGAGTCGGCAGCAGCGCAGCCAACTACCTACTCTCGGCCGAGTCCCAGGGGCGACTTCGAAGTAAGCCGACTCCTAGCTGGCGGCTTACACAGAAGCCGGCTATGGGGAGTCGGCCCGCGACTCCAACCACCTCATGCTCTCGGCAGGAGGGACGGGACGGGGCGTGGCCTCGGCAAGGTCCACGCCCGTCCCTTACCGAAGGCAGGCATGGCCACAGTGCGTCGTACCATCAGAGATCTCCGTCCGGCGCGGCACTGTTGCCATGCCAGCCTTGACATCAGCCCCAGCGGGAGGAACCTTGTGCCCACGATGGCATGTCTGCACGACCCAGAGACGGCAGGACCCACAGGTCAGCGGGCGTCCCAAAGACGGCAAGAGTGCCACTAGTCGGACCTGGTGGGAGTCGGCCTCCAGGAGTCGGCTGGCCCCTTCCACGGGCCCCACACGCCATTAACCAGACAAGACGGGGAATGGCAACAGTGATCGCCCTTCAGGCGGCGGCACTGTTGCCATGACCCCACGATCGAGCCAGTATCATTAGAGGCACGGCTACAGTAATCCACAGCCGGCAAGACCCGCCCGCGGCGGACACGGCCTGACAGCCCCGTACCTGACCAGTCGGCGGGGCCCACCAGACGGCGGGCCCCGGCAGTCGGCGGAGAAGACGGCGGCCTGAGAGACAGACGGCTGGGACCCGCACCCAGCCGGATTACCATTGTACCCCTGGGGGGTAGGCCTATATAAACCCCCCAGGGCACACATGCAAAGGGTTCGAATCCATTAGCACTAGACCAGATCATATAGGGAGGAGAGAGCTAGCCTAGCCTTCTCCTACCTCCAGGAAACAGCTCGAGGAGCAACCGTGTACACACTTTGCCATAGTGATCATGCGGAGACCCCGCAGAGCAGCAGTAGGTGTGTTATCTCCTCGGAGAGCCCTGAAGCTGGGTAAGATTCGCCGGCGTGCATGTCTTCGCCTCATCCCGTTTCCAGGCACCGGCGACGTTCTACTCGCTCCCACCATGATAAGCCATCCCTTGGCATATGTCGCACCCAACCACCGACAGACATTGTTGGTCCTCCAAGTGCAGAGGTTTGTAGGACAGTAGAAAATTTCCACCAAGTGGATGACCTAAGGTTTATCAATCCGCGTGAGGCGTAGGATGAAGATGGTCTCTCTCAAACAACCCTGCAACCAAATAACAAAGAGTCTCTTGTGTCGTCAACAAACCCGATACAATGGTAAATTGTATATGTGCACTAGTTCGGCGAAGACATGATGATACAAGTGCAATAAGGATGGTAGATATAGGTATTTGTAATCTGAAAATATAAAAACAGTAAGGTAACAAGCGATAAAAGTGAGCACAAACGGTATTGCAATGCATTGAAACAAGACCTAGGGTTCATACTTTCACTAGTGCAAGTTCTCTCAACAATAATAACATAATTGGATCATATAACTATCCCTCAACATGCAACAAAGAGTCACTCCAAAGTCACTAATAGCACGAAGAGATTATTGTAGGGTACGAAACCACCTCAAAATTATTCTTTCTGATCGATCTATTCAAGAGTCCGTAGTAAAATAACACAAAGCTATTATTTCCGTTCGATCTATCATAGAGTTCGTACTAGAATAACACCTTAAGACACAAATCAACCAAAACCCTAATGTCACCTAGATACTCCAATGTCACCTCAAGTATCCATGGGTATGATTAGACGATATGCATCACACAATCTCAGATTCATCTATTCAACCAACACATAGAACTTCAAAGAGTGCCCCAAAGTTTCTACTGGAGAGGGAAGACGAAAACGTGTGCCAACCCCTATGCATAAGTTCACGAGGTCACGGAACTCGCAAGTTGATCACCAAAACATACATCAAGTGGATCACGTGAATATACCATTGTCACCACAAATAAGCACATGCAAGATATACATCAAGTGTTCTTAAATCCTTAAAGACTCAATCCGATAAGATAACTTCAAAGGGAAAACTCAATCCATTACAAAAGAGTAGATGCGGAGAAACATCAGAAGATCCAACTATAATAGCGAAGCTCGCGATACATCAAGATCGTGCCAAATCAAGAACATGAGAGAGAGAGAGAGATCAAACACGTAGCTACTGGTACATACCCTCAGCCCCGAGGGTGAACTACTCCCTCCTCGTCATGGAGATCACTGGGATGATGAAGATGGCCACCAGAGAGGGATTTCCCCCTCCGGCAGGGTGCCGAAACAGGGTCCCGATTGGTTTTTGGTGGCTACAGAGGCTTGCGGCGGCAGAACTTCCAATCTAGGTTATGTTGTGGGGGTTTCTGTATATATAAGAGGTTTTGGCGCCAAGAACAAGTCAGGGGGGTCTCCGAGGCGGCCACGAGGTAGGGGGGCGCGCCCAGGGGGGTAGGGCGTGCCCCCACCCTCGTGGATGCCTCGGGACTCTTCTGGTCCATCTCCGATGCTCCGTGGGCTTCTTCTGGTCCAAAAATGATCTCCGTCAATTTTCAGGTCAATTGGACTCCGTTTGGTTTTCCTTTTTTGCGAAACTCAAAAACAGGGAAAAACACAAACTGGCACTGGGCCCTAGGTTAATAGGTTAGTCCCAAAAATCATATAAAATAGTATATAAAACATCCTAGATGGATAATATAGTAGCATGGAACAATCAAAAATTATAGATACGTTGGAGATGTATCACTGCTCACCCTCGCCCTCCCACTCAACCAACTTGGCTGCCTCGGGACTCTTCTGGTCCATCTCCGATGCTCCGTGGGCTTCTTCTGGTCCAAAAATGATCTCCGTGAATTTTCAGGTCAATTGGACTCCGTTTGGTTTTCCTTTTCTGCGAAACTCAAAAACAGGGAAAAACACAAACTGGCACTCGGCTCTAGGTTAATAGGTTAGTCCCAAAAATCATATAAAATAGTATATAAAACATCCTAGATGGATAATATAATAGCATGGAACAATCAAAAATTATAGATACGTTGGAGATGTATCACTGCTCACCCTCGCCCTCCCACTCAACCAACTTGGCTGCTGTCCTCGCTGCAGCTCTCAAAAAATCAAGATCCGCTCTCAAGTCTTGGGCACACGCTCTCGCATCCCCACCCCTCTATGCGAATCCCGCTGCAAAATAGCCATCTCAGCCCTAGATCATGCTGGAGAACGCCGGACCCTCTCACAAATCGAGCTCCTCACTCGCAAGATCATCATCTCCCTTCTCAAATGCACTATCCAAGAAAAAATGATGTATTGGCGGTGGCGGTGGCGTGCCAAGGTTTCCCGGGCCATCAATGGTGGGGAAAACACACAAAAAATCACGTTTCAGCTTCACAACGCCTTAGGGAAAACAAGATCTTTACTCTCACTCACAATGGACACGATTTCTCCTCTCATCACCAAAAGGCTAAGATCCTCCGTGACTTTTTTGTAGCCCTCATTGGTACTCCTAACAATACATCATGGGCATTTGACCTTTCTGACCTCTACCCTAACCCCACGCCTAGCCTACATGTCTTGCATGAACACTTCTCGGAACTAGAAATAAAAACAACGTTTTTCCAAATGAACCCTCACGCCAGTCCTGGCCTAGATGGTTTTGGGCCTGCGGTTTATCGTACGTATTGGCCCACTGTTAAACACCGCGTTCTCCCCTTCTTCTCCCAGTTTCATCAAGGCACGGCTGACACGGCGCGAGTAAACCGGGCTCACATAGTTCTTCTTCCTAAAAAGGATCTGCCTACCTCTCCCGACGCTTTCCGGCCCATCTCGCTCCATAATTGCCCAATCAAAGCCGTTACCAAAGTGTTGACCACTCGCCTTAAGCCCTTCATCCCTTTGCTAGTGCATGGCAATCAGACAGGGTTTATACCAGGGAGGAATATCACTGATAATTACATCTTTGCTGCCGACCTTATCAGATCATGCCACACTAAGAAAAAACCCACTATGGTCTTCAAGCTTGATTTCCGGAAAGCCTTCGACTCCGTCGCTTGGCCGGCACTCGACAAGATCCTCCTCGCCCGGGGCTTCTCCCACATCTTCCGCAGCTGGATCCAAAACATCCTCGTTATAAGCAAATCTGCCATTCTTTTGAACGGTGTCCCAAGAAACTGGATAGAATGCAAAAATGGTCTACGTCAGGGCGACCCCATCTCCCCCTACCTCTTCCTCATTGTAGCAGGCCTGCTCCGACAGGTTATCCTCGGAAACACACACGCCTCGCTCCACCACCCCATCTTCTCTTATCTACCCCTCACCGTCCTCCAGTATGCTGACGATACTTTGATCGTTGCTGCCGCCTCGCCTTCTGCCGTTGCCGCTCTAAAATATATTCTAACCAACTTCGCCAACGCCACTGGGCTAACCATCAACTTCTCCAAAACCACGCTTGCAACCCTACACACAGAGGACAATGCTGCTAACGCCATCGCTCTTGCCATGGGCTGCTCACGTACCTCCTTCCCCCAAACCTATCTTGGACTCCCCCTCTCCCCTACTAAACCTCCTTCCAACGCCTTCAATCCCATCCTAGAACGCTCACGTAAGCTTCTGGCTGGCTGGCGCGCTAAGCTACTTGGCAAAGGCGATCGGCTCATTTTTATCTCCGCAGTCCTAGACTCCCTACTCACCTACTTCATGTTTGTCTTTCGTTTCCCAAAAAAAGTTTTAAGAACCCTAGACTCCATTCGTAGAGCCTTCTTCTGGACAGGTGAGGATTCAGTTTCAGGTGCCCAATGCCTTATTGCATGGAAAACCGCTTGCATTCCAAAAAAATTTGGTGGTTTAGGTCTCAAAAACATGCATCTTCAGAATAATTGCCTACTCATGAAATTTGCAGCCAAGGCCCTCAATTCATCCTCCACCCCCTGGCTGGATTGGCTGGATCTTCAACACCCAAATGCTCTAGTCACACCCCACCCCAAAACTCCTTCCTCTGTCGCACCATTGCACAACAAATACCAACTCTATAGTCCATCTCCTTCATCCTAACAAATAGTGGGACGCACACTTACTTCTGGCACGACAAATGGCTCACCCCAACACCTCTAGCTCACACTTTCCCTCACCTGTTCTCACACTCCACCCTACAGTTGGTTAAGGTGGTGTAGGATCTAGAAGTAGGCGTGTCTAGAGGGGGCGGTGATTAGACACTCGGTACTAAAGTTGCGCTTTTTAAGCCTTTTTGGTTTAAGTGAAGTTTTAGGCACAATTTCAGCACATACAATACATATCAAGCAAGCATGCAAAGAGTATATAGGCAGCGGAAAGTAAAGCATGCAACTTGCGAGAATGTAAAGAGAAGGGTTTGGAGAATTCAAACGCAATTGGAGACACGGAGGTTTTTCCCGTGGTTCGGATAGGTGGTGCTATCCTACATCCACGTTAGTGGAGACTTCAACCCATGAAGGGTAACGGTTGCGCGAGTCCACGGAGGGCTCCACCCACGAAGGGTCCACGAAGAAGCAACCTTGTCTATCCCACCATGGCCATCGCCCACGAAGGACTTGCCTCACTAGCGGTAGATCTTCACGAAGTAGGCGATCTCCTTGCCCTTACAAACTCCTTGGTTCAACTCCACAATCTTGTCGGAGGCTCCCAAGTGACACGTAGCCAATCTAGGAGACACCACTCTCCAAGAAGTAACAAATGGTGTGTTGATGATGAACTCCTTGCTCTTGTGCTTCAAATGTTAGTCTCCCCAACACTCAACTCTCTCTCACAGGATTTGGATTTGGTGGAAAGAAGATTTGAGTGGAAAGCAACTTGGGGAAGGCTAGAGATCAAGATTCATATGGTAGGAATGGAATATCTTGGTCTCAACACATGAGTAGGTGGTTCTCTCTCAGAACATATGAGTTGGAAGTGTAGATGTGTTCTGATGGCTCTCTCCACGAATGAAGAGGAGGTGGAGGGGTATATATAGCCTCCACTTAAAATCCAACCGTTACACACAATTTACCAATCTCGGTGGGACCAAATCAACAAACTCGGTCGGACTGAAAAGGTAAACCTAGTGACCGTTAGAGATTTTCGGTGGGACTGACATGCATCTCGGTAGGACCGATATGGTTAGGGTTTGGGCATAACGTAATCTCGGTGAGACCGATTACACAAACTCGGTGAGACCGATTTGGTAATTAGCTAACCAGAGAGTTGGTCAGGCAAACTCGGTGGGACCGATTACTAAACTCGGTTGGACCGATTTTGGTAATGAGTTATCCAGAGAGTTTGCATTGTAATCTCGGTAGTACCGATTGCCTAAACTCGGTGAGACCGATTTTGACAATGGACATACACAGTGAGATTGCAATCCCATCTCGGTGAGACCGAGATCCCTATCGGTAGAACCGATTTGCTAGGGTTTTGGCAGTGGCTTATGACATACGAAAACTCGGTGGCGCCGGATAGAAAGAATCGGTAGGACCGAGTTTGGCTTAGGGTTTAGGTCATATGTGGAAGTGGGAAAGTAGCTGAGGGTTTTGGAGCATATCATTAAGCACATGGAGCAAAAGGCTCATTAAGCAACACCTCATCCCTTCTTGATAGTATTGGCTTTTCCTATAGACTCAATGTGATCTTGGATCACTAAAAGTGTAAAATGAAGAGTCTTGAGCTTGAAGCTTTAGCCAATCCTTTGTCCTTAGCATCTTGAAGGAGTTACCACAACCTTTAGTCCATGCCACTCCATTGTTGAACTTATCTGAAGTATACTAGATAAAAGTGTTAGTCCAACAAGAGATATGTTGACATTAATTACCAAAACCACCTGAGGAGCACTTGTGCTTTCAATCTCCCCTTTTTGGTAATTGATGGAAACATACATCAAAGCTTTAGATAAAGATACAAAGAATAGCAAGTAAAGCTTTGGAAGAACATGTAACAAGCATAGGCTCCCCCTACATGTATGCAATCATGTAAATATAAGATATAGAGGCATGTGAGAGCATAACCATGACAGAGAAGGCAATGTGTTACATGTATCTTGGCCATATGCATCAGAGCAAAAGTTTATTAAGAGAAATACCTTCATGCTTATGAGTCCTTCTTGCAAACAGTATGTACAAAAGTAAGAATTCCTCATACTCATGATTCTGATGCATATACTTACCTTGTAGTCTTGAGTTGGCTTAGGATGGAATGAACCTGCATAAACAAGGTTAGATAACACAGGTGCATCCACTAGCCAGAGCAAACCAAGGAAAACCACAAGAATACCAAGACTGGGATGACACGTAGAGAGTGAGTACAAGGTACCTCATTAGATTAGACATGTCCCCAAGAGTAAAGATTTGCAATGAATTTGAGTGATTTCTTTCCCTTAGATGTCTTGCTCCCCCTGAATTTGACATGGGGTATTGGGAGAAGATAGGGAACAGAAAATCAGAGCTGAAATATACTGAAATATATGAATGAATAGAAGCACTATGTTCTATGAGCATGTCTTTCCCCCAAAAAGACATGTGGCATCTCTCCTCTTAAACATCAAGCATCTGGGATCCTTGAGTATTCTCTCCCCCTGGAGATCTCTTTCTCCCCCTTAATACTTTCTCTCTTTTTCTCCCTGATGATAAGCTTTGATGTGATCTCTCTCCCCCTTTGACATCAATTTCCAAGAAGGTTCTTCTGGAATCTGTCGAATAGGTTTGGTCCTTGAGATTCAGCATAAAGCAATGGATAAAACTGTGATGCTTGTAGAGGATAAGATTCATTGAGTGGAGCTGGATCAGAAGAAATATAAAATAAGTGACAAATTGTTTTCCTGTTGCGAAATCGGTGGCACCGAGCGTCATGTTTCGGTGGTACCGAAGGGATTCGGTTGATACGAACCGTTCAATTCGGTGAAACCGAGTTTACTACAGAGAAAACACTTGTCACCTCAGCTCACTAGTCAAATAAGATCTCACAAAGATTTGCAATGAATTAACTGAAAGATTTGCAAGGAATTTGATGCAGAAATATGCAGGACCAAAAAATCAAAAAGAAAAGAATAGAAGTTCTAGATGAAGTTTTTTTTTGATAAAGAGGGAAACAAATATGCAAGGGACTAATGCAACAACACTCAAACAAAGGAGACTGAAGAGAACTTCATCTAGATTTGGGCGGTGACAAAGTCACCTATGTTAGAGTATATTGACTTAGGAGTCAAGTGAGAACACTTGATCATGGGTCATACTCATTGTTTAAGCTCAAAATGGGGTTACCATTTTTTGTTTAAGCATCTTGATGTATTCACATCTTGTCGAGTTGCTTTGACTCATAACTTTGAGTAAAGCTTCTCTAAGATGGAATATCATACCTTGGGTGGTGGAGTGGATCTTGCTCATGTAGTTGAACTTGTGTGGGTGCTCGAAGTTGATGTATTTCATCATGAGTCGGGAGCACCCGTTGGAATTTGAGTTCATCTTCCTACATGGGTTAGTTCTTGCAAGGAAAAGCACTTGTATATAAAAAATGACAATCATGAAGCTCAACATAGAATTTGTCAAAGGATATGTTTGAATGGTTTCGTGCTTCCTTGTCTTCAACCACCGTCGTGTAGAGACTTGGTGATGTAGAGATTGCTCAAGATGTGAGAGAGTTTCAATCTCATATAAATAGATTCATCCAAGTACCTACATGGATTAGATAACATGCAAGATGCAAATATATCCAAGACATTAGATAGTCATCATAAGAGATATATCAAGGATTAGTCATAAGCTCATGTCTTGCATATATCCAATGGAGTTTCTACTCCAAGTTTGAAGCATCAATGATGTTCAATTCTCCTCTCAACCTGCAAAACACTTTCTCATCAAGCGGTTTAGTGAATATATCCGTTAATTGCTTATCGGTGCGAACATGTTTAAGATCAATGTCACCCTTTGCAACATGGTCTCGAATGAAATGATGACGAACTTCAATATGCTTAGTTCGAGAATGTTGCACAGGATTATGACCAATTTTGATAGCACTTTCATTGTCACAAAGCAATGGAACATGTTTCACATAGGCCCCATAATCTTTAAAAGTTTGGGTCATCCAAAGTAATTGAGCACAACATGAACCAGCGGCAATGTATTCCGCTTCGGTGGTGGATAAGGATATTGAGTTTTGTTTCTTGGAGGACCAAGACACAAGAGATCTACCAAGAAATTGATATGTACCCGAAGTGGACTTTCTATCAACCTTGTCTCCGGCATAATCCGAGTCGGAATACCCAACAAGATCGAAAGAGGACCTCTTAGGATACCAAATGCCAAAATTTGGTGTATGGATTAAGTATCTCACTATCCTTTTCACGGCCTTAAGATGACATTCTTTAGGAGCAGCTTGATATCATGCACACATGCACACACTTACCATAATGTCGGGACGAGAGGCACATAGATATAACAATGAACCAATCATAGAGCGATAAACCTTTTGATCAACCGGTTCACCATCTTTGGTCAAATCATTATGTCCACTAGTAGGCATTTGTGTAGACATACCTTTGCATTCTTGCATATTGAACTTCTTGAATAGGTCTTTGGTGTACTTCGTTTGAGAGATAAATGTACCTTCCTTAGTTTGCTTGATTTGCAAACCGAGAAAGAATTTGAGTTCACTCATCATAGACATCTCAAACTTCTTTGACATAAGCTTTCCAAAATTTTCACTAAAAAGAGGGTTAGTAGAACCAAATATGATATCATCAACATAAATTTGGCATACAAATAGTTCTCCATTAACTCTTTTAGTAAAAAGTGTAGAATCAATTTTTCCAATTTCAAAACCACTTGCAATAAGGAACTTAGTCAAGCATTTATACCATGCTCTAGGAGCTTGTTTAAGACCATAAAGTGCTTTGTGAAGTTTGTAAACATGATTAGGTTTATTAGGATTGACAAAGCCGGGAGATTGTTTGACATAAACTTCCTCCTCTATTTCACCATTTAGAAAAGCACTTTTAATGTCCATTTGGTACAAGGTGATATTATGATGATTAGCAAAGGCAAGTAAGATGCGAATGGACTCAAGTCTAGCAACGGGAGCATATGTCTCACCATAGTCCATACCTTCGACTTGTGTGTATCCTTGAGCGACGAGACGTGCTTTGTTGTGAACCACTTGTCCATCTTCATCTTGCTTATTGCGAAACACCCATTTGGTACCGATGATGTTGTGGTTGTTGTCGGGCTTCTCAACCAATGTCCAAACTTGGTTTCTCTCAAAGTTGTGTAGCTCTTCATGCATAGCGTTTATCCAATCCGGATCTTCCAATGCTTCTTCGACCTTCATAGGTTCAATGCTAGAGATGAATGAATAGTTTTCACAAAATTTAGCTAAACGAGTTTTAGAGCGAGTGATTCTCCCGGTTTGGATATCATTGTAGATTTGCTCAACGGGATGATCTTTGGTAATTCTTGCTCGAACTCGTGAAAGCTTTTGCTTGGGTCTTCGTTGAACTTCTTCTTCATCTTGTTCTTCTTCATGGCCTTCTTCATTGTTGGCGTTGTCGTTCACTTGTCGTGGTGGAGAAGGAGGTTGTTGATGTTCGTCTTGACGCATTTCCTCGTTTTCTTCATCTTGGTGTGTCCCACTTGTGGATGCTTCCGTGTTGATTCTTGGTTCACCTTGTCGTGAAGTAGAAGCTTCCACTTGGACGGACGAGGTACTCTCCTTCACCTCCGTTGGACGAATTTTGCCAATAGACAAGTCTTGAATTGCTTCCGAAGGGTCTTTGTCTCCTACATCAATTGGCAATTGCTCTACTTGCGAGCCATTAGATTCATCAAACTTCACATCTACCGTTTCTTCAACCTTTCGGGTGAAATTGTTGTAGACACGGTAAGTGTGAGAGTTTGAGCCATAACCAAGTAGGAAACCTTCATGAGATTTAGGAGCAAACTTTGAACGACGATGCTTATCTAGAATGTAGCACTTTGAGCCAAATACTCGAAAGTATCCAACTTGGGGCTTGTTACCGGTGAGGAGCTCGTATGCCGTCTTGCCAAGTAGCTTGTGAAGATACAAGCAATTTGTTGCATGACAAGCCGTCTCAACCGCTTCTGCCCAGAAGTGCTTCGGCGTCTTGTACTCATCAAGCATCATTCTCGCCATTTCGATGAGCGTCCGGTTCTTCCTCTCAACAACTCCATTTTGTTGAGGTGTGTACGTAGCCGAGAACTCATGTGAAATCCCTTCTTCGTCAAGAAAGGTATCCACATTTGCGTTCTTGAACTCCGTTCCGTTGTCGCTCCGAACCTTCTTGATCTTCACGTCAAACTGATTTTGGGCATTTGTAGCAAAGTTTTTGAAGATCTTTTGGACCTGCGATTTATCATCAAGAAAGAACACCCACTTAAATCTTGAAAAATCATCAACTATGACTAGACCAAAAGAATTTCCACCGAGACTCTTGTAGGCATTGGGACCAAAAAGATCCATATGAAGTAGCTCGAGTGGCCTCCTTGTGGTCATGATGTTCTTCACGGAATGCCTTCCTCCAACCTGTTTACCTACTTGACAAGCACTGCAAAGTCTATCCTTATCAAATATGACATTGTTAACTCCAAGGATATGATTTCCTTTAATAAGCTTGTCAAGGTTTCTCATGCCAACATGACCTAGTCGTCTATGCCACAACCAACCTTTTGAGGATTTAGCAATAAAGCATGTTTTAGGTTGTGCCTTTTTAGAGAAATCGACAATATAAAGGTCACCTCTACATATACCGGTAAATACCATTTTATGATTATCTCGACGAAACACTTGGCAATCTACCTCAGTAAGTAGGACATTCAATCCGAAATCAGCAAGTCTAGATACTGAAAGTAAGTTGTAGCCAAGAGATTCAACAAGCATGACATTTTGAATGGAGCTATCGTGTGAGATGGCCACCTTACCTAGGCCAACCACCTTACCCTTTGAATTATCACCAAAGGTGACATACTTTCGAGGGCCGTCATTTTCAGCAAGCTCACGGAACATCTCTTCGTCTCCGGTCATATGATCAGTACATCCACTGTCGAGAACCCATTCCTTTTCTCCTGACACATATCCTCGAAGGTTTGCCATAAGACCAAAGTGTCTCATTGCATCATCAAGATCGAAGTCACTATCATCATTCTCATCGTAGTATCCATGATCTTGTGATTCATCATTTCCTAGAGAAAGTGATTCATTAGTTAAATGATCATCAAAGTGGTCACTTTTATGAATTCTTATAGCTTCGGACATGATATCACTAATAATTCCAACCTTTCCTTTAGCATGCATAAGATTAGTAAGCTCAAGTAGACAATCACCAAAACTAGGATCACTAGAGTTCATTTTACTCATGGCAATAGATTTATGGAGAATTTCATCCAAGTTTTTCAAGGAATAATTGGGGAATCGTTCCTCAAGAAATTTCCATATAGTATAGGCGCATTTAAGAGTAGGTAAACTAGCAATCAAGTATTTGGGCAATCCTCTAATGATGAGCTCAACGGTTCTAAGATTGCGAACCATGTCAATATCTTCATTTAGAGTGGGATGCATGGGATCAACATGAGGAGCATAAGGACTAGCAATATACTTGTTCAAATGATATTGAGTGAAAATCACAAGCATGTCATTTTTCCATTCATGAAAATACTCTCCATCAAGAATAGGCACTCTATGTCTAAGACTCCCTAAAGTAGACACATCCATCTTCCTCCAATGGTGATTAAACCAAGGCAATGGAGACCAAAGCTATGATACCACTTGTAGGATCTAGAAGTAGGTGTGTCTAGAGGGGGGGTGATTAGACACTCAGTACTAAAGTTGCAGTTTTTAAGCCTTTTTGGTTTGAGTGAAGTTTTAGGCAAAATTTCAGCACATACAATACATATCAAGCAAGCATGCAAAGAGTATATAGGCAGCGGAAAGTAAAGCATGCAACTTGCGAGAATGTAAAGAGAAGGGTTTGGAGAATTCAAACGCAATTGGAGACACGGATGTTTTTCCCGTGGTTCGGATAGGTGGTGCTATCCTACATCCACGTTAGTGGAGACTTCAACCCACGAAGGGTAACGGTTGCGCGAGTCCACGGAGGGCTCCACCCACGAAGGGTCCACGAAGAAGCAACCTTGTCTATCCCACCATGGCCATCGCCCACGAAGGACTTGCCTCACTAGCGGTAGATCTTCACGAAGTAGGCGATCTCCTTGCCCTTACAAACTCCTTGGTTCAACTCCACAATCTTGTCGGAGGCTCCCAAGTGACACCTATCCAATCTAGGAGACACCACTCTCCAAGAAGTAACAAATGGTGTGTTGATGATGAACTCCTTGCTCTTGTGCTTCAAATGTTAGTCTCCCCAACACTCAACTCTCTCTCACAGGATTTGGATTTGGTGGAAAGAAGATTTGAGTGGAAAGCAACTTGGGGAAGGCTAGAGATCAAGATTCATATGGTAGGAATATCTTGGTCTCAACACATGAGTAGGTGGTTCTCTCTCAGAACATATGAGTTGGAAGTGTAGATGTGTTCTGATGGCTCTCTCCACGAATGAAGAGGAGGTGGAGGGGTATATATAGCCTCCACTTAAAATCCAACCGTTACACACAATTTACCAATCTCGGTGGGATCGAATCAACAAACTCGGTCGGACCGAAAAGGTAAACCTAGTGACCGTTAGAGATTTTCGGTGGGACTGACATGCATCTCGGTAGGACCGATATGGTTAGGGTTTGGGCATAACGTAATTTCGGTGAGACCGAGTACACAAACTCGGTGAGACCGATTTGGTAATTAGCTAACCAGAGAGTTGGTCATGCAAACTCGGTGGGACCGATTACTAAACTCGGTTGGACCGATTTTGGTAATGAGTTATCCAGAGAGTTTGCATTGTAATCTCGGTAGTACCGATTGCCTAAACTCGGTGAGACCGATTTTGACAATGGACATACACAGTGAGATTGCAATCCCATCTCGGTGAGACCGAGATCCCTATCGGTAGAACCGATTTGCTAGGGTTTTGGCAGTGGCTTATGACATATGAAAACTCGGTGGCGCCGGATAGAAAGAATCGGTAGGACCGAGTTTGGCTTAGGGTTTAGGTCATATGTGGAAGTGGGAAAGTAGCTGAGGGTTTTGGAGCATATCATTAAGCACATGGAGCAAAAGGCTCATTAAGCAACACCTCATCCCTTCTTGATAGTATTAGCTTTTCCTATAGACTCAATGTGATCTTGGATCACTAAAAGTGTAAAATGAAGAGTCTTGAGCTTGAAGCTTTAGCCAATCCTTTGTCCTTAGCATCTTGAAGGAGTTCCCACAACCTTTAGTCCATGCCACTCCATTGTTGAACTTATCTGAAATATACTAGATAAAAGTGTTAGTCCAACAAGAGATATGTTGACATTAATTACCAAAACCACCTAAGGAGCACTTGTGCTTTCAGGTGGCTAATGTGCTGCGATACGGTTTAGAAGCTAACCTTCGTAACCGTCTCTCCATTCTTGCAGAGCAAGAGCTTGTTGCGTTGTTGGCTGTTTTGCAGGATTTCGTCCCCTCGGCTGAGGAAGACCAAAGGTTCCTACTACGGGGTCTTGCCTTCTCCACCAAGCATGCATACGGCACACTCATGGCACATTCAGACAGCGATCTTCTCGCCCCCCTCATTTGGCACTCCAAGGTGCCACGCAAGATATTTTTGTTGCCTGGGTCCTCTGCAAGGATCGCCTCAAGACCAGGGCCAACCTTGCCCACAAGCAGGTCATCTCCACGGACACTTGCCCTCGCTATGCTATGCTTCCCGAGGACTCCATGCATCTCTTCCTCAACTGCCCCCTTGCCAACCGAGTCTGGCAACGGTTGGGCATCCTACCTCAGGTGGATGGCATCACCGACCACTGGGACGTTCCGCTACCTCACCACCTGCCACACAATGCCTGGCCCTTTATTCTCATGTCCCCACTCTGGAAGATATGGGCAACGCGCAATGTCATGCTGTTTAGAAACATTGATCAGCGTTCTGTAAAACCCCTCCGAGCTCTCATCTCTGACCTAGACCTCTAGTCACACCGTCTCATGGCAACATGTGACAAGGAGGACGTCTACTCGTGGCGTTCCTACCTCTCTGCACGCTGCATCGTGCCTTTTGTAATTCTGTGCTTGCTGCCCTGGCGGCTTTTGAGTAATATATTCAGGTGGGGAGCTCCCCCCCCGGTGATTCTAAAAAAATGCTGATAGTATCATCACTATCAAGTCACTATACTAAGACAGTGGATTTCCACAGAATTTCTTATGGAAAATCAAATTTCACCATAAATCAAAGTATTTCTATGGTTGATGGTCAAGAAAATCATTTAACCAGAGACAATTTGTTGAGAACGGGTTGGAAATGTAGCAAATGGTGTGTGTTTTGTGGACAGGAAGAAATCATTTATCATTTATTTATTTTCCAACGCTATCTTGCTAGACTGGTAAGATTTTTTAACTGTGTCTTTGATTTAAAAATATTCCTGATAGTTAAAATGTATGATTCGGTGCTTGGATTATTATTATTATTATTTACAAAAGATAGCAAAAAAGTTGGTTATAGTTGGTGTGTGTGCCATCTTCTGGACCATTTGGAGATGCAAAAATGATATTGTTTTTTAATTGTAATGGTTAATGATCCGTTGTGCTCCTCACACTGATATGTCATTGGATTACCAGTTAGGCAACTTTGCAGATAAGAGAGGAAAATGGAAGTGTGCCGATGCTGGGGGCAAGAATCATGGAACAGGTGGCAAGTGAGTTGTATCGACATAATAAGGGTGGCGTCGAGGAGTGCAACTTGTTCTCCCAAACGACTTCCTGGATGCATCAGTTCGCTGGTGTTTCTTGTTCCATGTTTGAGTTTAGTCTAGTTTGGTCACTGTCCAATGTCTAGTTTTGAGTTTATCTCTTAAGGTTTGTAAAATATTGTACGGTAGAGTCTACCTCTATTAGCATATTGAGTTGTCTGCTCTTAGTTTTTGTTCTTTTGGGAATGTTGTTGATGAATGTTGCAAGCATGGTTTCTTTAATAGAAATAGGAGAGGGAGGCCTCTCTTTTATTTAAAAAAATGTGGACACAAATCACGTTTAGCTTAGGATGAAAAAAAGGAGGTGAAGTTGAAGACATGCAACGCACATTGATGTTGCGTCACAGCAAATGCAAACAAGCTAACATGTCCCTATTTGTAATAGTCGCCAAATTGTAAAATCTTATTATACGCGAGGATTCCAAATCATAAGTTTAAGTAGCGTGTATCCGAAAATAGAAAATGTAGACACATAAAAAGCAAAAGCTGGTACTTAGGAAAAAAATATCACAAATTTTGGCTAGACAAAATATGTTTGACCATATGTGGTGATTTCAACCACTCCAAGCATATTTAGGAAATTAATATTTTAAGAGTAAATTCCATGTTTTCACTAGAAATCTATGAATCATTTATTCAGTTGCAATTTATTTGACAATCTTGACATGAAATCCTTGATTTTGTCAGATTTTAGAAATTACCGGGGTACAATGTGATAGGCAGAGCTCATACAAGGCTGCGACAATTACTCCCTCAGGCTCTGTTTCAAATACATCTCTCTCCCTTCTCTTTTTCTCACAAGTGGATAACATGGCAATGTTCAGTATGGGAGAAAAGAGGAAGCTGGAAGATGCAATGACAGACTGATGATACATCAAGTAAGCGGTGAACCAGTCGGTGGAAGGGTGGCCCCAATTTGTAAGACGGGCTATTGACCCGGTATCCTGCATCTACCATAATGTATCACAGAAAATAAATCTATTGAAAGGTTTTTGTATTTGATGAAGAATATGCCCATATAAGTGTTTACCCACATCATTAGGTTCTAGTTGGATTAATACCATTTGTGCTCATCTACCAAGAGCTACAATTATATGTTAGCAAGTTCTCGATATTTTTGCTTTTGTTTTGCTCTTCAAATCTTGTTAGTACATCAACTACATTACTAAGTAGCACGTGCGGACAATCACATGCTTATTATACGGTGCAAAAATCTATTTATCTCCTATTTTCAAAGACTCCAATAAATCAGTTCATATTCCGAATTGAAACGTTTTGTGTTGTGCACTTTAGCAACGAATAACAATGATACAAGTCTGAGTTAGCAAGACGTGTGAAATCTTCTTGGCTTAGAACAAAGAGATGTGAACTAAGAGTAGCTTAGATGATCAGATTCCGTATGAGAAACCTGCCTGTCCGAATTCAAATCCTAGACTTTCAGGATGCCCGCGGACAATCTTTACAATTTTCGCAAACAAAACAAATAATAAATTCGAAAGAGACTTTCACCAAATTTGCTAGTGGAAGAAATCAACATAAGTGTGTGGCAAAGTTGTGTGACGTCGCGCTCTCAGTGGGAGTGAACAGTGACAAAGGCGTGCTACGAGACTTTGACCCACTTCCTAAATTAGGCATTTGGAGAAGTCAGCGTCACCCGGGTGTGAAAAGCGAACCAATACAGGAATGGGTGTGCCAGCGTACATGGTACTTTGCAAATGTCAACGCCGGCCGGTCAGGTTGGCAGATCTTCGCAAGTCGTGCTCTAGCTTTGACGGCGGCTACACCAACTCTGGCGGCAGCCGCGACGACACATTTTGACCCGCAGTTCTCGCGAGGATGCCCGGCAAGCTCTACGACTGCGCAGCCGCCCAAGAAAAATCAGAAACAGAAGCCGCCGACGACGACGCGGCCGCGGCAGGGAAGTTGAGTCTGGCGCGGTGACTACGGAACTCGAGCGCCGCGAGATCGTAGGCACGGGCAGCATCCACGGCGGTGTCGAAGGTGCCGAGCCACTTGCGCACGGCGCGGTGCGGGTCGGGTATCTCCGCCATCCACTTGCCCCACGGCCGCTGCCGCACGCCCCTGAACTTGCTCCCGCCGCCGCCGCCAGCCCGCCGCTTGCCCACGCCGCCGCTCTTCACGAAGCTCAAGATTATGAATGAAGGGGGTCGCCGTTGCAACCAACCAACGGTGCTATGAGCCCTTGGGGCATAATTAGGAAGACAATGTGAGATCATGTTCTACGATCTCATGATCTTCACTGGTTTAAACTCCCTCTGCAACATGTAGTTCTTGATCTCCCTGACCATTGGGTGATTTATCAAGCGAGGCACAAATTATAGAAGAAAGGGCTTGTGCTTCGAAATGTTTCACGGCCATATCTAAATGTTGGAATAAGAGATGCTAAGGAAAATGATTCTGTAATATAAAAATATTAAACTTGTCGGCTTATATTTTTTTAAACATTCGATTATTGGATTAAAAATATTTTTGTTCTAAGTTTTTCTCTCGGACTCTATCTGGGGGATTTGCGATCTTGTGAAAATCCCACTCTACGGGAATTATCTTGTCCCAAAAAAAGGAGTCCGCTCATATAGGATATCATCTGACCGTGTTGAATGAACAAATAGGTCCGCTCACATATATTACTTAGGAGAATTGTCGAAAAAAAAGGTTAGCCTGGAAAATTAATAAGCTGACTGACACCCACATTTTTTCTTTTTTAAAAACAGTACAGATGCAAGCGCTCAGAGACTAGGGGTGTTTGGTTTCAGGGACTTTTTTGTGTTGGGACTAGAAAAAGTCCCTAGTAAACCAAACAGGGTGGGACTTTTTTGTGACTTTTTGCTAAAAATTCTTAAAAGCACCTCCTTGAGAGTCTTTTTTAAAAAGTCCTAGGGACTAGAAAAAGTCCAGGACTAGAACCAAATATCATCTAAGCTGTTACGACGCGCGTGACTACGTAAAATCGCAGAAAAAAGAAAACTGAAGAAGAGGGAGGTGCGTCACGGGCATCAGGGCATGAAAGGAGAGAGGCAAATTTTGTAGCACGTGCTCTGGCTTTGGCGGCTGCTACAGGTCGCCATGCTTACCGATTCATTGATTGGGATTAATCATCAAACATGGATCACAAAGTTGCCATCATCCAGCATCACGAACTTCTATTCCCTCGCCACCTGTCCTACCTACCCCGGTAGCCGCGACGACACATTTTGACCCGCAGTTCTCGCGAGGACTGCCCGACAAATTCTACGACTGCGCAGCCGCCCAAAAAGAATCAGAAACGGAAGCCGACGACGGCGACGTCGCGGCCGCGTCCGGGAAGTTGAGTCTGGCGTGGTGGCCACGGAACTCAAGCGCCACGAGATCGTAGGCGCGGGCGGCATCCACGGCGGTGTCGAAGGTGGCGAGCCACTTGCCCACGGCGCGGTGCGGGTCACGGATCTCCGCCGCCCACTTCCCCACGACCGCTGCCTCACGCCCCTGAACTTGCTCTGGCTCCTCCTCCGCGTGATCTTCCCCACGCTGCCGCCCTTCACAAAGCTCGCGGCGGAGCATCCTTCGCCCTCGCTGCTCGAGCCGGCAGGCGTCGTCGCAGCAACGAACATGCAGCCGATGCACCCGTCCATGCCGCAGCTGGCGCACGCAGCAACTGCAGCGGCAAAGTGCGGCGTGGACGACGGCGTCTCCGTTTACAACGGAGATGAGGGCGCGGAGGAAGAGGGTGTCCTCCAGCTCGGAGTTCGGGAGCTGGAAGCCGCTGCCGCCGCGCTCCAGCCTCGGTGCCATGACGGATGTTGCGAGAAAGTTTTGCGTCACCTCGGAGAACGACGGAAATGAGGGCGCTGTGTCCTGGTTGAGTTCTCGTGCTCCGGTGTTTGGCGTTGTTTGGTGCGGTACTCCCTCCGTTTCTTTTTACTCCGCGTATAACATTTGGTCAAAGTCAAATTACATAGAGTTTGACCAAATTTATATAAAAGAATATGAGCATCTAAAATACAAAACTATAAAGTATGAAAATACATTTCATGATGCATCTGATAATATTGATTTCATATTATGAATATCGATATTTTTTAATATAAAGTTAGTCAAACTTTACAAAGCTTAATTTTGACTAAACTTTATATGCAGACTAAAAAGAAACGGAGGGAGTACCTTTTATAGGAGTAGCTAGCTCTAGGACGTGCATGTCCACACGCATTTGAAACGGCGATCGTGTGAACGGGCGAGTGAGTGAGGAAATGCCTTGCATGGGTTGATTAGGCACCGCTGACGGCTGGTCACGACGATATTTGAGCTGTTCACACAATCATGTTTTAAAATAGATAGATTTTACCTACGTAGTGTCAATTGTATTTATACTAGAAGGTTGGGCGCGCTCTGCTACGCTGTTGGTGTTGTTAAGTTCTTGGAATAATAATCACTATGTTTCAATATTCTGATGTATTACCTTTTTGAAAAGTCAAGCCTTTAAAGTTCAATAAAATTTGTAGACAAATATATCAAAACCCATAATAGCAAATCGATATTTTTAAATTCATCATGAAATGAATTTCCATTTTTTTAAATTGTGGATGTCGATATTTTTGCTCTGAACTTGGTCAAAGTTGAAGAAATTTAACTTCGACAAAACTAATACTACCCATTATATTTTGGAACTAATGGAATATTTAGTTTGGCGGGTATTGGAGATGATAGAGTGTGTTTTATTTTTATTTATAATGTGATGATTTGGTGGGTCTTTCGTGGTGTGATTCTAAATTATACGCTAACCAACGTATATTTATGTGAGGAAATTTAGGCGTCGGTGGTCGCATGTACTACTATATTGGTGCTACAATATCACATGGTGGCACTTCTTTTTTTTCAGGTGGTGGGAGGGTGTGCGGGATTGATATGTTTTTATAGGCTGGTTGCTGCTGATTGATTTGAAATATCACTGACCCAGTCAAAATATTAAACCAAATCTAAAATTAAATACCTCAATTGAATGAAAGAGCTTTAAAATTAGGAAACATAATGAATTAAAAGAACTGAAAGGGAGACACTGAAAAAATGTTGATTCGGTCAAAATGGATTGACCTGGTTCTAAATTGAATACCTTAATTAATTGTGAGGCCTTAAAAATTAGGAAGCATAGTGTATAGTATAAAAGAATTGAATGAGAGAGCTTTGAGAAATTGTTGACCTGGTCAAAATTGGATGATCTTCTAATTGGAGACCTTAATTGAATGTGAGCTCTTTAAAAATAGGGAGCTTAGTGTTATAGAGGATTATAAAAGCATTGAATGATGAAGCTTTGTGAAATTGTTAACCCGGTCAAAATCAGGTGGCCCAATTCTAATTGGACATCTCAATTGAATGTGGGCTCTTTTAAACTAGGGAGCTTAGTGTTATAGAGGATACTACTGGTACTATCAGACTTTCGGCGAATCTTCTAAAGCTAAATTGTATACTATTAGCATATCTCAATCATTTTTGTAAATCTTCTGAAATCCTATTGTATACTCACACCGTTCCATAATGTAGTGCGTATAGATTTTTTTAAAAGTTAAACTTTGCAAACTTTGATCAAATTTATAGAGAAAACTATTTATATCTACAATACCAAATACAGAAAATATGAACCTACATCTTATGATGAATCTAATTATATATGTTTAGCATTCTAGATGTAAATATTTTTCATCATAAACTTGGTTAAATTTGTGAAGTCTGACATCTAAAAAAAATCTATATACACTACATTATGAACTAGTGAAAGTGCTATTTTACCCGCCAAAAACAAGTGTATACTTTTTGTACATTTTTTAATCGCCGTTTTATGTGGGGGATTTATCTTTCAAGGTGCATTTTACTAGATTTACGTCCTAAGATCCTCGATTTCGTTAGATTTTCAAATTACTCGGTGAAAATGCAATGGGCTAAGTTTATTTTCGGATTGATATGGACAACCAATGTGCCCTTAAGCAATGTCGGCCGTTGTCTATAATTTTGTTGGAGGATTTGTAGCACTTCCGTTGAAACTTTAAGCAATGTTAGTAGGTTTTCATCCCATAGAAGGTGTTCCGAGTGAGGGCACCTCCAGTGGCTTTCATGCTAATGCTCAAACATTCCTCCCCGCTTTACCTTCACCTCCTTCGTATATCTGTGGATGATGTATTTCTATTACTGGAGTTCCACTAGTGCAGAACCGGGCTTTAGCGCCGGTTCTTAAGGACCTTTAGTGCCGGTTCCACAACCGGCACTAAAGAGTGGGGACTAAAGGTCCCCCACTTTAGTACCGGTTCATCACGAATCGGCGCTAAAGTGCCACCACATGGCACGAGACAGGCCCGGGTGCGTGCATGACATTAGTATCGGTTGGTAACACCAACCGATACTAAATATTTGGGGGTGTTTTGGTAATTATTTTTTATTTTTCTTTTAATTTTATGTTTTCAATTTAATTTAGTGATTATTTTAGTTGTTAAATCATTAGGTGAAAGTATCGCATATTAGTTTCGACTGGATGCATGTGGATCCTAGCTAAGTTATCAAGTATATGCCATATATATCCATATTATACTTGATCACCTATAATTATATATCCATATTATACTTGATCACTTAATTATAGGTGATCAAGTATAATATGGATATGGCATATACTTGATCACTTAGCTAGGATCTATCTAGCTGAAACTAATCTGCGGTTTTTTTCATAAATGATATAATAACTCATCATCATCATATTAATATAAAAACTCTTGCATCATATATATCATCAACAACAGTAAACTAGCTAGCTAAAAATCATCATAGTCGTCATTACCACTGTTTAATCATCATAGTCATTACTGATGTGGACACAGACCTAGGGTAGGGTAATAGGCCTGACCTATACGCCCTACCTAAGGTTCTTGTCCTAAGAACAAAGAAGTTCAAGAATCAGAAGAAGGGATCCAGCAAAGGTGTCGAGTGAAGTCCACTCGACCTGTCAATCACTCGGAGACCTCTCTTATCCAGGTCACTCGACCATAAAACCACTCTACATATTAGAAGACCTAAACCCGCTCTGCGCAGCAACGGTCGGGCATTTATTCACATACTTAATGATCATTTGTAGCACTTCAATACAGGCGTTACCTGTAACGCCACCTCTTTATGTACATTGAATCCTATGTAACGGAGGGGAGCTGTGGTCCTGGCGCACTCTATATAAGCCACCCCCTCCTCTGGGACAAGGGTTCGTACCCCCTGTAACTCACACGCTCATAATCCAATCGACCGCCTCCGGGCTATTACTTCCTCCGAGAAGGGCCTGAACTCGTAAAACTTGCGTGTACAACTCCTCCATAGCTAGGATCTTGCCTCTACATTCCTACCCCCTATTCTACTGTCAGACTTAGAACCACGACAGTTGGCGCCCACTGTGGGGAAGGTGTCTTAGCGACTTATTGGAGAAGTTGCGATTTTTCCAATCCCCTTCATCATGGTTTCAGGCGGAGGTTTGGCTGAGGGCCGCGAGATCCGTCTCGGCGCGCTCGTGTTTGTCGCCGACGACTCCGCTTGGCTTCAGGAGGCTCCACTCGACGTCGATGCACTCCCCGTCTGCGGGGCAACGCACTTTCGCGTGTGCGTCTGTGGCGTCCTCCTGCGCCAGCCGTCGACCCAGTATTGGTCGGCTCCTGTGGTGTCCTCCCTCCCTATCGCCCGGCGGCGCAAGCGTTCCGGTCGGTCAAGGCTTCAGCGATGGGTGAGACATGCGGTGGCTCGCCAGTCGGCCACCCCCCAAGTCGCGGCGATCGAGCCTGACGAAACTCTCTACGGCATGTTCGACTGGCTCCGCAGAGACTGCATCCGAGTGCGACAGCAGTGATCCCGCGGCGGAGGTCCTGATGGTGGATGGACCTCGCAGTCCTCCCGGCTTCCCCCGCGCCGATGGTGGCTATGGTAGAGGCAATCCGTCGCATGTCCACGAAGAGTGCCTCCCCGAGCCCCTCTCTTTGCAGCAGAGGGAAGAATTTCGCCACCGGAACATGGATGCACTTCACACTCCTATCGTTGGAGAAACCCCCGAGGCCCGGGCCTTGGAGGGCGCGCGCCTGGCCAACCTGGCTGAGCGCACTCGACGAGCGTGCGCGTCAGCGGGTTCCAGAATCCAGTCGACGTCACCTCTTTCCACCTCCGACTCAGGTATATCAAACTCCGATCCAGAATATTACAGCTGTAGCTCGAATAGCAGAGTCAATTCAGCCCTCCCAGTCAGAAGCTGGCAGAAACTTAATGCAGATCAGAGCTTTACTCCAAGCAGCGGGAGAACAGAACACAACTGTGTCACAGTCGCGGAATAGGATCCATAGCAGGTCCGTTATGGCGGATACAGTCCAGTCAGCTCACAGCCCAAGATCGCCCCCGAGGCGTGAGGGACGCGGAGACCGGCGCGATCAGTACAGAAATCGTGAGCAGTATGATCACCGACTCGATCACGATGATCATCGTCGAGTGCCCACGCCTTCCCCAAGGAGTGGGTCATACGTGCCTCGACAGCATGATGACAGGCACCTTCACAGCGGTGGGCGAAGAATTCCAGTCGACCCCAGGGAGCCAGGCTTTATGCGAGATCTATTCTCGTTCAAGGTTTGGTCGACAGAAACAGAGCTCACAGAGAAGGCCATGATAGAGATTTACCAGCAAGCAGCAGAGTGCATGTCTCAGGTCCAGAGTGCTTCAGCAGAGCCATCAGGGCCGCAGTGATTCCTCCCAACTTCAGGTTGGCGACTGGAGTAAGTAAGTTCACTGGGGAGTCCAAGCCTGACACTTGGTTTGAAGACTACCGAGTGGCTGTTCAGATTGGCGGCGGCAATGATGAAGTGGCCATGAAACACCTTCCTCTGATGTTGGAGGGCTCGGCCAGAGTATGGCTGAATCAATTAGCACCCAACAGCATTTACAGTTGGGAAGATCTTGCCCGAGTGTTTGTCAGAACTTTTGAAGGGACATGCAAGCGGCCAGCAGGGTTAACAGAGCTACAATCTTGTGTGCAGAAGCCAAATGAAACTTTGAGGGACTATATCCAGAGATGGATCACGTTGCATCACACTGTGGAGAATGTGTCTGATCACCAAGCAGTTTGTGCCTTCAAGGAAGGCGTCAAATATGGAGAGTTGAATCTGAAGTTCTGTCGGACTGGAGATATGTCTCTGAATCGGATGATGGAGATTGCCACCAAGTATGCCAATGGTGAAAAGGAAGATCGGCTCCGGAGTGGCAAGCACAAAACATTCACCCATGAAACCGGAGGAGGAAACTCCAGTCGGAAGCAGAAGCGCAAAGCCGAGCTAGCTGCTCCTGGGGAACCTTAGCCGTGACTCAGGGGAAATTCAAGGGGAAGCCCAAAGGGCCATGGAATCCCAAGAAAATAAAAGACCAGGATGGAAATGATGTGCTGGATTTGCCATGACACATCCACACAAAGAAAGATGAGGAGGGTAAAATCATTTACCCGAAGCATACCACTCGGCAGTGTTGACTCCTGATCTAGCAATTCTGAGAGAAACAACCCAAGGAGAAGGAAAAAGAGTCAGACAAAGTTGAGGACAAGGAGGAAAGTGATGATGGTTACCCTCACGTCAATTCCACTCTGATGATTTTTGCTGATGTTGAGAGCAAAAGTCGACTGAAAGTCATCAACAAAGAGGTGAACATGGTCGCTCCGACACCCAGTTATTTGAAATGGTCTCAGACTGCTGTCACATTCTACCAGTCCGATCACCCGACATACATAGCCACCCCTGGGAGGCAAGCATTGGTGGTCGACCCAGTCGTCGAAGGCACTCGACTGACTAAAGTTCTGATGGATGGTGGCAGTGGCCTGAATATTCTGTATGCAGAGACGCTGAAAGGGATGGGCATTCCGATGTCCAGGCTCAGTGAAAGCAATATGAGTTTCCACGGAGTCATTCCAGGCAAGAAGGCTGAATCACTCGGCCAGATTGCTCTTGACGTGGTTTTCGGTGATTTCAAGAATTACCGCAAAGAAAAGTTGACATTTGAAGTTGTGGATTTCCAGAGTGCTTATCACGCCATTCTGGGCAGGCCATCTTATGCCCGTCTTATGGCTCGACCATGCTATGTGTACCTCAAACTGAAGATGCCTGGTCCTAAGGGTGTGATCACTATCACTGGCAATAGAAAGAAGGCAGAAGAGTGCTTCTAGAAGGGCTCGAAGATCGCCGATGTGCAGATGGCAGTAGTGGAATTGCAGGAGTATCAGAAAAATGCAGATCCGAGTGATTTGCTGCGAGCTAAGAAGCCTGCAACAGATTCAGCATTTCAGTCGTCCGGTGAAACGAAACCGGTTCATATTCACCCGACTGATCCCAATGCTGCTCCGACCCACATTTCAACAACACTCGACTCCAAATAGGAAGAAGCGCTCACCCAATTCCTCCGTGAGAACTGGGACATCTTTGCATGGAAACCCTCTGACATGCCAGGTGTTCCCGGGGGACTGGCTGAGCATTGTTTGCGAGTTGACCCAAAAGTGAAACCGGTCAAAGAACATCTTCGACGGTCCGCCGTACTGAAGAGAAAGGCAATCGGTGAAGAAGTGGCTCGGCTCCTGGCAGCTGAGTCTATTCGAGAGATTTACCACTCCGAGTGGTTAGCTAATGTTGTCATGGTCCCTAAGAAGGACGACTCACTTCGCATGTGCATTGACTTCAAGCATATCAATCGGGCCTGCCCGAAGGATCACTTCCCTCTTCCTCGCATCGATCAAATAGTCGACTCGACTCCGGGGTGCGAGCGTCTGTCCTTTTTGGACACTTATTCCGAGTATCATCAGATCCGTCTGTATGGACCTGATGAGATTAAAACAACTTTCATCACCCCATTCGGGTGCTTCTGTTATGTCACTATGCCATTCAGCCTGAAGAATGCTGGAGCCACATTCATGCGGATGATTCAGAAGTGTTTACTCACTCAAATTAGTCGGAATGTGGAAGCATACATGGATGACATTGTGGTCAAGTCACGTAAAGGTTCCGACCTACTAGCTGACCTTGCTGAAACCTTTGCCAACCTCAGGAGGTATGATATCAAGCTTAATCCATCGAAGTGCACGTTCGGAGTCCCAGGAGGAAAATTGCTCGGTTTTCTCGTTTCCGAACGAGGGATCGACGCTAACCCCGAGAAAGTTGGTGCCATACTCCTGATGAAACACCCTGTGCGTGTGCATGATGTCCAGAAGCTTACTGGTTGTTTGGCTGCCCTAAGTCGATTCATTTCTCGGCTCGGTGAGAAGGCACTGCCTCTCTACCGACTGATGAAAAAGTCAGATAAGTTCGAGTGGACTCCTGAAGTTGATGCAGCATTTGCAGAGCTAAAAGCCCTGCTTTCCACCCAGCCGGTGCTTGCTGCCCAATCAGCAAAGAGCCTTTGCTGCTTTATATTGCAGCCACTGGACAAGTCGTCAGTAAAGTACTTACGGTTGAGCGGGAAGAAGAGGGAAAAGCCTATAAAGTTCAGCGCCCGGTTTATTATGTTTCTGAAGTTCTGACTCCATCAAAGCAGAGATATCCACACTATCAGAAGCTTGTTTATGGGATTTACATGACCATGAAGAAGGTTGCACACTATTTCTCTGATCACTCTATTACAGTCGTCAGCGACGCTCCATTGTCGGAGATTCTGCACAACAGAGATGCAACTGGTCGAGTGGCAAAGTGGGCGATTGAACTCCTTCCCTTAGATATCAAGTTTGAGGCAAAGAAAGCTATCAAGTCCCAGGCAATAGCAAATTTCCTCGCCGAGTGGATTGAATAGCAACTGCCGACTCAAGTTCACTCGGAGCATTGGACCATGTTCTTTGATGGTTTCAAGATGCTGAATGGTTCTGGTGCTGGGGTGGTACTTGTATCCCCCCGAGGGGACAAGCTCAGATACGTCCTCCAAATTCACTTTGATTCCTCCAATAACGAAGCAGAATATAAAGCACTCTTATATGGGTTACGTATGGCCATTTCACTCGGCGTCCGTCGCCTCATGGTTTACGGGGACTCAAATTTGGTGGTCAATCAAGTGATGAAGGAGTGGGATGTTAGAAGCCCAGCTATGACTGGCTACTGCAATGCGGTGAGGAAGTTGGAAAAGAAGTTTGAGGGGTTAGAGCTCCATCATATACCCCGACTGAAAAATCAAGCAGCCGATAATTTGGCAAAGATAGGTTCCAAGAGAGAGGCCATTCCCAGCAATGTATTTTTGGAACACATTCACACACCGTCAGTTCAGGAAGATCATTTCACTGAAGAACCCCCGCAGCCTAAGAGTGCCACAGATCCGACTGAAGTCGAGGTCCTAGCCGTGGTCGACCTAATCATGGAGGTTCCGGTCATCACGCCCGACTGGATAGTGCCTTACATCGCGTACATCCTTAGGAAGGAACTCCCAGAAGATGAAGAAGAGGCTCGGCAGATCGTCCATCGATCCAAAGCCTTTACTGTGATAAGAGGACAATTGTTCAGGGAAAGTGTGACTGGGGTCAGTCAGAATTGCATAACGCCAGAAGAAGGTTGAATGATCCTCAACGACATCCACTCGGGGACCTGTGGTCACCATGCGTCCTCTCGGACCATTGTGGCTAAAGCATACCGAGCCGGATTTTATTGGCCACGAGCAAATGAAATGGCGAAAGATATAGTCAACAGATGTGAAGGCTGCCAGTTTTACTCTGATATGTCTCACAAGCCAGCGTCAGCCCTGAAGACCATTCCCCTCGTCTGGCCCTTTGCTGTTTGGGGATTGGATATGGTTGGACCACTGAGAACTGGTAGGAGCGGCTTCACTCATGTGCTTGTAGTAGTCGACAAGTTTACCAAATGGATTGAAGCTAAACCTATCAAGAATCTTGAAGCCAGCACCGCTGTCAGTTTCATCAGGGAATTGACATTCAGATATGGAGTTCCGCACAACATCATCACTGACAATGGGTCGAATTTCGATTCTGATGAGTTTCGAGCTTTCTGCGCTTCTCAAGGCACTCGAGTCGACTACGCTTCAATCGCTCACCCGCAGTCGAATGGACAAGCAGAAAGAGCAAATGGCCTCATTCTCAAGGGACTGAAACCCCAGCTAATGCATGATCTCAAACACGCAGCAGGCGCCTGGGTCGATGAACTTCCATCCGTTCTTTGGGGTTTGAGGACAACTCCAAATTGGTCGACTAGACGAACTCCTTTCTTTCTGGTCTATGGAGCTGAGGCTGTTCTGCCAAGTGACCTGCTCCACAACGCACCCCGAGTCGAGCTCTTCTCTGAAGAGGAAGCAGAATAGGCCCGACAGGATTCAGTCGATCTCTTAGAGGAGGAAAGAGAGATGGCCTTGATCCGGTCGACCATTTATCAACAAGATTTGCGTCGATTCCACGCCAGAAACGTGAGGGGTCGAGCCTTTCAAGAGGGAGACTTGGTTCTTCGAGTGGATCAACAGAAGCCACACAAGCTCGCCCCTGCTTGGGAAGGTCCCTTCATTATCACCAGAGTTCTCCACAATGGAGCTTACCATCTTTACAATGTCGAACATGAGAAAGACGAGCCACGAGCTTGGAACACGGAGCTGCTCCGCCCCTTTTCACTTAAGTACCTACTCGGATGAGATGTAATAAGAAATACCTTTGTAGTTTATTTATCAAAGACAAGAGCTTTATAATCTTCCTAAACGATTGTTGTTGCTTTTGTTTGCGTTTGAAATCCCCCAGTGGGTGACTTAGCCGCGGATCCGTTTCGCCTAAGTTTGAAAAATCCTACCGAGTGGTGAGCAAGCCTCTCACTCGGGAGCTTAGCTGCGAATCCGTTTCGCCTAAGTTTGAAAAATCCTACCGAGTGGTAAGCCAGCCTTCCACTCGGGGGCTTAGCTGCAGTCCAGTACTCGCCTAAGTTTGAAAAATCCTATCGAGTGGTAAGCCTGCCTTCCACTCGGGGGCTTAGCTGCACTCCAGTACTCGCCTAAGTTTGAAAAATCCTACCGAGTGGTAAGCCAGCCTTCCACTCGGGGGCTTAGCTGCAGTCCAATACTCGCCTAAGTTTGAAAAATCCTATCGAGTGGTAAGCCAGCCTTCCACTTGGGGGCTTAGCTGCAGTCCAGTACTCGCCTAAGTTTGAAAAATCCTACCGAGTGGTAAGCCAGCCTTCCACTCGGGGGCTTAGCTGCAGTCCTGTACTCACCTAAGTTTGAAAAATCCTACTGAGTGGTAAGCCAGCCTTCCACTCGGGGACTTAGCTGCAGTCCAGTACTCGCCTAAGTTGGAAAAATCCTACCAAGTGGAGAGCAACCCTCCCACTCGGGGGCTT
Organism: Aegilops umbellulata; assembly: GCA_032464435.1. Lineage (NCBI taxonomy): Eukaryota > Viridiplantae > Streptophyta > Magnoliopsida > Poales > Poaceae > Aegilops > Aegilops umbellulata. The sequence goes on from CP136057.1 coordinate 60,804,194, forward strand.
AGCTGCAGTCCAGTACTCGCCTAAGTTTGAAAAATCCTACCGAGTGGAGAGCAACCCTCCCACTCGGGGGCTTAGCTGCACTCCAATACTCGCCTAAGTTTGAAAAATCCTACCGAGTGGTAAGCCAGCCTTCCACTCGGAGGCTTAGCTGCAGTCCAATACTCGCCTAAGTTTGAAAAATCCTATCGAGTGGTAAGCCAGCCTTCCACTTGGGGGCTTAGCTGCAGTCCAGTACTCGCCTAAGTTTGAAAAATCCTACCGAGTGGTAAGCCAACCTTCCTCTCGGGGGCTTAGCTGGAGTCCAGTACTCGCCTAAGTTTGAAAAATCCTACTGAGTGGAGAGCAACCCTCCCACTCGGGGCTTAGCTGCAGTCCAGTACTCGCCTAAGTTTGAAAAATCCTACCGAGTGGAGAGCAACCCTCCCACTCGGAGGCTTAGCTGCAGTCCAGTACTCGCCTAAGTTTGAAAAACCCTACCGAGTGGAGAGCAACCCTCCCACTCGGAGGCTTAGCTGCAGTCCAGTACTCACCTAAGGTTGAAAAATCCTACCGAGTGGAGAGCAACCCTCCCACTCGGGGGCTTAGCTGCAGTCCAGTACTCACCTAAGTTTGAAACACATCCCTATCCGCAAGGACGACGAGGTGCAGGTCGACTGCAACCTTCTCCTTTCGGAGCTACGCCACAAGTACAACATGCGCTCCATCCCGATCCGCAAGGACGACGAGGTGCAGGTCGACTGCAACCTTCTCCTTCGGAGCTACGCCACAAGTACAACGTGCGCTCCATCCCGATCCGCAAGGACGGTGAGGTGCAGGTCGACTACAACCTGCTCCTTCGGAGCTACGCCACAAATACAACATGCGCTCCATCCCTATCCGGAAGGACGATGAAGCGCAGGTCGACCGGAGTCATCGCCTTAGAGCTGCATCTCAAGCACAAAGATTATTCTCAGTGAAGAACAAAGTCCACTCGAAGGCAAATGCAAGCATATTCATAAATAAACCAAGTTCGGATAAATCCTAAAGTTCCGGACGACGAATCAGAAGTATTCGAGCATCAAGCCCCAAGAAGTTTAACGGTTACATAATCACTCGGCATTACAGGGCAAATAAAGGTGAAGAATAACGTTTTTCGATCACGCATCAAGAGAAGGACTGGCTGGGTCGCAGAAACTGTCAAGGTCAATGCTGTCTGCAATGCGAGTGGTGGCGTCAAGGAAGGTGTCCATGAAAGACTGGAAAGTGTACCTCTTCGTGTTAGCAACCTTGAGCTCCACCAGCTTGTCTTCTTTGACATCCTTGCAGTGCACTCGGACTAGAGACAGGGCGACGTCAGCACCACAGCGAGCGGATGACTTCTTCCATTCTTGCACGCGCTCGGGGATTTGATTCAGTCGAGCCATCAGGGACTCGAGATCTTGAGACAGTTCTGCCTGAGGCCAAAGTTCAGCATCAACCTGAGTCATCGCAGCTTTCAGGCGGGCCAGATAAGCAACCGCGCTGTCCATACAAGATTCCAACCGCAACATGTTCATCGCAACATCATCCTTGACTGGACAGTGGATGGGATCAAGACCTGTCTCGACTCATCCAGTTTCTGCTTCAAAGTCTTGGCAAAATGCTGCACAGTCGAGTGACTGATGAGTCGACGGTACAATTAGACTTGTCAGTCGGTAGAAATAAGACAGATTAATCAGTACCTTCAAGTTTCAAGACCAGCTTTGCAGCAAGCTGGCCCAGATAAGACTCTAGCTCGCCATTCTTGGCCTTGAGACTTCCAAGTTTGTCAGTCCATTTCTCCTTGTCCTTCTTCAGTCGCTCGACCTCCTGATTGGCGTCAGAAACAGAAGTCTTCAGCTTGGAGTTTTCTTCTTCTAACTTGCCGACTGAAGCAAGCTTCTTGTCAGCAAGCGCTGTCTTCTCGCGCGCCTCCTTCTGTGCTGCAGCAAGATCCAGGTCCTTCTTATCCAAAGCTTGCTTCATTTTCTCTAAAGAAATAACATTCTTCAGACGTGCTTGGAGTTGGCAGTTTTCACTACATACATCTGCTCGAGTGAAGCCACTCGGTTCAAAAATGGAAAGGAAAAGTGCCAGCATGGGGATATAAAGTTGGCGATTGGTTACCTCCCATGGCATCTACTTCGTCACGAGCGGTCTGGAGATTCTTCTTGGCCAATTCCAGATCAAGGTTGAGGCTGATTTGCTGTTTGTTCATGGCAGAAAGTTGAGCCCCAAGATCACAAGATTTCTGCAGTTACAGCCATATCAGTCGACAGAGATAAAAAACATCACAATGATAGCTACTCTAAGACTACCACCGAATCAAATATTCAACGGCAGTCTCGGGGACTACACCCAGTGGGTGCACTTAGCGTGCCCCCACTGATTTTCAGACCACAGTCGACAGTCGACTGACTTTCACACAAAAAAGAGTGAGATTCAAATTCTCAGACCACAGTCGACTGCCCGCAGTCAACTATGGTCTCGGGGACTACACCCAGTGGGTGCACTCAGCGTACCCCCACTGGTTTTGACTCCACTCGGCGTGGTCTGCCCAGCTCAAGTTGCAAAAAAGGGGTTCCTATTCTCAGACCACAGTCGACTGCCCGCAGTCAACTATGGTTTCGAGGACTACACCCAGTGGGTGCACTCAGCGTGCCCCCACTAGTGCAAAGATTCAGTTCGAATCGACACTAAAGGACATACAATTTCAGAACAGCCACACCCCAGTGTGTGATCAGACCAGAAATACGGTCGATCGAAAAATCAACTAACCTGGACATTGGCTTGCATAGCAGCTCCGGCGTTGAAGACCACCTGGCTGGCCTCATGCACCACCTTCATCTGCCCCATCACGAGATTCAGCTGAAGAAGAGCTTCCTTGGCAGCATCCGGTGGATCGTCCGGAGTTTGATATGCAGTAAAAAGTAACGAAGGTAGAGCAATAGAAGCAGTCGCCGGATCTGAAGCATGGAGTTGTATCGGCGCAGGAGGAGTCTGAGCAGCTGATCCTGAGGGGCAATCAGTCGACAGCGGAACAGCGAAGGTGACGTTGGTTCGAGCCGGATCTGTCGACTGCTTGACCGCCGTCCCAGGCGTCACAGTCGACCGAGGAACCTAGACTTCAGGCGCCCTCTCACCTGGTTCCTTGTCCTTCCTCCTCCTCCCTCTCAGCGGTACTTCTTCTTCATCGTCCAGGAGCACAACAACGTCTCATGGAACTACAATAAACAGAGAAATCCATAAGGATAACTGACAAACCATCCAGTTGACTTGACAAATTTGAATCGGGCAGACTTACTGGCTTTGGAGGTGACGGCGTCGTCAGCTTCCTCGTCGGCAGGAGTCTTGTCAACATCCATATCAGTCGCAGCTGAGGTCGGTCTATGCAGGTTCATCATCCACTCGGTCAGAACAAGAAAATTGATCGGACCAAGAAAATATGAGAAGAGCATTTACCCAGAGGCAACAGGGACGTCCATCTTGATTCTAGGCAAGGTCTTTCGAGCCTTCGAAGGATTGGCTTTGGGCTGCTTGGTGACTTTCTCAGTCAATTCTGGAATCGGGGACCGAGTGTGCTTGTGAGACGGAGCACTCGACGCCATAGCTTTGCCACGCCTGTTCGCGGGATCATGACGCTGCTTGGATCGACGTTCAGAGCGAGGCGGTGAGTCGGCTACCTCCTCATCGCCCGACTCGTCACTCTCGTCATCATCATCATCAGCTGGGGACTCCCACTCGCCGCTCTCCTCGGCACTGTCCTCTCCCTCTTGGTCTTGCTCTAGGGCTTGTTCACCATTAGGCATCGAATACATCTCCGTGTAGATCTGCAAAACAAGGAACCGATCATAAGTCAGTCGGAACCACAATCAGTCGGAAAAATATGTTCAAAAATTCAGTTATGACGACCAGACCATGTCTGGCAGGTTGCTGTTGCTGAAAGGGTCGACTCTCCTGGCGCCCCTGGGGTTGTCCTTGTTCCCGGTAATACTCATCAGCCACTCGGCCATGGTTTTGGCCTCCACCTCCTCCGGATGAACCCGAGCAGTGTCACCAGCCTCGGAGTACATCCACATGGAATGGTCACGAGCTTGGAGAGGCTGGATCCGCCGACTGAGGAACACCTCGAGCAGGTCCATACCACTGACACCTTGATTGATCAGTTGGACTACTTTCTCAACTAGCATGCCTGTCTCCGCCTTCTCAGCAGCAATCACCTGCAAGGAAGATGGAGTCTGAACACAGTCAAAAGAAAAAGGGGGAAGCCCGGTCGACTGGCCTGGGGTCGCGATATCCTGGCAGTAGAACCAGGTCGACTGCCAGCCCCTGACCGACTCCGGAAGAGTCATCGGAGGAAAAGAGCTCCTCTTCCTCTTCTGAATGCCCAGGCCCCCACACATCTAGATAACGTGGGTTTTCTCGTCTTTCAAGTTCACTTTCTTCACAGTTTGGGATCAGATGGTAAAGATGTGCTTGAAAAGGCCCCAGTGCGGTCGGCACCCCAGGAAATTCTCACACATGGAGACGAACGCAGCAAGATATGTGATGGTATTGGGAGTAAAATGATGGAGTTGGGCACCAAAGAAGTTCAGGAAACCTCGAAAGAAAGGATGTGGTGGAAGCGAGAAGCCACGGTCGACATGGGTGGCAAGCAAAACACACTCACCCGGTCGCGGCTGCGGCTCCGATTCCCCCCTAGGCAGGCGCGCAGACTTATGGACGATCAGCCCTAACTCGGCCATATCATCCAAGTCCTCTTGCCGAAGCGAAGATCGGATCCAGTCTCCTTGGATCCAACCTAACGGCAGCCCCGAGCGCAATGAAGACCCCCGATTTATCTTCTTGTTCTTCGCCGCCCCCGTCGCCTTCTTCGCATGCTCTAGCACCGCCGTTTTGTCCTTCCCCATGGCGGCGGAGTAGTGGCGTCGAGAGTGGTTGGGCTGGACGAGGTGGAGATGCGAGAGGAAGAAGAAGGGGAATGGGCACGCACAGTGCAAATGCCTCGGCCTCGCCGCTTTTAAAGGCCTGCTTCCGAGTGGCTGACGCGTGGGCCCGAGCGATCCTGTCAAATCCCCCCAACAGTCGCGCACAAGATACATGGTGAAAAAGGTGGCGCGGAAATCGAAACGTTCGATTTATCTACTCCACTTACCGCGGGGTGCTCCGCCTGGCGCGCTTCCACCAAAATTTCGAATCCCATCAAATCCGGGATCCTTTACAACCGATCACGCCAAAGATTTCATGTCACAGATATCACTCGGCGGATGTCGTTGTAAAAACCAGTCGGCAATTTCTGAATCAATCAAGGCGACTGAAACGAAGCTAAAGTTCCAACAACCGGCCTCCACTTGGAGATGAAGACAACACAAATCAAGAGCAAAAGCAAGGTGAACTCCATCCTTCTTTTTCACTCAAACCTCGATCCATTCGGAGGCTAATGATGTGGACACAGACCTAGGGTAGGGTAATAGGCCTGACCTAAACGTCCTACCTAAGGTTCTTGTCCTAAGAACAAAGAAGTTCAAGAATAATAAGAAGGGATCCAGCAAAGGTGTCGAGTGAAGTCGACTCGACCTGTCAATCACTCGGAGACCTCTCTTATCCAGTTCACTCGATCATAAAACCACTCGACATATTAGAAGACCTAAAGCCGCTCTGCGCAGCAACGGTCGGGCATTTATTCACATACTTAATGATCATTTGTAGCACTTCAATACAGGCGTTACCTGTAACGCCACCTCTTTATGTACATTGAATCCTATGTAACGGAGGGGAGCTGGGGTCCTGGCGCACTCTATATAAGCCACCCCCCTCTGCTGGGACAAGGGTTCGTACCCCCTGTAACTCAGACGCTCATAATGTTGGGGATCGTTGCAGAAATTAAAATTTTCTACGCATCACCAAGATCAATCTATGGAGACTAGTAACGAGAGAGAGGGAAGTGCATCTTCATACCCTTGAAGATCGCGATGCGGAAGCGTTACAAGAACGCGGATGAAGGAGTCGTACTCGTAGCGATTCAGATCGCGGTTGATTCCGATCTAAGCGCCGAACAACGGCGCCTCCGCGTTCAACACACGTACAACCCGGGGACGTCTCCTCCTTCTTGATCCAGCAAGGGGAGAGGAGAAGTTGAGGGCGAGGTCTGGCAGCACGACGGCGTGGTGGTGGAGCTTGCAGTTCTCCGGCAGGGCTTCGCCAAGCACTACTACGGAGGAGGAGGTGTTGGGGAGGGAGAGGGCTGCGCCAGGGGAAGGGGTATGGCTCCCATGCGCCTCCCCACCATATATAGGGGTGGAGGGGGCTGGTTTCTTGCCCTCCAATTCCATTGGGGCATTGGCAAAGGTGGGGGAAAGAAATCCCATCATTTCCCTTCCCCACCGATTGTTATCCCCCCCTTTTAGGGATCTTGATCTTATCCCTTCGAAATATGATCTTATTCCTTCTAAGGGGGGATCTTGGTGCGCCTTGACCAGGGGTGTGGGGCCTTGCCCCCACTACCCACGTTCATGTGGGTCCCCCCATGCAGGTGGGCCCCACTCCAGAACCTTCTAGAACCTTCCCGATACAATACCGAAAAATCCCGAATATTTTCCGGTGGCCAAAATAGGACTTCCCATATATAAATTTTTACCTCCGGACCATTCCGGAACTCCTCGTGACATCCAGGATCTCATCCGGGACTCCGAACAACATTCGGTAACTGCACACTAATTCCCATAACAACTCTAGCGTCACCAAACCTTAAGTGTGTAGACCCTACGGGTTCGGGAATCATGCAGACATGACCGAGACAGCTCTCTGGCCAATAACCAACAGCGGGATCTGGATACCCATGTCGGCTCCCACATGTTCCATGATGATCTCATCGGATGAACCACGATGTCGGGGATTCAATCAATCCCGTATACAATTCCCTTTGTTTATCGGTATGCTACTTGCCCGAGATTCGATCGTCGGTATCCCTATACCTTTCTCAATCTCATTACCGGCAAGTCTCTTTACTCGTTCTGTAACGCATGATCCCGTGGCTAACTCATTAGTCACATTGAGCTAATTATGATGATGCATTACCGAGTGGGCCCAGAGATACCTCTCCGTCATACGGAGTGACAAATCCCAGTCTCGATTCGTGCCAACCCAACAGACACTTTCGAAGATACCTGTAGTGCACCTTTATAGCCACCCAGTTACGTTGTGACGTTTGATACACCCAAACCATTCCTACGGTATCCGGGAGTTACACAATCTCATGATCTAAGGAAATGATACTTGACATTAGAAAAGCTCTTAGCAAACGAACTACACGATCTTGTGCTATGCTTAGGATTGGGTCTTGTCCATCACATCATTCTCCTAATGATGTGATCCCGTTATCAATGACATCCAATGTCCATGGTCAGGAAACCATAACCATCTATTGATCAACGATCTTGTCAACTAGAGGCTTACTAGGGACATGTTGTGGTCTATGTATTCACACATGTATTACGGTTTCCAGTTAATACAATTATAGCATGAACAATAGACAGTTATCATGAACAAGGAAATACAATAATAACCATTTTATTATTGCCTCTAGGGCATATTTCCAACAGTCTCCCACTTGCACTAGAGTCAATAATCTAGTTCACATCACTATGTGATTGTAATGAATCCAACACCCGTGGGGTTTGTTCATATCTCGCTTGTGAGAGAGGTTATTAGTCAACGGGTCTGAACCTTTCAGATCCGTGTGTGCTTTACAAATCTCTATGTCATCTTGTAGATGCAGCTACCATGCGCTACTTGGAGCTATTCCAAATAACTGCTCTACTAGACGAATCCGGTTTACTACTCAGAGTCATCCGGATTAGTGTCAAAGTGTGCATCGACGTAACCCTTTACGACGAACTCTTTTTCCACCTCCATAATCGAGAAAATTCCTTAGTCCACTATTTACTAAGGATAAGTTCGACCGCTGTCATGTGATCCATTCCTGGATCACTCTTGTACCCCTTGACTGACTCATGGCAAGGCACACTTAGGTGCGGTACACAGCATAGCATACTGTAGAGCCTACGTCTAAAGCATAGGGGACGACCTTCGTCCTTTCTCTCTCTTTCGCCGTGGTCAGGTCTTGAGACTTACTCAATAGTCACACCTTGTAACACATCCAAAAACTCCTTTGCTGATCTATTTTGAACTCCTTCAAAATCTTGTCACGGTATGTATTCATTTGAAAGTACTATTAAGCGTTTTTTTATCTATCCTTATAGATCTTGATGCTCAATGTTCAATTAGCTTAATCCAGGTTCTCCATTGAAAAACACTTTCCAAATAACCATGCATGCTTTCCAGAAATTCTACATCATTTCTGATCAACAATATGTCAACAACATATACTCATCAGAAATTCTATAGTGCTCCCACTCACTTATTTGGAAATACAAGTTTCTCATAAACTTTGTATAAACCCAAAATCTTTGATCATCTCATCAAAGCGTACATTCCAATTCCGAGATGCTTACTCCAGTCCTTAGAAGGATTGCTGGAGCTTTGCATACTTGTTAGCATCTTTCAGGATTGACAAAAACTTTCTGGTTGTATCGAGGAAACAATGTTTTGACATCCTATCTGCAAGATTTCATAAATAATGCAGTAACTTCTAATATAATTCCAACAGACTCTTAGCATCGCTACGAGTGAGAAAGTCCCATTGTAGTCAACTCCTTGAACTTTTCGGGAAACATCTTAACGACAAGTCGATCTTTCTTAATGGTGACACTTACCATCATTGTCCGTCTTCCTTTTAAAATCCATCTGCACCCAACAGCCTTATGACCATCAAGTAGTACTTTCAAAGTCTATACTTTGTTTTATACATGGATCCTCTCTTGGATTTATGGCCTCGAGCCATTCATAGGAATTCGGGCCCACCATCGCTTCTCCATAGCTCGTAGGTTCATTGTTGTCTAGCAACACGACTTCCAAGACAGGATTACGTACCACTCTGAAGTAGTACACATCCTTGTCTACCTATTAGGTTTGGTAGTGACTTGATCCGAAGTTTCATGATCACTATCATAAGCTTCCACTTCAATTAGTGTAGGTGCCACAGGAACAACTTCCTGTGCCCTGCTACACACTAGTTGAAGTGACGGTTCAATAACCTCATCAAGTCTCCACCATCCTCCCACTCAATTCTTTCGAGAGAAACTTTTCCTCGAGAAAGGACCCGTTTCTAGAAACAATCACTTTTGCTTCTGGATCTGAGATAGGAGGTATACCCAACTATTTTTGGGTATTCTATGAAGATGCATTCATCCGCTTTGGGTTTGAGCTTATCAGCTTGAAACCTTTTCACATAAGCGTCGTAGCCCCAAACTTTTAAGAAACGACAGCTTAGGTTTCTCTAAACCATAGTTCATACGGTGTCGTCTCAACGGAATTGCGTGGTGCCCTATTTAAAGTGAATGCGGTTGTCTCTAATGCTTAACCCGTAAACGATAGTGGTAATTCGATAAGAGACATCATGGTATGCACCACATCCAATAGGGTGCAGCTATGATGTTCGGACACACCATCATACTATGGTGTTCCAGGCGGTATTAGTTGTGAAACAATTTCCACAATGTCTTAATTGTGTGCCAAACTCGTAACTCAGATATTCATCTCTATGATCATATCATAAACATTTTATCATCTTTTCACGACGATCTTCAACTTCACTCTAAAATTACTTGAACCTTTCAATAATTCAGACTTGTGTTTCATCAAGTAAGTATACTCAGCATCTACTCAAATCATCTGTGAAGTAAGAACATAACGATATCCACTGCGTGCCTCAGCACTCATTGGACTGCACACATCAAAATGTATTACTTCCAACAAGTTGCTTTCTTGTTCCATCTTACTGAAAACGAGGCCTTTCAGTCATCTTGCCCATGTGGTATGATATGCATGTCTCAAGTGATTCAAAATCTAGTGAGTCCAAACGATCCATCTGTATGGAGTTTGTTCATGCATATCTACCAATAGACATGGTTCGCATGTCTCAATCTTTTCAAAAACGAGTGAGTCCAAAGATCCATCCACATGGAGCTTCTTCATGTCTTTTATACCAACATGACTCAAATGGCAGTGCCACAAGTATGTGGTACTATCATCACTATCTTATATCTTTTGGCATGAACATGTGTATCACTACAATCGAGATTCAATAAACCATTCATTTTAGGTGCAATACCATTGATGGTATTATTCAAATAAACAGAGTAACCATTATTCTCCTTAAATGAATAACCGTATTGCGATAAACATAATCCAATCATGTCTATGCAAACACCAAATAACAATTATTTAGGTTTGACACCAATATCGATGGTAGAGGGAGCATGCGATGCTTGATCACATCAACCTTGGAAACACTTCCAACACATATCGTCATCTCACCTTCAGCTAGTCTCCGTTTATTTTGTAGCCTTTTATTTCGAGTTACTAACACTTAGCAACTGAACCGGTATTTTAATACCCTGGTGCTACCAGGAGTACTAGTGAAGTACACATTATAATGCATATCCAATATACTTCTGTCGACCTTGCCAGCCTTCTCATCTATCGAGTATCTAGGGTAGTTCTGATTCAGTGATCGTTCCCCTCATTATAGAAGCACTTAGTCTCGGGTTTGGGTTCAACCTTGGGTTTCTTCACTAGAGCAGCAACTGATTTGTTGTTTCATGAAGTATCCTCTTTCCCTTGCTCCTTCTTGATTTCTACTTTCACGGTGTTAAATATCGCGAGTTGCTCAAGGATCATCATGTCTATCCATGATATGTTATAGTTCATCACGAAGCTCCAATAGCTTGGTGGCAGTGACTATGGAGAACTATCACTATCTCATCTGGAAGATTAACTCCCACTCGATTCAAGCGATTGTAGTACTCAGACAATCTGAGCACATGCTCAACGATTGAGCTTTTCTCCCTTAGTTTGCAGGCTTAAAAAACTTGTCAGAGGTCTCATACCTCTTGACGATGGCATTAGTCTGAAACTCCAATTTCAGTTTTTGGAACATCTCATATGTTCTGCGACATTTAAAATAAACGTCTTTGGTGCCACAAGTCTAAACCGTTAGTATTACGCATTGAACTATCACGTAGTCATCAAAACGTGTATGTCAGATGTTTCCCAACATCTACAGACGACGCTCGAGGTTCAACACACTGAGCGGTGCATTAAGGACATAGCCCTTCTGTGCAGCAATGAGGACAATCCTCAGTTCACGGACCCAGTCCGCATAATTGCTACTATCAACTCTCAACTAAATTTTCTCTAGGAACATACCTAAAATAGTAGAACCAAAGTGTGAGCTACGACATAATTTGCAAAGAACTTTTGACTATGTTCATGATAATTAAGTTCATCTAATAAAATTATTCAATGAACTCCCACTTAGATAGACATCCCTCTAGTCATCTAAGTGATACATGATCCGAGTCAACTAGGCCGTGTCTGATCATCACGTGAGACGGACTAGTCATTATCGGTGAACATCTTCATGTTGATCGTATCTTCTATACGACTCATGTTCGACCTTTCGGTCTTCCGTGTTCCGAGGACATGTCTGTACATGCTAGGCTCGTCAAGTCAACCTAAGTGTATCGCGTGTGTAAATCTGGCTTACACCCGTTGTATTCGAACGTTAGAATCTATCACACCTGATCATCACGTGGTGCTTCGAAACAACGAACCTTCGCAACGGTGCACAGTTAGGGGGAACACTTTCTTGAAATTATTGCGAGGGATCATCTTATTTAAGCTACCGTCGTTCTAAGCAAATAAGATGTAAAACATGATAAACATCACATGCAATCAAATAGTGACATGATATGGCCAATATCATTTTGCTCCTTTTGATCTCCATCTTCGGGGCGCCATGATCATCATCGTCACCGGCATGACACCATGATCTCCATCATCGTGTCTTCATGTAGTTGTCTCGTCAACTATTACTTCTACTACTATGGCTAACAGTTTAGCAATAAAGTAAAGTAATTACACGATGTTTATGTTGACACGCATGTCATAAATAAATTAAGACAACTCCTATGGCTCCTGCCAGTTGTCATACTCATCGACATGCAAGTCGTGATTCCTATTGCAAGAACATGATCAATCTCATACATCACATATATCATTCATCACATCCTTTTGGCCATATCAGATCACACGGCATATGCTGCAAAAACAAGTTAGACGTCTTCTAATTGTTGTTGCAATTTTTTACGTGGTTGCTATAGGTTTCTTAGCAAGAACGTTTCTTACCTATGCCAAAACCACAACGTGATATGCCAATTTCTATTTACCCTTCATAAGGACCCTTTTCATCGAATCCGATCCAACTAAAGTGGGAGAGACAGACACCCGCTAGCCACCTTATGCAACTAGTGCATGTCAGTCGGTGGAACCTGTCTCACGTAAGTGTACGTGTAAGGTCGGTCCGGGCCGCTTCATCCCACGATGTCGCCAAATCAAGATAAGACTAGTAACGGCAAGTAACTTGACAAAATCGACGCCAACAACAACTTGTGTTCTACTCGTGCATAGAAACTACACATAGACCTAGCTCTGATACCACTATTGGGGATCGTTGCAGAAATTAAAATTTTCTACGCATCACCAAGATCAATCTATGGAGAGACTAGCAACGAGAGAGAGGGAAGTGCATCTTCATATCCTTGAAGATCGCGATGCGGAAGCGTTACAAGAACGAGGATGAAGGAGCCGTACTCATAGCGATTCAGATCACGGTTGATTCCGATCTAAGCGCCGAACAACGGCGCCTTCGCGTTCAACAAACGTACAATCCGGGGACGTCTCCTCCTTCTTGATCCAGCAAGGGGAGATGATAAGTTGAGGGAGAGCTCCGCCAGCATGACGGCATGGTGGTGGAGCTTGCAGTTCTCCGGCAGGGCTTCGCCAAGCACTACGGAGGAGGAGGAGGTGTTGGGGAGGGAGAGGGCTGCGCCAGGGGAAGGGGTATGGCTCCCATGCGCCTCCCCACTATATATAGGGGTGGAGGGGGCTGGTTTCTTTCCCTCCATGTCCATTAGGGCGTTGGCAAAGGTGGGGGAAAGAAATCCCATCATTTCCCTTCCCCACCGATTGTTATCCCCCCTTTTTAGGGATCTTGATCTTATCCCTTCGGGATATGATCTTATTCCTTCTAAGGGGGGATCTTGGTGCGCCTTGATCAGGGGTGTGGGGCCTTGCCCCCACTACCCACGTTCATGTGGGTCCCCCCATGCAGGTGGGCCCCACTCCAGAACCTTCTAGAACCTTCCCGGTACAATACCGAAAAATCCCGAATATTTTCCGGTGGCCAAAATAGGACTTCCCATATATAAATTTTTACCTCCGGACCATTCCGGAACTCCTCGTGACATCCAGGATCTCATCCGGGACTCCGAACAACATTCGGTAACTGCACACTAATTCCCATAACAACTCTAGCGTCACCAAACCTTAAGTGTGTAGACCCTACGGGTTCGGGAATCATGCAGACATGACCGAGACAGCTCTCTGGCCAATAACCAACAGCGGGATCTATATACCCATGTCGGCTCCCACATATTCCACGATGATCTCATCGGATGAACCACGATGTCGGGGATTCAATCAATCCCGTATACAATTCCCTTTGTCTATCGGTATGCTACTTGCCCGAGATTCGATCGTCGATATCCCTATACCTTGTTCAATCTCGTTACCGGCAAGTCTCTTTACTCGTTCTATAACGCATGATCCCGTGGCTAACTCATTAGTCACATTGAGCTCATTATGATGATGCATTACCGAGTGGGCCCAGAGATACCTCTCCGTCATACGGAGTGACAAATCCCAGTCTCGATTCGTGCCAACCTAACAGACACTTTCGGAGATACCTGTAGTGCACCTTTATAGCCACCCAGTTACGTTGTGATGTTTGGTACACCCAAACCATTCCTACGGTATCTGGGAGTTACACAATCTCATGGTCTAAGGAAATGATACTTGACATTAGAAAAGCTCTTAGCAAACGAACTACACGATCTTGTGCTATGCTTAGGATTGGGTCTTGTCCATCACATCATTCTCCTAATGATGTGATCCCGTTATCAATGACATTCAATGTCCATGGTCAGGAAACCATAACCATCTATTTATCAACGAGCTAGTCAACTAGAGGCTTACTAGGGACATGTTGTGGTCTATGTATTCACACATGTATTACGGTTTCCAGTTAATACAATTATAGCATGAACAATAGACAATTCTCATGAATAAGGAAATATAATATATTATTGCCTCTAGGGCATATTTCCAACACATAATCCAATCGACCGCCTCCGGGCTCCGAGACGTAGGGCTATTACTTCCTCTGAGAAGGGCCTGAACTCATAAAACTTGCGTGTACAACTCCTCCATAGCTAGGATCTTGCCTCTACATTCCTACCCCCTATTCTATTGTCAAACTTAGAACCATGACAATTACCGCTATCTAATCACCACCATAATTAGCTTAAATAAAAAACATTCACTTGTACCAGAAGCAAAGATATCATCAAGTTCAACATGGTCATGATATTATAAGCGTTCATAACACCACAAAAGCAAATCACCCTTCGAGATTAAGTTCAGGACGAAGAACATGGACATGAGAGGACAAAAGTACTAAGAGCATAACTAGCTAAATCACTCCTGCTGGTCTCTCTCAGGTAAAATAGCATAGAACATGTATAGCTCTCCTGATTCATCATACTGGAGCATGCAGATGAACATGTCTCCTAATCGTGGGATGCGCTTCTCATTGCTGCCCCCTAGTACTTCTCTGTTGGGATCGTTAACAATTTTGCTCCAATCTTTCACTATTAAGCATTCATCGCTTTTAGAAATCCTGAATGCACTCATGTGCAATGTAGGATATCTTGGCCGTAAGCTAACCATTGACATGTGACCTTTAGTCTCGATCCACTAAGGCACAACTGTCATCGGAGTCCCTGTTGAAGAACATCGTATAGTAATTAATATACTTAGCAATGAAAGTTTAGCAAAAAATAATGTATGCAAAAGATGCACTGAGGACAAATAGTAAAAATCTTACCATCTTTCGTAAATAGATGTGACCGTAATTCAAAACGATCACTATTGGTCGCACGTTTTGAGTACTAACATTTCTAAGTGCAGGAAGAAAATTTGTCTTAACAGTATAAAGATCCTCAAGCCATGAAACATAATGACTTATTGATGACCCACAAGTATAGGGGATCTGTCGTAGTCCTTTCGGTAAGTAAGAGTGTCGAACCCAACGAGGAGCAGAAGGAAATGATAAGCGGTTTCAGCAAGGTATTCTCTGCAAGTACTGAAATAAGTGGTGATAGATAGTTTGGTGGTGAGGTAAATTGTAACGAGCAACAAGTAACAAAAGTAAATAAAGTGCAGCAAGGTGGCCTAATCCTTTTTGTAGCAAAGGACAAGCCGGAAGAAACTCTTATAATTAGAAAAGCGCTTCCGAGGACACATGGGAATATCGTCAAGCTAGTTTTCATCACGTTCATATGATTCGCGTTCGGTACTTTGATAATTTGATATGTGGGTGGACCGGTGCTTGGGTGTTGTTCTTACTTGAACAAGCATCCCACTTATGATTAACCTCTATTGCAAGCATCTGCAACTACAACAAAACTATTAAGGTAAACCTAACCATAGCATGAAACATATGGATCCAAATCAGCCCCTTACGAAGCAACGCATAAACTAGGGTTTAAGCTTCTGTCAATCTAGCAACCCATCATCTACTTATTACTTCCCAATGCCTTCCTCTAGGCCCAAATAATTGTGAAGTGTTATGTAGTCGACGTTCACATAACACCCTAGAGGCTAGACAACATACATCTTATCAAAATATCAAACGAATACCAAATTCACATGACTACTAATAGCAAGACTTCTCCCTTGTCCTCAGGAACAAACGTAATTACTCACAAAGCATATTCATGTTCATAATCAGAGGGGTAATAATATGCATAAAGGATCTGAACATATGATCTTCCACCAAATAAACCAACTAGCATCAACTACAAGGAGTAATCAACACTACTAGCGACCTACTAGCACCAATCCCGGACTTAGAGACAAGAATTGGATACAAGATATGAACTAGGGTTTGGAGATGAGATGGTGCTGGTGAAGATGTTGATGGAGATTGCCCTCTCCCGATGAGAGGAGCGTTGGTGATGACGGTGGTGATGATTTCCCCCTCCCGGAGGGAAGTATCCCCGGCAGAACAGCCCTGCCGGAGCTCTAGATTGGTTTCGCCTCGGTTCCGCCTCGTGGCGGCGGAGTCTCGTCCCGAAAGGTTGCTTCCTATTTTTTTTCTCATCGAAAGACATCATATACAAGAAGATGGATGTCGGAGACCCACCAAGGGGCCCACGAGGTAGGGGCGCGCCCCCCACCCTCGTGAGCAGGGTGTGGGCCCCGTGGACTTCATCTTTGGCGAGGATTTTTCTTTATTTATTTTAAGATGTTCCGTGGAGTTTCAGGACTTTTGGAGTTGCATAGAATAGGTCTCTAATATTTGCTCCTTTTCCAGCCCATAATTCCAGCTGCCGGCATTCTCCCTCCTTATGTAAACCTTGTAAAATAAGAGAGAATAGCCATAAGTATTGTGACATATTGTGAAATAACAGCCCATCAATAAATATCGATATAAAAGCATGATACAAAATGGACGTATCAACTCCCCCAAGCTTAGACCTCGCTTGTCCTCAAGCGAAAAGTCGATAACAATAAATATGTCCTCATGTTTAGAGGTAGAGGCGTCGATAAAAATAAAATACGGACATGAAGGCATCATGATTATTCTCATAACAGCAACATATATAGATTTTGTCATATGATTACTTATGTTCAAGCGATGATCTATTCACAATGCAAAAGTATGAATCATAAACCTCATTGGGCTCCAACAAACTATAATCTCAGTCATTGAAGCAATTGCAATTTATCATAACATCGGAAAGAGTCTATATCAGAGCTTAAAAGCAAGTCCACATACTCAACTATCATCTAGTCCTTCATAATTGCTAACACTCACGCGATACTTGTGGTTACAGAGTTTTAATCGGACACAGAGAAAGATAGGGGCTTATAGTTTTGCCCCCACAACCTTTTACCTCAAGGGTAATGTCAACAATAATAGTTCATGCTCCCCTACATCCAATTAGATATATATATATCATGTTCTTTCCAACATGCTGAGCTTGCCAAAGGATAAAATGAAAAATAAAAGGTGAATATCACCATGACTCTTGCACAAGGTAGAAGATAATAATAAAAGATAGGCCCTTCGCAGAGGGAAGCAGAGGTTGCCATGCGCTTTTATGGTTGGATGCATAAAATCTCAATGCGAAAGAACGTCACTTTATATTGCCCCTTGTGATGTGAACCTTTATTATGCAGTCCGTCGCTTTTATTACTTCCACATCACAAGATCGTATAAAGCTTATTCCTCCCACACCAATCAATCATACATATTTAGAGCAGTTTTTATTGCTTTGCACCGATGACAACTTACTTGAAGGATCTTACCAATCCATAGGTAGATATGGTGGACTCTCATGGCAAAACTGGTTTAAGGGTAATTGGAAGCACAAGTAGTATCTCTACTTAGTGCTGAGAATTTGGCTAGCATGAGGGAGAAAGGCAAGCTCAGCAAGTTAGAGGATCCATGACAACATACTTTATCTCAGATATAAGAAAGACATAACTCATTACGTTGTCTTCCTTGTCCAACATCAACTCTTTAGCATGTCATATTTTAATGAGTGCTTCCAATCATAAAAGATGTCAATGATAATATATCTATATGTGAAACCTCTCTTTCCTTATCACTTCCTATTAATTGCAACAATGACCAAAGCTATGTCTGCCACTTCCCAACAACTTTTAATCATCATACTCTTTCTATGTGACGTCATTACTCTTAATAAGATCAATATGAGCTTTTTGTTTCTTTTTATTCTTTTTCTCTTTTCTTTTATTCACCCAAGATCATGGCAAAATAATCAGGCCCTTGACTCAACACTAATCTTTATTATATATATAGCTCACGGACTCGATTACAAAGGGAGATCAAAAAGCAAAACTCAAAACTAGATCATGCCATAAACTTTATTCTACTAGATCAAGATACTACAAATAGGATCGAACTAAGAAAAACGGTAAGATAGGAGATGTGATTGTGATACGATACCGGTGCGCCTCCCCCAAGCTTGGCAGTTGCCAAGGGGAGTGCCCATACCCAAGTGATTATGTCTCCTTTGTCGGTGAAGAAGATGATGGTGTTGTTGAGTTAGTTGGTGGCGTAGACTTCTCCCTTAATTTACGCTTGAGGACGGCGTTTTGATTCCTTAGATCATCAATCTCCCACACCAGGGTTAATATCTTTTTGCATAGGCCTTGCTTATTTTCCTGCAAGAGATGAAAAGGGATAAACTCGAACTTTGGTTTCTTTACCCTATCAGGGAGAGTCGACTTTTTGAACTCCACATGCATGTCCCCAGGTTGAGGCAATGGGGATTCATCTTCATCTGAGCTTGTCTCCTCCTTCCCCTTGGGTTCAAAGTCTTCTTCTTCCTCTATGGTCCAGCCGTCGTGTGCCATATCTCCATAGATCTTGGGATTTGCTAAATAATCATCCACATAACTTTCTCCTTCCGAATCCTGGGAAGACATGTTGATCAAATCTGCAGCGGGACAGCTCGAAACGAAAACAGAGGATATTTGCGTGATACGGGAGTCAAAACTTTCGGGATAATATATAATGAATTTTTACCGACAAAAATGCGTATCGTACAAGAAAACGGAGTCCGGGGGGCACACGAGGTAGGGGGCGCGCCCAGGCAGGGGGGCGCGCCCACCACCCTCGTGGGGCCCTCGTGTCCTTTCCGGACTGCCACTTATTTTTCTATTATTCTAAATATTCCAAAACAAAGAGATATTGCCTTAAATTGTTTTGGAGTCGGTTTACTTACCGTACCACATACCTATTCCTTTTCGGAGTCTGACACGTTCCGAAAAGTATCTCTTATGTATTCCTCCGGGGTTACGGTTTCAATAATATTGGTTTCAACATTTATGGGATTACCTGAGATATAATGTTTGATTCTTTGACCGTTTACCACCTTTGGATTTGTGCCGTCGAAGTTGTTGATTTTTATGTCACCGGAACGATAGACCTCCTCGATAACATAGGGGCCTTCACATTTAGAGAGAAGTTTTCCTGCAAAAAATCTTAAATGAGAGTTGTATAGCAATACATAATCACCTACATTAAACTCACGCTTTTGTATCCTTTTGTCATGCCATCTTTTAACTTTCTCTTTAAACAACTTGGCATTTTCATATGCTTGGGTTCTCCATTCATCAAGTGAGCTAATATCAAATAACCTCTTCTCACCGGCAAGTTTGAAATCATAGTTGAGCTCTTTAATAGCCCAATATGCCTTATGTTCTAGTTCGAGAGGTAGGTGACATGCTTTTCCATAAACCATTTTATACGGAGACATACCCATAGGATTTTTATATGCAGTTATATATGCCCATAATGCATCATCAAGTTTCTTAGACCAATTCTTTCTAGACCTATTAACATTATTTTGCAAAATTAATTTGAGCTCTCTATTGCTCAATTCTACTTGACCACTAGACCGAGGATGATAAGGAGATGCAATTCTATGATTAACATCGTATTTAGCAAGCATTTTACGGAAAGCACCATGAAAAAAGTGTGAACCACCATCGGTCATTAAATATCTAGGGAATCCAAACCTCGGAAAAATAACTTCCTTAAGCATTTTAATAGAGGTGTTATGATCAGCACTACTAGTTGGAATAGCTTCTAACCACTTAGTAATGTAATCAACAACAACCAAAATATGAGTGTATCCATTAGAGGCAGGAAAAGGTCCCATATAATCAAAGCCCCAGACATCAAATGGTTCAATAACAAGTGAATAATTCATAGGCATTTCTTGACGTCTACTAATATTACCAATTCTTTGACATTCATCACAAGACAAGACAAACTTACGGGCATCCTTGAAGAGAGTAGGCCAATAATAACCGGATTGCAATACCTTATGTGCAGTTCTGTCTCCAGCGTGGTGTCCTCCATAAGCTTCGGAGTGACACTTGCGTTGGATATGTTCCTGTTCATGCTCAGGTACACAACGTCTAATAACACCATCTACTCCTTCTTTATAACGATGTGGGTCATCCCAAAAGTAATGTCTCAAATCATAGAAAAACTTTTTCTTTTGTTGGTATGTGAAGCTAGGTGGTATAAACTTAGCAACAATATAATTAGCATAATCAGCATACCATGGAGTACTACGAGAAGTACTTATAACATTTAATTGTTCATCAGGAAAGCTATCTTAATTGGTAGTGGGTCATCAAGAACATTTTCTAACCTAGATAAGTTGTCTGCAACGGGGTTCTCAGCTCCCTTTCTATCAACAATATGCGAATCAAATTCTTGTAGCAAGAGAACCCATCTAATAAGTCTAGGTTTAGCATCTTTCTTTTCCATAAGATATTTAATAGCAGCATGATCGGTGTGAATAGTTACTTTAGAATCAACAATATAAGGTCTGAACTTATCACAAGAAAATACAACTGCTAAAAGTTCTTTTTCAGTAGTAGCATAATTTCTTTGAGCATTGTCTAGAGTCTTACTAGCATAATGGATAATGTTTAATTTCTTATCAACTCTTTGCCCTAAAACAGCACCTACAACATAATCACTAGCATCACACATAATTTCAAAGGGTAAATTCCAATCAGGTGGCTAAACAACAAGTGCAGAGACTAATGCTTTCTTAAGTATTTCAAATGCTTCTACACAATCATCATCAAAGACAAATGGTATATCTTTTTGCAATAAATTAGTCAGAGGCCGAGAAAATTTTGAGAAGTCCTTAATGAACCTCCTATAAAATCCAGCATGACCAAGGAAATTTCTTATACCTTTGACGTCCTTGGGGCATGGCATCTTTTCAATAGCATCAACTTTGGCTTTATCAACTTCAATACCTCTTTCTGAAACTTTGTGCCCCAAAACAATACCTTCATTAACCATAAAGTGGCACTTTTCCCAATTCAAGACAAGATTAGTTTCTTCACATCTCTGCAAAACTCGATCAAGATTTCTCAAGCAATCATCAAAAGAGGAACCATAGACGGAAAAGTCGTCCATGAAAACCTCGCAAATCTTTTCAGAAAAGTCAGAAAATATATCCATCATGCATCTTTGAAAGGTAGCAGGTGCATTACATAAACCAAAAGGCATATGTCTATAAGCAAAAGTACCAAAAGGGCATGTAAATGTAGTCTTTCATTGATCTCTAGCCGACACAGGTATTTGAGAGAAACCAGAATAACCATCTAGAAAGCAGTAGTGTGTATGTTTGCATAATATTTCTAGCATTTGATCAATAAAAGGTAAGGGGTAATGATCTTTCTTAGTAGCTTTATTTAATTTGCAGAAATCAATTACCATCCTATAGCCTGTAATAATTCTTTGTGGAATCAAGTCATCTTTATCATTAGGAACAACAGTAATACCTCCCTTCTTAGGGACACAATGGACAGGACTTACCCACTGACTGTCAGCAACGGGATAAATTATACTTGCCTCCAGAAGCTTGAGTATTTCTTTTCTTACCACTTCTTTCATTTTAGGATTCAGACGACGCTGAGGATCACGAACAGGTTTAGCATCTGCTTCCAAATTTATTTTATGTTGACATAGAGTGGGACTAATGCCCTTAAGATCATCAAGAGTATATCCAATAGCGGCACGGTGTTTCTTCAGAGTTTTCAATAATCTTTCTTCTTCATGCTCTGAAAGGTTAGCACTAATGATAACAGGATATATCTTCTTTTCATCAAGATAAGCATATTTAAGATTATCAGGCAACGGTTTAAGCTCAAACACGGGATCACCCTTGGGTGGAGGAGGATCCCCTAAAATTTCAACGGGCAAGTTGTGTTGCAGAATAGGTTCCTGTTTAAAGAATACTTCATCTATTTCCCTTCTTTCATTCATGAACATATCATTTTCATGGTCTAGCAAATAGTGTTCTAAAGGATCACTAGGAGGTACGACAATAGAAGCAAGACCAATAATTTCATCCTTACTAGGTAATTATACCTCACGATGTTGTTCACTAAATTTAGAGAAATTAAACTCATGAACCATATCATCCAAGCCAATAGTAACAACATTCTTTTCGCAATCTATCCTAGCATTCACAGTGTTCAAGAAGGGTCTACCAAATATAATGGGACAAAAGCTATCTTGTGGGGAACCAAGAACAAGAAAATCAGCAGGATATTTAGTTTTCCCACACAAGACTTCGACATCTCTAACAATTCCCACTAGTGGGAATTGTTAGAGATGTTTAATTGTGACATCAATTTCTTCTAACTCAACAGGTGCAATGTCATGCATAATCTCTTTATATAAGTCAATAGGTATGGCACTAGCACTAGCACCCATATCACATAGGCCATGATAACAATGATCTCCTATTTTAATAGAAATAACAGGCACGCCTACCACAGGTCTATGTTTATCTTTATCACAAGGCTTAGCAACTCTAGCAGTTTCACCTTCGAACTGAATAACATGCCCATCAATATTATCAGACAAGAGATCTTTAACAATAGCAATATTAGGTTCTACTTTATTTTGCTCAGGAGGTGTATAGGTTCTAATATTGCTTTTATGAACCAGAGTTGAAGCTTTAGCATGATCCTTTACTCTAACAGGGAAAGGTGGTTTCTCAACATAAGCAGTAGGAACAATAGGATCATTATAAGTGACAGTCCTTTCTTCAACTTTAATAGGTGGAGCTACTTTTACTTCTATAGGAGGATGATATTTATACCACTTCTCCTTAGGGAGATCAACATAAGTAGCAAAAGATTCACAGAAAGAAGCTACTATCTCAGAGTCAAGTCCATATTTAGTGCCAAACTTACGAAAAATATCGGTATCCATAAAAGATTTAACACAATCAAACTTAGGTGTCATACCTGACTCCTTACCTTCGTCGAGGTCCCAATATTTAGAGTTGCGTTTAACTCTATCCAATAAGTTCCATCTAAATTCAATAGTCTTCATCATAAAAGAGCTAGCACAAGAAGTATTGAGCATGGTGCGATTGTTTTCAGAAAGTCGAGCATAAAAACTTTGCATAATTATTTCTCTCGGGAGCTCATGATTGGGGCATGAATATAACATTGATTTAAGCCTCCCCCAAGCTTGAGCGATGCTTTCTCCTTCGCGAGGCCAGAAATTATATATATAATTGCGATCACGATGAACCAGATGCATAGGGTAATACTTTTGATGAAATTCCAATTTCAATCTTTTATAGTCCCACGATCTCGTATCACATAGCCTATACCATATCAATGTGTCTTCCTTCAAATATAAAGGAAAGACCTTCTTCTTAGCAACATCATCGGGTACACCTGCAAGCTTAAATAATCCACAAACTTCATCCACATATAATAAGTGCTCATCAGGATGCTTTGTTCCATCTCCTGCAAAAGAGTTAGCTAGCAGTCTTTCCATCATACCCGAAGGAAATTCAAAAGGAGTTTCATTTTCAATAGGTTCGGTAGGTTGAGGAGCAACTATTTGCTCTATTGGACGGGGCGAAGATACCCCGAACAAGCCCCTCAGAGAATTACTTTCCATAGTAACAAGTGGCAGTAAATTTCAGCACACTATATAAATTTTTCCTTACCAAATTCCACCTACCAAAGGTGCTACACTCCCCGGAAACGGCACCAGAAAAGAGTCTTGATGACCCACAAGTATAGGGGATCTATCGTAGTCCTTTCGATAAGTAAGAGTGTCGAACCCAACGAGGAGCAGAAGGAAATGATAAGCGGTTTTCAGCAAGGTATTCTCTGCAAGTACTGAAATAAGTGGTGACAGATAGTTTAGTGGTGAGGTAAATTGTAACGAGCAACAAGTAAAAAAAGTAAATAAAGTGTAGCAAGGTGGCCCAATCCTTTTTGTAGCAAAGGACAAGCCGGAACAAACTCTTATAATTAGAAAAGCGCTCACGAGGACACATGGGAATATCGTCAAGCTAGTTTTCATCAAGTTCATATGATTCGCGTTCGGTACTTTGATAATTTGATATGTGGGTGGACCGGTGCTTGGGTGTTGTTCTTACTTGAACAAGCATCCCACTTATGATTAACCTCTATTGCAAGCATCCGCAACTACAACAAAAGTATTAAGGTAAACCTAACCATAGCATGAAACATATGGATCCAAATCAGCCCCTTACGAAGCAACGCATAAACTAGGGTTTAAGCTTCTGTCACTCTAGCAACCCATCATCTACTTATTACTTCCCAATGCCTTCCTCTAGGCCCAAATAATGGTGAAGTGTTATGTAGTCGACGTTCACATAACACCACTAGAGGCTAGAGAACATACATCTTATCAAAATATCAAACGAATACCAAATTCACATGACTACTAATAGCAAGACTTCTCCCTTGTCCTCAGGAACAAGCGTAATTACTCACAAAGCATATTCATGTTCATAATCAGAGGGCTAATAATATGCATAAAGGATCTGAACATATGATCTTCCACCAAATAAACCAACTAGCATCAACTACAAGGAGTAATCAACACTACTAGCGACCTACTAGCACCAATCCCGGACTTAGAGACAAGAATTGGATACAAGAGATGAACTAGGGTTTGGAGATGAGATGGTGCTGGTGAAGATGTTGATGGAGATTGCCCTCTCCCGATGAGAGGAGCGTTGGTGATGACGGTGGTGATGATTTCCCCCTCCCGGAGGGAAGTATCCCCGGCAGAACAGCCCTGCCGGAGCTCTAGATTGGTTCCGCCTCGTGGCGGCGGAGTCTCGTCCCGAAAGGTTGCTTCCTATTTTTTCTCATCGAAAGACTTCATATAGCAGAAGATGGACGTCGGAGACCCACCAGGGGGCCCACGAGGTAGGGGGGCGCGCCCCCCACCCTCGTGAGCAGGGTGTGGGCCCCCTGGACTTCATCTTTGGCAAGGATTTTTCTTTATTTATTTTAAGATGTTCCGTGGAGTTTCAGGACTTTTGGAGTTGCACAGAATAGGTCTCTAATATTTGCTCCTTTTCCAGCCCAGAATTCCAGCAGCCGGCATTCTCCCTCCTTATGTAAACCTTGTAAAATAAGAGAGAATAGCCATAAGTATTGTGACATATTGTGAAATAACAACCCATAATGCAATAAATATCGATATAAAAGCATGATGCAAAATGGACGTATCACTTATCTCCTCGCAGTTTAGTTCAGCTCCGGGACAATAGTAGGTCATGTCTACCAAGCGCGGGACATGTTTGCTTGAATGGAAATAAGCTATCAATAGAAATTAGTTGTCAACTATTTTTGAATAAACAATATCAACGACATAAATATGGTTGAGAAACTCACATAATGGTAGAACTGGAGGCGTCTGCACATCGACCCAGATGTCTCTATTACCTTCAATATCATCTTCCGGACGAATATCAAAGGTGATAACCATATCAGGCTCAGATGCATAAGCCTTGCATAGTGCTTGCCAAGTTTTGCATTCAAAATAGGTGTACGTGTCTGCATTGTATAATTTGATGTTGAAAGTACAACCATGCTCGGTCTTCAAGTAAACTCTCTTTACCTCCATAGTTTCCATAGCACTGAAACCTATCTTATCCAAGACAAAAATTCTTGCATGGCAGGGGATGCGCTAGTAGAATAGTGAAAAATTAAAATTGTAAGTTGAAGCAAATGAAGCATATATAAGTCATGCTTAATTACGAAAAAAACTTGTCGTTGTGACTTACTGTATCCACTTCGAAGGTCTCATCCAGCTTGATGCTGAAGCGCCTATCATCAACAAGGAAATTTCTGTCACACAAGCCGCGCTGGTCTTCACAGTATTCGCACTTAATGAAATCTTTTTCGTCGTCAGACGACATTTCCTATTAATTAGATCAAATACCTAAATTTTCTTACTAAAAATAAACTAGTTCTATTAATTCAACTAATTCAACTAAGAATTCGCTAAAAATAAACTAGTTCTATTAATTTTCTTACTAAAATATATAAAATAGCTATATATAGTAATATTTTAATTAGATCATCAAACCTCATATACCTAAATTTTCTTACTAAAAATAAACTAGTTCTACTAATTCAACAAGTTCAACTCCTCATTTACTAAAAATAAACTAGTTATATTAATTCAACTAGTTCAAATAATCTCATATACCTAAATTTTCATACTAAAAATAAACTTGTTTTATTAATTTTCATACTAAAATAAACTAGTTATATTAATTCAACTAGTTCAAATCTCATATATATACGTAATTAATATCTAGCTAATTCATCTAAAATTGACATTAATATTTAACATCTTTTCCATATAATTCATCTAACATTAAAATTCTCACACATTCTTATCTACGTAATTCATCTAACATTAATCTAAACAACAGAAAACAAAAAATAAGTAAAAAAATGTGTGTGTGTGTGTGTGTACGAGCAGGGGGCGGCGGCGTACAGGCGGCGGCGCGAGACGACGACGCGACGGGGGCACGGGACACGATGACGGGCGGCGGGCCGGGGGCGACGATGGGGCGGCGGCGCAAGACGGCAACGACGAGCGGCGGGGGCGACGGCGCGCGCCAGGGGCGGCGAGGGTGGCGCGCGATGGGCGACGGCGCGGCAGCAGCAGCGATGTCGCGCGAAGCAGTTGAAGAAGAAGTGGTGGTCGATGAAACTCAACTTTTTGTAAGTGTCATATATATAGGAGGGGCCTTTAGTACAGGTTGGTGGCTCCAACCGGTACTAAAGGCCAATTTTTGCCAGGTGAAGCGGCGGGAAACGGCCCCCTTTAGTACCGGTTCGTCCCACGAACCGGTACTAAAGGTCCATGCAATAGTATCGGTTGGAGCCACCAACCGGTACTAATAGTTGTGCGATGCCACCATCAGTGCACAATATTTAGTCCCACCTCGCCGAGGGACGGGCAGCCACACTAGTTTATAAACCCAGCCGCTGCTGCTCCTTCAAACTTCTCTATATAGTAGGCTTCTGGGCCTAATTTCGGCGCGCTGCCCTGGAAATGCCATGATAGGTAGGTATGGTGGCTGTTTTGAGGAAGATATAAGGAGGTTTATGTGTGAAAGAGTGTATCATATCACGGGGTTTGGATGCACCGGCGAAGTTTGCACCAACTCTCAATGTGAGAAAGGGAAATGCACGGTACCAAAGAGGCTAGCAATGATGGAAGGGTGAGAGTGCCTATAATCCATGGACTCAACATTAATCATAAAGAACTCACATACTTATTGCAAAAATCTACAAGCCATCAAAAACCAAAGCACTACGCGCATGCTCCTAGGGGGATAGATTGGTAGGAAAAGACCATCGCTCGTCCCCGACCGCCACTCATAAGGAAGACAATCAAAGAACACCTCATGTTTCAAATTTGTTACATAAAGTTTACCATACATGCATGCTACGGGACTTGCAAACTTCAACACAAGTATTTCTCAAATTCACAACTACTCAACTAGCACGACTTTGATATTATCACCTCCATATCTCAAAATAATTATCAAGCATCAAACTTTTCTTAGTATTCAACACACTCATAAGAATTCTTACAAATCTTTTATGCTTAGCATATTAGGATTAGGCACATTACCATGCTATTTAAGACACTCAAAATAATCTAAGTGAATCATGATAGTTCATATATTTCTTCAAAATAAAACTACCACCATGCTCTAAAAGATATAAGTGAAGCACTAGAGCAAACGACAAACTACTCCGAATGATATAAGTGAAGATCAATGAGTAGTCGGATAATTATGCAACTATGTGAAGACTCTCCCATTTAAGAATTTCAGACCTCGGTATTTTATTCAAACAGCAAGCAAAGCTAAAGAAAATAAAATGATGCTCCAAGCAAAACACATATCATGTGGTGAATAAAAATATAGCTCCAAGTAAAGTTACCGATGAACGAAGACGAAAGAGGGGATGCCTTCCGGGGCATCCCCAAGCTTAGACGCTTGGTTATCCTTGAATATTACCTTGGGGTGCCTTGGGCATCCCCAAGCTTAGTCTCTTGCCACTTCTTATTCCATAGCCCATCGAATATTTACCCAAAACTTGAAAACTTCACAACACAAAACTTAACAGAAAACTCGTGAGCTCCGTTAGCGAAAGAAAACAACACCACTTCAAGGTACTGTAATGAACTCATTCTTTATTTATATTGGTGTTAAACCTACTGTATTCCAACTTCTCTATGGTTTATAAACTATTTTACTAGCCATAGATTCATCAAAATAAGCAAACAACACACTCAAAACAAAATCTGTCAAAAACAGAACAGTTTGTAGTAATCTGTAACTAACGCATACTTATGGAACTCCAAAAATTCTAAAATAAATTGTTGGACCTGAGGAATTTGTCTAGTAATCATCTGAAAAAGGAATCAACTAAATATCACTCTCCAGTAAAAAGTTCTAGCTAATCTCGTGAGCGCTAAAGTTTCTGTTTTTTACAGCATGATCATAAAGACTTCACCCAAGTCTTCCCAAAGGTTCTACTTGGCACAAACACTAATTAAAACACAAAACCACATCTAAACAGTATCTATATGGATTATTTATTCCTAAGCAGAAGCAAAAAGCAAGAAACTAAAATAAAATTGGGTTGCCTCCCAACAAGCGCTAACGTTTAATGCCCCTAGCTAGGCATGATGATTTCAATGATGCTCACATAAAAGATAAGAATCAAAACATAAAGAGAGCATCATGAAGAATATGACTATCACATTTAAGTCTAACCAACTTCCTATGCATAGGGATTTTGTGAGCAAACAATTTATGGGAACAATAATCAACTAGTATAGGAAGGCAAAACAAGCATAACCTCAAAACTTTAAGCACATAGAGAGGAAACTTGATGTTATTGCAATTCCTACAAGCATATATTCCCCCCTCATAATAATTTTCAGTAGCATCATGAATTAATTCAACAATATAACCAGCACCTAAAGCATTCTTTTCATGATCTACTAGCATAGAAATTTTATTACTCACCACACAAGCAAAATTCTTCTCATTCGGAATAGTGGGAGTATCATAAGAGACTTGAATACTATAAATTGTTTCCACATTAAAACAGTAATGTTCAGAGAAAGGGTACTCATAATCATGACAAGTTTTATAAATATAATCATCACTACTCTTTATAGCATAAGTTTTATCACAATAATCATCATAAGTAGCAACTTCGTTATCATCATAATCGATTGAAACCTCTTCCAAGATAGTGGAATCATTACTAAGTAAAGTCATGACCTCTCGAGATCCACTTCCATAAATATTATAAGATTCAACATCCTCCAAAATAGTGGGATCACTACTTCCTAAGGTTGACACTCTTCCAAACCCACATTCATCAATATAATCATCATAAGTAGAAGGCATGCTATCATCATAACTACTTTGTATATCAAAACTTTGAAGGCTAAAAATATCATCATTATTAAACATAGCATCCCCAAGCTTGGGACAAACATTAATTGCAGCAAATATATTCTCAAATATGTCATCCTCATCAAACATAGCTTCCCCAAGCTTGGGCCTTTTCATATTATAAGCATAATCACTCTCATCATTAACAGTATGGATAGCACCAATAATATAGCAACTATTATATTCTTCCAAGCAAGTGCCAAAAATATTTTCAAGATCATAAGAAGTATTATTATCTTCCCAATCATAATCATCACAACAAACAATAGGCATAACGAGATCATCATCAAGTGTATCATCTTCATTTTCATGAGGCACATCAATAATAGGAGCAACTTTATTTGGGAGAGATACCTTTTTACCTCTCTTCCTTTTTCTTTTCTTCTTCTTCACCACATCATGTGTGGGTTCAATCCTCTTTTTGGAGCTCCTTATTAATGAGATTGGTTGAATAGAAGGCTCCTCCTCGTTACCTGATTCATCATAAGAAATAATAGGAGGATATTGGGAAGTCTCTTCCCTTTCATTAGCATTCTCTTCATCTTATATTTGTTTTCCTTTCCTTATGTAATTAGCAATATAAGGATTTTTAATACAATTCACCGCACAATACATATAAATTTTCTCTAGATCAAAATTAAGAACTTTATCAAGAGCAAATTTTGGAATATCCTTGGTTATATGTTTAATTTCTTCATAATCCAAGAGCAAACTAAGTTCATTATGATGTGCAAGGGAAATCAAGTCATCACAATTTTTGGACATGATACGATCATGAAACAATTTGCATTGGGTACTGAAATAATCACGTTCATTGCAAAGTTCACAAGTAGGGCTAAGAAAAATTAAATTTTCAGCACATTCATCTAGCTCTTCTTGCAACAATTTGGTTTCTAAGTACTTATGCCTCTTGCAATATCTATCTTCCCTATTTGGTGTGTACTTACAAACCCAATGCACTCCACAAAAATTGACATGTTTATAGGAGGCATTTTCATCATAACTAGTGCAATCATCATTAGTACTATGGATATTCAAGGAGTTCATACTAACAACACTGCAATCATGCTCATCATTCAAAGATTTAGTGCCAAACATTTTAATGCATTCTTCTTCTAACACTTTGGCACAATTTTCCTTTCCATCATACTCATGAAAGATATTAAAAAGATGAAGCATATGAGGTAAACTCAATTCCATTTTTTTAGTTTTCTTTTATAACTAAACTAGTGCTAAAACCAGAAAAAAAGATTTGATTGCAAGATCTAAAGATATACCTTCAAGCACTAACCTCCCCGTCAACGGCGCCAGAAAAGAGCTTGATGTCTACTACGCAACCTTCTTCTTGTAGTGCAGAGGTTTGTAGGACAGCAGCAAATTTCCCTCAAGTGGATGACTTAAGGTTTATCAATCCGTGGGAGGCGTAGGATGAAGATGGTCTCTCTCAAACAACCCTGCAACCAAATAGCAAAGAGTCTCTTGTGTCCCCAACACACCCAATACAATGGTAAATTGTATAGGTGCACTAGTTCAGCGAAGAGATGGTGATACAAGTGCAATATGGATGGTAGATATAGGTTTTTATAATCTGAAAATATAAAAACAGCAAGGTAACTAATAATAAAAGTGAGCGTAAACGGTATTGCAATGCTAGGAAACAAGGCCTAGGGTTCATACTTTCACTAGTGCAAGTTCTCTCAACAATAATAACATAATTGGATCATATAACTATCCCTCAACATGCAACAAAGAGTCACTCCAAAGTCACTAATAGTGGAGAACAAACGAACAGATTATGGTAGGGTACGAAACCACCTCAAAGTTATTCTTTCCAATCAATCCGTTGGGCTATTCCTATAAATGTCACAAATAGACCTAGAGTTCGTACTAGAATAACACCTTGAGATACAAATCAACCAAAACCCTAATGTCACCTCAAGTATCCGTGGGCATGATTATACGATATGCATCACACAATCTCAATTCATCTATTCAACCAACACATAGAACCTCAAAGAGCGCCCCAAAGTTTCTACCGGAGAATCATGACGAAAACGTGTGCCAACCCCTATGCATAGGTTCATGGGCGAAACCCACAAGTTGATCACCAAAACATACATCAAGTGAATCACGTGATATCCCATTGTCACTACAGATACGCACGGCAAGACATACATCAAGTGTTCTCAAATCTTTAAAGACTCAATCCGATAAGATAACCTCAAAGGGAAAACTCAATCCATTACAAGAGAGTAGAGGGGGAGAAGAAACATAAGATCCAACTATAATAGCAAAGCTCGGGATACATCAAGATCGTGCCAAATCAAGAACACGAGAGAGAGAGAGAGAGAGAGAGATCAAACACATAGCTACTGGTACATACCCTCAGCCCCGAGGGTGAACTACTCCCTCCTTGTCATGGAGAGCGCCGGGATGATGAAGATGGCCAACGGTGAGGGTTCCCCCCTCCGGCAGGGTGCCGGAACAGGGTCCCGATTGGTTTTTGGTGGCTATAGAGGCTTGCGGCGGCGGAACTCAAGATCTATTCTGTTCCCCGAAGTTTTTAGGGTATATGGATATATATAGGCGGAAGAAGTGCGTCGGTGGACCTCCGGGCTGTCCATGAGGCAGGGGGCGCGCCCTAGGGGGGATGGGCGCGCCCCCACCCTCGTGGGCAGCCCGGGACTCCCTTGGTGCAACTCCGGTACTCCGTGGGCTTCTTCTGGTCCAAAAATAAGTTCCGTGGAGTTTCAGGTCAATTGGACTCCGTTTGATATTTCTTTTCTTCGAAACACTGAAACAAGGAAAAAACAGGGACTGGCACTGGGCTCTGTGTTAATAGGTTAGTCCCAAAAGTAATATAAAAGTGTTTAATAAAGCCCATAAACATCCAAAACAGAAAATATAATAGCATGGAGCAATCAAAAATTATATATACGTTGGAGACGTATCACGTTCATACCCAAGACAATGACTTGTAGGCTCTCTCCCATTGCTAGTTAAAGGAGACGATTCCCTTTCACTTATACAATATTAAATCCCTAACGCCCCTAAGATCCCCGAGTCAATAATAATTACTTGAAGATTCCCAAATTATGAGAAAATTAATTAACTTGTGTGTTCTACTAGGAAGAAAAAAGGAAGCAAACATTAAACTATTAAATCGGCTCTTGGAGTGTTATTGTGTTTTCCTTGTGATTTTAATTATGCTTCTATGCGAGAATACTATTCTAAGACTGTAAATAAACAGCATTAGACTATTGTTGGGTCTGTTTACTCATTTGCGTTGTACATTTTGAAGACCAACTCGTATTACAAATGAGAGCATGATTGACTATCTATTAACTTGTAGTCTGAAAATTGTCGAGCAACAAACTTGGAATCATCACTTGAGATTCACACATGAAGACACATGCATTTTTAGCTTTTATGATAGCATTCCGTGGCAAAAGAGCCGCTTACTCACTGGTGATGAAGATGAACTCAGAGATGCACATCAACATGATTACCTTGGAGCTGGAAATTAAGAATTGACAACATGATATGTAGTCTGTATAAGCAATATATAAGATATCTAATTACAAATAAAGTGGAAAAAACAATGATGCTCCTAGCAGTTATAGTTTGGAAAGCTTCCATTATCAACGCGGACCACGAGGCCAACATGATAGGTTTTTTTAAGGAAAAAGGCAAGAATAGGTATAATTATGCATGCACACTCTTAATCGAGGCGGGGTAAATACGTTACTGATGAGCACGACGGCGGTGACGTTGACCAGGGTGCTCGCAGTGAACACGGCGATCGTGTCAAGGCTGGTGGTATTCACGGTGGTGTGTGCCACCAAAGCCATTATGACCTTCATCATGGAGCAACTCTAGATCAAAGGGACATGTCCTCCTTGCACTTCGTGCTCACTGCCTTCATTGCGCCCTTCCACAGCGCGTCAGCAACGCTCTCTTCCCCTTCTACCAGGTCCACCATGGTATGAAAAAGTGAAAACTGAACAACATCTCCTCCCTATCAATTCCCCCTTAACCATTTCTTCTTAGTTGCACACCACTCTGCAACCACCCAGGAGACAGGCGTATTCCGGCATAGATCTGCACTGTTCTAGCGGCGGCCAACACTTGACATTCCTTTCCCCTGTTAACTGAACTGCACTACGTCGAAAGCTCGGCATCCAAAGTCTCCTCAACCCTACATTGATCCCCCTGCTTTCCTATGTTGTGATTTCTCATTCGTGCTCCTTTTAGCTGCAGATGCATTTGCACGTAACAACTACTACTTGCTAGATGTGATGTGTTAACAAATCAGTTCACATGCATATGATCCTTGAAGTACTCCCTCCGTCCCACAATATAAGATCATTTTTCAAGCTAACATAGCTTGAACAATGTTCTTATATTCTGGGACGGAGAGGGTAGATAGTAAACATGATTGAGCCTTCTCTCTGTCCTTTATTTTTACTAATTCAATGGCATGTTTTGGCAAGCTCAAACAGACAAGCATAGGAATCGACAAGAAAATTATAAAGTTCACCTTTCTTGCCTCCTATGGCCGGTCCTTCCCCTGCTTGTGCATCTTCTAGCAAGATGAACTACGACATCTAACTCTGTCGATGCCACGCCGCTCTGCTTGTGGCGCCCTGCAGGAGAAGGGACATCGGGATGGTGCAGGGATGTGGGTTGTGGCTGGAGCAGCACCGCACACCTGTGCTACATGCCAGTGCTGGTGTGTGGCTACCGTCAAACGCCGTCCGTGTGTCCGATCCACCGCCACGCTGCGCTAGGTTGAGGTCTCCTAATGAGCCACCGATCCCTAATCCCCTTCGAACGCCAACGATATGAATCAATGACTGACAGCCAGGGCCCATGGCTATATACCACTGACAAGAACGGCCCACAGAACAGACCAGGTCACACAGCCGGAGACCAGGTCAAAATTGACGTGAGAAGCCAAATTGATAGCGTGGATCGCTCCCAGGAGTTTTACCCTAGAGAGCTTAGTGAGTTAGTAGATGTACAATACGAGGGTCGTGGTATGAGTTTCATTTGATTTGTATTGGCATAAAGATAATAGATTTCACCTTCTGCCATATTTTTTAGGTATGCTTTGTTGAGATTAATTGCCAATGTCGCACTACCCAATCAACATTGACTGCGGTAAAAACCATTAACCAGCCCAAAACCAAGACTAGGGTTGAGTTTTGAATCTCGAGGTTAGTTCGGGTGTGTTTCGACCGGGTTCAGGGTTGTAAATTAAACCATGTGGTTAGTTCGGGGTTGAAATGTGGACTTTTCTCATATTAAAATGACAATTCACTTTCATTTCAAAATAAATAAAAATTGTACCCATTACATCACCAATATTAGAACTTCATAGTACAAAGTTTTTGCCGAAACACTATCTCTTATTTTCTTGGTTATGTTACACATTGTTCCTCTAAAAAGAGTACAAAAAATAGTTTTCCCACCGCCTTTGCCAAATAGAAACCATATATTTGATAATTTAAGTATAAATATATATCAGAAACAATCTTGTAACATTTGAAATGTATGCCTTGCAATTTATTTCATTCACATATAGTTAATAGTAAGGTCTAGAATGGTTGTTATGAGGTATGTATTGTCAACTTATCTTGTGAAGTGTAGCCATACGGTCATCATTAAATGATCCATCTATGTACCAAAAGCATGAGTTACTACAAACATCAAAAGCATGCATATAAATTAAACTTAGAAATTTTCAATAACTAAGTAGTAACATTCAGTATAATGACAACAATATATGTTCACTTCACTCCTCACAGGTAAGTAAAAAGAAAGTTGCCCAGTACTGCCACAACCTTGATTTATTTTACCCAACTTAATCCTTACACCTAGGATAGTGGCCTCCTACACTTGTTTCTGAATAAACAGTAGTGTATAAGGACCTGTCACATGCTTAAGGGCCTCCCCCCAAGAGTGTAGGTTACATCATTGACGAATGATTGATGATAAATCTTCCGCTTCCGAGGCCTCGTCAAATTGAACTCATAAATTCCACATGGCCCACTATATCCAGAGATGCATGCTTGATATACACAGTTTTTTCTGACAGTTGGGAAATTTTCAGCATTAACAGTGATACACCTTGTGTTACTAAGGAAAAGTGCCTGGCTACCGATATTATAGATACGGACAGCGGTCCTCAACTCAACATCAACACAAAAAATCAGTACCTCTGCAATTCCAATGACCACAATAAGAAGATTGACTCCTCCAGATACTACCAAATAGTGTGTCATCGTAGTAGGTGCAAGTGTTGGAGCCTCGTGGATCAGAATGAATTCTCCATGCATCTCATGACCAACCCCAATTATCTTGAACAACTGACGATTATGGAAAAGTACAAACACATCACTCTTATATGCAGTCATACTTGCTACACGCTCAACTGGCATATCACCAAATCAGACCTCCAAATTGCCATTATTAACATCATAACACATGACTTGAGGGTTGCTTAAACCTCCAGGGGCATGAAACAATCTAGGGACACCGCGAGTCTCGACGGCAAAATGAGAAGGCTGTTGATGGATGATCCCAGCTGCAAATTGCACAAGATTGCCCGTGAATGGCTCGCATAGTTTGACAAAGTAAGGTTCATTTTTTTCAACGAGAATCAGTAGTCCATCCGAAGATCCAACATAAACATGGTTATTCAAAAGCGGAATGCGACGCTTGACCATCCGTCCAGTTGAAAGAATAACCAATACCCGATGTACAGTGCAATCACTGAATTCATTGATCTCCTCAAGAACAATCCATCGATGTGCTCGAACAAAAAGCCTTTGATAAGATGAGATGGCTGACCTCCAAAAAGAACATACATATCTCATAGCGACATAGCTGTCGTGGCCATTACTATCCAAAAGACTCTCCCCAATATCACAAATAATATCAGCAGGTGCAGACTGCCAGCGAGACATTGCTACAACTCAATAATAAACTGCATAGGGGACAAGGAAATTGTACATAATATGCAAAATGTTTCGGTACATTCTAAGTGCATGCACATAAAAAAATAAAACTAATATATGCTAACATCGATGTATCATCCTAGTAAGAGGATGACCAACCAACATAAATGTATCCACAACCTATAACATGCACCAAATCATGAAAAATTGAGTATATAAGGATTTCATTTCCTGAAAATATGGCATATTCGAAACCTAGCAAAGTGCATCATGGAGAACTAAACTCACCGATAGCTGGTGTTTGATGATGATATATCGAGCACCAATTTTGCATACAACATCTTGTTGGAGTAATAAAATTCATGCTATTCTGTGATGTCCACGATGTTGCTACAATGATATGTTAACGATTAGGTTTGCTGTGTACTTTAAGTATAGTTAATAAATCAAATATATGAAAAAATACGTTTACTATATGTAAGTTACTTGGTAACAAAATTTGGGTCATTCAATTTAAGGAGAGAAGAAGGAGAGATAGATCCAAGGCGGAGAAGGGAAACTATGGTGATTCGCAGCAAGGCGTTGTGTTGCTGACAAGACCGAGGTGAAGCCTGGGTAGATACAACATTAGTGGTGGATGGGATTCTCAGCTTGACTGGTTCGCACACGATGTGGGATCGGATGCTAATTGGATCTAGAGAAGTCAACGGGGTTAGAGGGAGAGCCTAGATGGCAGGGGACCAGAGAACGGTTTGGGGAGGGTGAAAGGGTAAGGTGCACCCTACCAAGGCCCAGTTCAGCGTTGGAGGAAGATAAGAGAAAGAAGACAAGCTCAGAGATAAATGCATGCCAACCCATAATACCAAAAAAAATTATACGTCGCTTCCACCAGGGGTCGAACCAAGGACCTAGAGCGCTACTAAGGTCACGGAAATGCAGTGTGTACTTCATTAATATCTTGCATCTTCCGATCTGTAACTACATAAAAATGTTTGAATAACTATACAAATGGAATGCGCGTAAAAATCCACATAGAATAAAAAATACTCCTACTAATATGGATACTCTATTTACTTCCTGGCTTGCTCAATATGGTAAAGAAAATAAATGTTGCTTTCCGCATGGATTTTGCTATACTTTGGTATATATGCAATTATAGAAATGAAATTTGCTTTGAAGGCAGGAGGGTACTGGACTCTTTTGTGATTCTTCATAGAGGTTGCGCTTTAATCATCTCCTGGTCAATATTATAGATAAACTGGGAAAGGCAAAAGGAGTTGATGTGAGGAATAAGGTTGTTCGAGCGAGTGAAAAATGAGGCCTTTAATGCTACTAAAGGATGATGTTCTAGAGTTCTTTAGATTATAAGTGGTCGATGGAACAAATGAAGTTTAACTAGGGGTCCTGCAACTACCGTCATCCTACAAAGCTACTTGAAGATCTGCACTTCTTTGCTGAGCAGTTCTTGCTTTTGGTCTACATCTTGTATCTCCCTTGTAGATGTTGTTCATATCCTAGTCTTCCCCTCCTTCAATTTTTTTTAGAACTTGTTGTAACATGGAGTCAGTTTATGTAGTTTCTGATGATGCATATGTTCTTGGTAAGTTGGATGATGAATGGTTGAGAGATGGGATGTGTCCCATTCTCTTGCTGCAGTGTGTTGTGGTGGATGATGAATGGTCTATCGATAGGTTTATTTTGGTTGCTCTGTTTGTGAAAAACTATAAATGGTTTCTATTAAAGAAATGGGAGAACCCCATTTATTATAAGAAGATAGAAAAAAACTTGTAGCATTGCCGACTAGGTTGGCAATATTTGGGAAGAGGAATGGGAGTTTAGAGTAGGGAGTAGTATTGAGATTACACATGGGAGGAGTCATTTTATTCGTTTGGTGCATAACAGGAACTATTTGTGAGAATATGAGGATAATATATATTCCCTTGTTTGGTTAGTGGGAGTTGATGAGGAACTGGACAAGGTAAATGAATGCAAGTCATGATGAAGGGTTAAGATTGAATCGCTAAAAAATCCCTTCCAATACCCACCCCCTCACCTGTTAATAAAATGATGGGAGTTGGACTCTCAATTCCCATACCTATTCCCTTATGAATTCTCAATCCCCATAACCAAACAATAAATGTAAAGTCGCATACGCCTTCAATTCCCATTCCAAACTCTAATTAACCCCAACCAAACACACTGGAACACATTCAGTATTATATGGTGTGTGTGGAAAAAAGGTAGCATGCCTGTATGAGAGTTGAACTATGAAAAAGTTACTATGGCTTGAACAAAAATGGTGTGAAACCATGACAATATTGGTAATTTTGCTAGAAGGTGGAAAATCAGCGGCATATGGTAACTACGGTACAAAATAGGGTACTTCCACAAAGGGGTCATGTCCAGGGATTCGAACTGTCCTGGAATTCCCTTGGTAATTTTGGGACAAATTATAAGTGTCCTGTAATTTTTGCTGCAACTGCCCTCGAAGTTTCGGTAGAAATTGTAACAGCATGGTTATTTTTAGCCGGAAGTTCAAGTAGTGGCAACATAAATGACCTCAATAAACAAAGGGGTCACCTCCAAGGATTCGAACCTATCCCCCACCAATCGATTAAAGTTGCTCTATTCAATTCAAAAATCATTTAAAAAATGGTCAAGAGAGGTATGGGATATTTTCAAAATCCGTCCCAAAAAATGGACAAGAGGAGTATTGGGGGGAAATCAAAAATTCACCCTAGAAATCTCATAGTTTGCGGCCAATCCACTCCTGTAACACGAATCACATACAAGGGTTGAACAGGACGGATAACGATTGTTTCGCCCAAGTAAATCCGTAGTACTAGATCCCTTCTCTCCTGGTAAAGCCCCGCTCCGCTCCTATCACACACATCACGAAATAGAACTTGCAAAACACCATGGGATTCAAGGACATGGCCGGAATAAATCCACACCGCCGCGTGATCCACCCCACTGCTAACTCCCCTCGCCCGTCGAAGCAACATAATAGAAAAGACTAGGGTCTCCACTACCGGGAAACCATGAGTAAATGTGCTTGAGTAGTGGATGGTGTTCACCTTTCGCTTTTGGCGACCCTAGCTGAGAATCTCCGCCGCCGAGAAATTCGTCCGCGGACTCGCCGCAAACCACTGCATAGATGACCAAGCGCGAAAGAGAAAAACAGTGTCGGATATTGAAGAGGGTGTGGTGTGGATCCAAAAATCGAATCATGTAGCGTAGAGTTAATGAATTTTGCACGACAGTTTCCGTTATGAGATTTATTTTGTAGGCGGAGGTTTCGAGTGAGTAGCGTTAAGGAGTTGACCGATTTTATGTGGTCCCGGTCTATCATGAGCAAAGTGGTTGGACTCCGCACGTTGGGAAAAGAATAATTATGTCGCCCTATGCTTCGACCCCGCTTCTCAACCGTACGCTCAGTCCCGACCGTAGGATCATGATCAGAGGGCGTGCTAGTAGTTCGGTGCTAAGACTAAAATCCTAATGCTTGCCAAATAGTTTTTTCGAAATCATATATGTGTACAGAGAATTAAAATTCGGATGCCAGGTCTTGATAGGTTTTCAGGTCAGGATATTATAGTCCGACATCGGATATTTTGTTGCATTAGATAATCTACAGTCGGGCACCTCAAACACACTTATACGCCCGGGAGGGCGGCTCGGTCACTGACCGGTAAAAAAATGACTCAAATGGATGCCTCATACCGGTCCTAAATGTCCGGGTTGACTGACACCGCTCATATCTATTCCAAATCATAGGCGAATATCGGGATGCCCGAGCATGCTGACCGCGTCAGCCATGTCAGACCCAGCCCATGCCGGCCCACCACAAACCCACATATATTCGCTCCGCGGACCTAACCCTGGCCACTCCATTCCGCTCTGCCTCTAAACACCCATCCAGTGATCTCTGGCATCACGGGCAGCGAATCTGAGTCCACCATCACCCCATCTAGGGACTAGGACCTCATCCTAGTCACGC
Source organism: Aegilops umbellulata (assembly GCA_032464435.1). Classification (NCBI taxonomy): domain Eukaryota; kingdom Viridiplantae; phylum Streptophyta; class Magnoliopsida; order Poales; family Poaceae; genus Aegilops; species Aegilops umbellulata. The sequence goes on from CP136057.1 coordinate 60,844,822, forward strand.
CCAAAGAGAAGATGGTCTTCCGCATTGCGCTTCGCCACGGCCACGAGGAGAATGCTCAACAGATGTCGGACTCGATTTGGTTGGAATCCATAGCGTCCCCTCAAATGGCACTTCGATCCAGCGCGAGGCGTGTCGCCGCTGCCTCAATGGAGGCGGTGCGATCCATCTAGCGTCCCAAAGCCGTAGCGGATGTGCTGCCCCTTCGTTGGCGCGTCGACCGGAGGTCCCCCGTCGCCCATATGCTGAGGCTATGGCGTGGTGTGTCCGTCGTGCAAGGAAGAGGGAGGAGAAGGCTGCGGCAGACGTTGGCGAGGCAGAGTCGCACTCTCCGATGTCAGTGCGGGAGAGTGTCGGGCTCACACGTTGTGGTGGACGTGTCGGGCTCCAACTACGACGGATACATCGTCAACCTCACATCGACCAGCCACGTGCAGGCTATGGGCTCTGATGAGGAAGAGTAGGGCATGGGATACGGCGGCACCTCAAGTGTCGTGAGCCGGTGTGTGTCCCATGACCTCCTCTATTTCGCCGGCGACTGCACCAACACTCCAAGGTGCGCAGTCGGTCACCTGACATGAACAGGGCGGAGCCGGATGAGCTCCGCTCAAGATTAGGTTTCATGCTGCACATAATTGTATGGATTTGGGGATTTGTAATTTATGTATCCGTTTGTGGAAATAATAATTTGAGATGTGATCGATCACAGACCGTCGAGTGCCTGTCCGTGGGCGTTTGAGGGGCGGATTTGGTGTATGGGGCCGTAGATGCTCTTAAGTGTCATGATTCAAGGTATCTATATACGATTCAATGTTGGAATTGATCAATTATAATGCATCAAGGTGTGGCTATGTCTCAGTCGACTAAAACTTAATCAAGTCTCACTCAAGTGATAATATGTAAGAAAGAAAAAACATCTGAAAATAAAAATTTGCTAGATCTCTCCGGTATCCTGACATTTAGCAACACCGAATGCATTATTCATGAAGGTTCATAACCAAGAAGTAGGCACCATCCATCATCATAATCTCTGTGACCCATCCCAGATCTCCTCCTCCCTCGCCACCGGCCTTCCAGGCTCCGGTAGCTATGGCATGTACGCTGACGATGACGCGTTTGACCTGCAGTTCTCGTGAAGGCTCTCAGGCAAGTGCTGCTGATGCGGCTGCACGGTGGATGAGCCAGATGTCGACGCTGATGCCCACGATGGCGCGTCTGTGGTCAGGAAGTTGAGCCTGCCGCGGTGGCCGCGGAACTTGACAGCCGCGACATTGTAGGCGCGCGCAGCCTCGGCGGCGGTGTCAAAGGTGCCGAGCCACTTGCGCACGGCGTGGTGTGCGTCGTGGAGCTCCGCAACCCATATACCCCACGGCTGCCGACGCACGCCCCGGAACTTGATCTCTCTCCGCCTTCGTGTGATCTTCCCCACGCCGCCATCCTTTACGAAGCTCGCGTCGGAGTACCCTTCCCCGTCGCTGCTGGAGCCAGCCATCGTCTCGGCGGCGAAATCGCAGCTGAGGCAGCCGTCCATGCCGAGGCCCCACCGGCGCACCCAGCAACTGCAGCACGCATCCCCGCGGCCGGAGTAGCAGCAAAGTGCGGTGTTGAAGGCTCAAGGTTCAGCGTAGGGACGACGGTGTCCGTGTCTGCAGACACGACGGAGATGAGTGCGCAGAGGAAGAGGGAGTTCTCCTGCTCGGAGTTTGGGAGCTGGAACCCGCCGCCGCCGCGCTCCAGCCTCGGCACCATGACGTGCACTTGTGCTGCTCAGCTGTGACGTACCGTACATACGTGGGTGGTCAGGTCGGTGTCGCGAGAAAGTTTTTGCTTTCGTGTGCTGTCTGGTTGAGCTATTCTCAGTGATGTGTTTAAGGTAGTCTGATGCCGTGCCTTTCATAGAAAGTGCATCGCCGCGCGCAATTTTTAAAGGACGGGTTTCTGGACACGTTCTCGTGGTGGGAACGGAGGTGTGGAAAACAGGAGAGTGAGTGTGCATATGCCTCGATGGATGGTTAAGCAAATCCACACTGCTGAGGGCTGTTTACAACTGTTCAGACACATTATGCTGTCGGAATTTCCTTATTTAGCGAAAGACCGTTTGGCAATAGGTGAGGGTTTTGACCAAATTACAATGATCAGCTTCCACAAGCACCCAATATAATTAGTAAATAAAAACAAAAAAGATATCCAGAAATTCCAACAATTCTAAAATTTTAGGTTACCAAACTCTAGTCGACTGTTCTACTCACATGTGTAGTTTCGCCAAGAAATGACCACTATAGTATCTTAGCAAAGAAAATAAATTCAGACCTCCAAATTACTTGAAGCAATGGTCTTTTTTATATGCATCTATTTTATCTTCTTGTCTAAAATATCACAGATGTTATTCCCTCACGAAAATTCACACGTGAGCATAACACTCAATCATTCATGATATAGAAACACGTCTTGCATTTTACTCCCTCTGTCTAGTGTCAAAAACAATTTTATATTATGGGACGGAGAAAGTATTTCAGAAACAAGCTAATAGGTGACGGTGTTAAAAGAACAAAAGATTGCGGCGTAGCTGGAAGTGGAGTGAACCCTGCGACCTCGCGCTGTCTGTCGACCCGAACGCTGCAGGGGACTCATAGACTTTGACCACCAACTTGTTTAGGATGAATGGAATAATCAGAGCTCCCAGCAGCTCGTGGTGTGAAAGCGAAACTGCTTGTTCATTAGTATATGCATCGAAAGGCAAAGCTTTCACACATGCCTATAGTATGATCTGCCAAATGCCTGCTCAGATTTAGACGAACACCACTACTTAGTCGTAAAAGATCATGGCCTGAAAGAAATGGTTGAACACGAGCCCAGTGGCAGAGCCAAAAAAATCGGACAAGGGGGGCCGAATATTGTTAAAGCTTGTTGGGGCCGGCCAATCAGACAAAAACACCATTTTAGCAGGAAAAAAATCATTGTTACTATTCATATTAAGCCTAAATAAGTGATAATAAGGGGGGGGGGGCAGGGCCCTGGCCGGCACCCCCCGTCTCCGCCACTGCACGAGCAGGCCTGAAAGCAACAGTCGTTCCAATCCAGAAAACCTCTTTTCGAACGTCTCGCGGTACGCCGGTGTCCACAAAAGCGGGGACGCGAAAAGCACGTCTCTTCATCCATTTCGCATATGACGTAGTTCGAGTTGCGGAAATTTGCAAGGGCATGCAGGTGTGGGAGCACGCACTTGCCAAGTCTTGCCTGGCCACTTGATTGCCTCGTGATTTGTGAAGTAGTTGGATCCTGCTTGAAAGCACAGTAAGTTTTAAGTTTCAGCCATTGAAACTTATGACTTTTCTTCTAAAACTTATGATTTTCTCGCTCGGCTCTTACTACGTTCATAGATATAAAATTTTAATAAATATCTTTGTCAGTTGTAGGCACAAAAATCATGATTTTATTAGCCGCTCGTACTAAGTTTGAAGAGTTAAAACTAAAAATTTATTCAAAATTTGTTTAAATGTATTCAAAATGGATCTTATTCAAAATTCTAGACTGCTTCTGCAGCCGTGTCTGAACGTTGGAACGAGAGATGCCAAGGAAAAAGATTCTAGAGCCAAGTCTAGAATTGTGTATCACCAATGTTTCGATATCATCTGACCGTGTTGAATGATCAAACGAGTCCGCTCATATATGTTATACTCGGGAAAATTGTCGCAAAAAAACATTACTCGGGAAAATTAATAAGCTGAAGAAGAGGGAGTGGCGTCACGGGGAGATGGCAGCGGCTACAGGTCGCCATGCTTACCGACGAATATTGATTCGGATTAAACAACATCCTTTCAAAAATGCGAATGAATTAATCACCCAAACATGGATCACGAAGTTGTCATCATCCAACATCATGATCTTCTGCTCCCTCGCCCCCTTGTCCTACCTACTCCGGCAGCCGTGAGGACACATTTTTCACCCTCAGTTCTCGCGAGGACTGCCCGGCAAGTAGTACGACTGCGCAGCTGTCCAAGAAGAATCAGAGACAGAAGCCGACGACGCGGCCACGTTCGGGAAGTTGAGTCTGGCGCGGTGGCCACGGAACTCGAGCACCGCGAGATCGTAGGCGTGGGCGGCATCCACGGCGGTGTCGAACGTGCCGAGCCACTTGCGCACGGCGCGGTGCGGGTCGCGGATCTCCGCCGCCCACTTCCCCCACGACCGCTGCCTCACGCCCCTGAACTTGCTCCGGCTCCTCCTCCGCGTGATCTTCCCCACGCCGCCATCTTTCACGAAGCTCGCGGCGGAGCACCCTTCGCCCTCGCTGCTCGAGCCGGCCGTCGCCGCCGCAGCGACGAACATGCAGCCGATGCACCCGTCCATGCCGCAGCTGGCGCACGCCAGAACTGCAGCGGCATAGTGCGGCGTGGAGGACGGCTCGAGGTGCAGCGTGGGGACGACGGCGTCTCCGTTTACGACGGAGATGAGGGCGCGGAGGAAGAGGGAGTCCTCCTGCTCGGAGTTCGGGAGATGGAAGCTGCTACAGCTGCGCTCCAGCCTCGGTGCCATGACGGGTGTCGCAAGAAAGTTTTGCGTCCTCGGAGAACGACGGAGATGAGGGCGCTGTGTCTGGGTTGAGTTCTCGTGCTCCGGTGTTTGACGTTGTTTGGTGCGGTACCTTTTATAGGAGTAGCTAGCTCTAGGACGTGCATGTCCACGCGCATTTGAAACGGCGATCACGTTCTTATCGTGGGAACGGGCGAGTGATCAGTGAGGAAATGCCTTGCATGGGTTGATTAGGCACCGCTGACGGCTGGTCACGACGATATTTGAGCTGTTCACACAATCATGTTTTAAAATAGATAGATTTTACCTACGTAGTAGTATCAAATTGTATATATACTACTGGTACTATCAGACTTTTGGCGAATCTTCTAAAGCCTAATTGTATACATTAATACATATCAAGCTGACCTGAAGCAGCGAGTTGTTGTACCACGCGTCGATTTGAGGCGGCAATTGGCTCCGTCGGGCTAGGCGAGGGAGGTGGAGCTGCGAGCTGCCTCGCTCGTATCCGACAAGCTCGGCGGGCAACCCTGTCGGCGTGTATGCCGAAGAACCGTTCTTTGGAGGGCATCAGAAGAGTGGTGAAGGAGGAGATAAGGGAGCGGCCGAGGGGTGCGATTTTTGCCCGTCGTCTAGCCTTGTTTAAATAGAGGACGGGCGGGAGGTGCTCAACCGGCATTGCGTTTAATGCCGGCCCACTCATGAACGGAAGTCCGGCCGAAGTAGGTTTCTCGGCTTCCACACGGAGTTTAATGGAGGCGTATAAATGTGGCGAGGAGGTGTGTCCAGCCGGGCATGCATCGGGTGGTGCCCTCGGCCGACGCGACGCTTCAATGGCGCAAGTAGTGCGAGGTCGCGTCCGCCCTGAGCTGCCTTCAATGCAGAGCGGCGCGCTCTATAGCGGCATGTATGCGGACAGCTAGCACCGGACGGCATGCGCGTGCGCGGGTGTGGGTGGGAGAGGGGTTGGTGATGGGTCAGAGCGGTCAAAAGCGGGGCTTGGGATCGGTCCAAACTCCCGCAAACCTTCTCCATTTTTTGTCTTCGGTTTGCAGGAGAAATCACGTCCGGAGTGCTACGGGGACCGATACAGGTCGGTGTTGGATCGCCTCCACGGTGCGGACAGCGTGATCCAAACGGTTACCAGAGATTTGAGGATCGGCATTGGAGATGCCCTTATATGATGCACTGATCTAGTTATTTCTTATTTTAAAAGGCTCCAATAAATCTGTTCATATTCGCAATTGCAACGTTTCGTGCGGTGCACTTCAGCAACGAACGACAATGGCATCTCCAACGCCGTCAACATAGTGTGTGGCAAAGCTGTATGACGTCGCGCTCTCGGTGGGAGTGAACAGTGGCAAAGGCGTGCTAGGAGACTTTGACCAACTTCACAAATGATGCTACGAGACAGGACTGTCACCCGGGTGTGAAAAGCGAACCAATACAGGCGTACATCGTCCTTTGCAAATGTCAACGCCGGCCGGTCAGGTTAGCGCATCCTCGCAAGTCGTGGGTGTGTCGGCGTACCACCTTTCGAAAGTGGGTATTAGGCTTTCAGGCCGGCTCGTGTTCGACGATTCTGATCGCTCGTTTAAGCAGTCAGAGAGCTACTTCAAAAAAAAGAAAAAAAAACTTACTAGCGGTACACCTGCAAGGGCCTCCCAACGGGCGCACGGGGGCTCGTCGCGTGCCCAGCCAGAGTCACAGGTCGCGCGCGGGCGTACCCACGGAACAAAGGTTTCTTTTTTCATGTGTTTTTGTCTTTTTTCTGCTTTTCGTATTTCTCTTTTTTTACCTATGTTTTTTCAAGAAGAAAAGGCAGTATATTTTTGTTTTGTTTTCGTTTCAGAAATACAAATAAAAGTAAAGAAATGAAAATAAAAAGATGTGCTACGGAACCAGTGCTCCTCCCTCGTGCTGGCTGGCCCATTTATGACATACTGTAGGCGACAATGTGTGATGTATCACGGCAAGCGACACATAGCCGCACCTGTTTAAACACACCAACTCGCCAAGCAGTTTTCTACGACAGAACCAACCTATGTTCGAGTTCTAGATCTAATACCGATGATCATATTTCTGGATCTATTTCAGGTCTTTTAGAGACGCGCGGTCAGTGGAAGGAGATATTTCCGTCGAGTACGAATGCGTCTTCGGCGACTTCGTCAATCTTAAAATAATGTGCCGACTCTGCATTTCGGATGTGATCACAGAGGTGATTGTATGTGCGTGTGTATGAGCATCTCCTATGTATTGTGTTCAAAAGCAATTTATTACAACACAGGCTAAACTTGTCAGAAAACCATGTGATTATTTTTCAGCACTACAAATCAAAGTCGACTCTTTTTTTTGCAGGGAAAATCAAAGTCGACTCTTACACTACCAGCTAAGAGTAAATGAGCCCATTTACGAAATTTAAAATTTAGCCCATCCCAGAGATTTCGGGATGGCCCAGAACAATGAATTTGCAGAGACAGGAAGTTTCTACTCGCCGTGAGAGCTTCTATTGGCCGCCCGCATGCATCCAACAGTAGAGTTTTAGCTCAAGGGCGGCAAACGGCCATCCCAGTCGCAGGAGTCGAATGTTAAACTTCACAAAGGGGGGGGGGGGGCGCCGAGTCGAATCTTGACCTCAGGCTGCAAAGCACCATTGATAGCCACTCAAGCGGGCAACTTTCGCCAATTAAAACGCAGTGCTAATGTTTAAGTACTAGCTACCCTGGGAGATCCGCTTTTCCCCCCCAAAAAATGGCATTTCTTGGAAAAATTGTGAACAGAATTTCTTAAAAATGCGAATAATGGTTGTAAGTGCGATTTTTTGTCAAAATTCGAACAAAACCTTTAAGAAAGGATAAATTTTGAAAAAGTAAACAAAAATAAGAAAACATGTACAGATTTTTATATGCACTGAACAATTTTAAACATATATATTTAATTTTTTTATAATATACTCTGAACAAGTTTTAAAAACACAAAGAACATTTTTGCGATACACACTGTACAATTTTTAAATACGCGTTGAACATTTTTCTGATATACACCGAACAATTCTCAAATACACAATGAACATCTTTTTAAGATACCCTGAACATGTTATTAATATACGGCGAACATTTTCTTTAACGTATGATGAACATATTTTTTAATACATGGTGAACTTTTTATACAATACACAAAAATAGAGGAAAAAGAAAGAAATAAACTGAAAACCAATAAAACTGGAAGAAAGTACCATAAGAAAAAACCAAAGAAAACAAAAATTAAAACAATATGTGAATATTTCTTTTTGAAGAAAAACATAAAAAAGAAAATAAAAAGGAAAAACCAAAAATAACCCCCTCCCCCAATTTATTTTATATATATATTTTATAAATAATAAAGCAATGTGTGTTTCTCTGATTCTTTGATCCATTCACCCATGTAATTGTTTTTTATTTTTCTCTACTTCAAGGTGATACTATAATTTTTTTGAGGCATTTCAAGGTTATAGTATAATAAAACTGCAGAGGATACACTGGGCCAGATAAACAGCACTGTGCAGGCCCAGTAGGGATTCTGGGCCAAGGGCCGTGTCGATGTGCACGTGCTAGAATTTTAAAAAAACAGAGATTAAAAAAAAAGGGACGTGAGCGCTGGAATTTGATCACTTGGCTCGTGGTTGGATGGACACGCTGCAGACCAGTGCGGGTGTGATTAAGGTGGACGCCCGACTACTACTGTTAGGCTAGTCATAATGGGAGTAACATAGCGCACTCGAAGAAATTTTTGCTTATGTGTCAAGTATTTAATGTAAGGTGGTAACATAATATGTTACTGTAACCTAACGCTTCCCAAAATAAGATGAGTCTATAAGCTAATAAATGAAGCCATCTATGACTAGTGTTACTTTGCATTATGAAGGTAGTAACTTAGACTAGTGTCATACATATGACACTAGTATAAGTTACTCCCCACTATGACCAGCCTAAGGCTGGTCATAGTGAGAGTAACATAGGTAGTAACATACATGTCATATAAGCAAAAAAGATGATGCGTCAGATAATTAATGAAGAGAGAGACAAATAGAGTAACATAATATGTTACCATCACATAGCGGTTCCCGGTGCAAAATGAGTCTACAAAGCAATAAATGGGGTGATGCATGACACTACACATATGTTACTACCCACTATAGAGGTAGTAACATGGACCAGTAACATATGCGTGTTAAGGTGGAATTAAGCTATCGCTGATCTGAAACCGCCCCACGATTTGCATGGCGTCAGTAAATAGCCGGAGATCGGGCGAGTGCGCCATTATTTCCTTAATCGTCGCGGCAAAATTCTCGGCCGCGGTTCCCTCTCGGCCGCGCTTTTAATCTATGATGATCTGTACTCGCTAGTCGCTATTCGATTCGCCGTGCCGGTGGAGGCTCATCATGGCTAGGGTCAGGGCGGGTAGATCCCTGCGCCGGCGGCGGCGGTCGTCCCGACGACGACCTGATGAGCGCCCTCCCCGACGACCTCCTGCTCCTTGTCCTGCGCCGCCTCGACACCCGCACGGCGCTCGGCACCGCGCTGCTGTCCAGGCGCTGGGCCCGCCTCCACCGCGAGCTCCCCGTCCTCGACTTCCGGGTCGGCAGCATGCTCCCACCGCGCTACCACAGACTGGTCCTTCTCCTTGACGACATGGACATAAAGGGAGCTTATCTTCGGTACAAGAAAACGTGTGAGCTCATGCCAAAAATCAGGAGGTACGAGCGCGGTGCCATGCGCGCACTAGCCCGCTCCGTCGAGAGCTTCTTGGACGACGAGGTCGTCCGAGGAGCTCGCCGTAGCGTGAGCAGGCTGAGGCTCGAGTTCTTCATCAACCACAACCCCGGCTGCATCAACACGCTGATCGCCAAGTCCATCGACGATTGGGGGGTCAGCGACCTCGAGGCTGTTGCCAAGCCGATCTACTCCGAGCAATCCGCCCACTCCTTCCCCAGCCACGGCCTCTGCCACGATCCTCGCGCGTCGTGCCTGCGGAGCCTCAAGCTAGGAGGCTGCACGCTCCCGCCGCTGCACGAGTTCAGCGCGCTCACCATGCTCGTCCTGCAAGACATTACGACATCGACGCCCACGGCAGCCTACGAGGGCGTCTTCACCATGTGCCCTCAGCTGCAGGTGTTGCAACTCAAGTCCTGCAATTGCCCCTGGGAGGACAGGGACCTGGTGGTGGACGCCCCCAGCTCGCACATCAGGGAGCTCGTCTTCGACGAGTGCATGTTGGGACGGGTGCGGATGAGGGCTCTTCCTAACCTCGAGAGCCTGGCCTCCCGGGGTACCGCGCTACACTTTGATCAGTCCGCCTCGTTTCCCCGCCTCAGGCAATGCAACCGCACCACTAGGGTCGATCTCGTTTTCGTACGAGGAGGACGGCTGCGCGAACACATTGGGCACCGCCGTGAGCTTGGCTCGTTCCTTGGGCGCACGTCGTACATAACCAATCTCATCCTCCGGTTCACCGGACCAAGACGATGGATCGTGCCGCCACCGTCTGGCTCCTCGTCACCCTTGTTGCCCAATCTGAGGAAACTGCTTGTCGCCGACGTGCCTTCCTCCTGGGACGTCTCGTGGCCCAGTCTCCTCCTCGAGATGGCGCCATCCCTTGAGACCCTTCACATCCACATCGCCCCTTGCAACCAGAGGGCCGGGCGTGCCATACCCTGGGAGCCCACCGAGCTTCGGCGGCGTCGCTTGAAGGAGCTCGTGGTGGCTGGTTTTCAGGGAACGAAGAGGCAGATTTGCTTTGTGAAGTTTGTCGTGGGAGTGTCGACGTCGTTGCGCCGTGTGGCCTTGTTCAGGAATGGGCATGCTGAGGACAAGGGGCACTGGGACTGGGAGATGGTAACGGAGCAGCACTCATGGACCAACAGGCAGAAGAACGCTATGCAGAAGAAGATTATGGGTGGGGTTTCTTTCTCCCGCCCTCCTCCGCAATTTGTTTTTGGCTGATCCCCCCTTTTTTTGAATCAGTCTTCTATTGCATTCAACGTAGTATTTTGTAATCTTGGCCAATCCACTGGTGGTGCCCTGCACTTGTAGCAATAATATTGTTATTATATTCAGCAAAATACATTGGTCTACTCCCGGTGACAATTCATTCCTGTCCCAGCCTCCTTGAGAGTCGCTGCTTGACGCCCGCGCACGTCAAAATGACGAACTTTTGCTAAAGGGCGCACAAAACGTATGAATAAAATTATAGGTGTTTCTAAAAGAACAAGGACGAAAATTTAAGTTGGCGCATGGAGTGGAACTCCCTACCTCAAGCCACGAAGCAACGTTGGTAGCTAGTCTAGCTGGCAACCTTGGTTGGGTAAATTGCAGCGCTAATATACAAGTACTAGCTGCAATGACAGATCCCCTTTTTTCTTCAAATTTTTCAATATTTCTTGAAAAAAATGTGAGCAATCTTTCTTAAATAATGCGATTAATGTTTGAAAATGTGAAGAAATTTCAAAATTAGAACAAGCCTTTATAACGTGTTCCTTTTCAAAAAGTGAGCAGAAATTGAAAAACACGAACAATATTTTATATACGCTGATCAATTATAAATGTACATTGATTTTTTTGTAATATACACTTGACAATTTTTAAATACACGTTGAACATTTTTGTGATATACGCTGAACAATTTTAAAATCTAAGTTGAACATTTTTGTGATACAAGCTGAACAATTTTTAACTAAACATTGAACATTTTTGTGATATACGCTGAACAATATTTAAATACACATTGAACATTTTTGTGATATACATTAAACAAAGTTTGAATTTTGAACACATTTTTAACAAGTGAATAAAATTTGAAAACCTTGAACAATTGTTGAAATCATGAACAAAATTTGGAATTTCAAAATTTGTTTAATACAAAGGATAAAAAGGAAAAGGAAAAAAAGGAAAAAGGGAAAAAGAAAAGAAATGGAGACAGAAACAAAAAAAAGAATCTAAGGAAGAAAAGAAAACCTCAAAAACCGGAAACCGGAAAAAGAAAAAAAACAGAAAAAAACCAGTTGAAGGAAATATTTTTTGACAAACGGTTGAGGGAACAGGTTTGCCTCGCACTGTTAAAACGCTTGTAGTGGGCTGGCCCGTCTCGCGCCTGTCGCTCGCGCGCTCCAGCGAAGCCGCCGTCCGTGCCGATTACTGTCCGCGGCGACGGCTGTGGTACTGAACCGCAACCCTATCTTGTGCTAAGGAAAAGATACTTGACATTGGAAAAGCTCCAGCAAACGAACTATACGATCTTGTGCTATGCTTAGGATTGGGTCTTGTACATCACATCATTCTTCTAATGATGTGATCTCGATATCAATGACATCTAATGTCCATAGTCAGGAAACCTTGACTACCTGTTGATCAACGAGCTAGTCAACTAGAGGCTTACTAGGGACATGTTGGTGTCTATGTATTCACACATGTATTACGATTTCCGAATAACACAATTATAGCATGAATAAAAGACAATTATCATGAACAAGGAAATATAATAATAATCCTTTTATTATTGCCTCTAGGGCATATTTCCAGCACTTTTTAATCTAGATTTTCTCTGAAGATTTGGTGTGGATTTGGCCCAATAACAAAAGATGACCAGTGAGCAAAGCTATTGACATGGCATTCGCCTATTCTTAGTTTTGTCTCTGTTGGCTAACTTCATGTGGAGTTGTGTTTGTTTGTGACTATATCTTTTCTAGAAACCATGTGCAAAGCATCACACATGTTTGCACTTTTAAAATCATATGTAAGAGTGGGCCACATCTTTCCCTAATAATAAAGTACGGATTGACTCCATGGGTTCAGTTTGAATTTAAAACATATACGTGAGATGGTACTAAATTTCGTCCGCTCGCAAGATTTTTGTACGTAAGTATTGTTTAGGCTCATGTAAAGGAAAATGAATCTACATTGATCGTGTATAGGTTTCGTATTGGGCACGTTTTGTAGCTCCCACACCCTGGTTCCCTATATAGATATAGGGTGAGATTGAGGAGACACCTGAGATCGAGGAGAGGCGAGATCGATCATGATAAAAAACGATCCCACTGGTGGCGACGCGCGGCAAGGCCGGCGGCGAGGCAGCTAGGCCCTCGACCTTTCTGAGTTGGCCAGACGAGGAACCGCCGGGTGAAGCCCGCATAAGCAAGGTCACGTGAGCGCACAATTAGAAGCTTGAGGACAACGTCTTTGGCAAACTAGATCGATTCCACCGTGATGTCTGTTCTGACGACGGCGGGTACTGCCAGAATCAATTTAAGCGGAGGCAACCTGTCCAGCTTTGATTGTGTCTTGCAGGTCATCTCAAGCAGCGGCCGGCGGCAACAAACCGCCATGGACTTCATGTTGCTCAGCGGCGACAATGGCACGAACATCGGTAGCGGGGAAACCAACAACGCCTACACAGCTCCGACAACATCCAGCATCACTGTCACCCCGAGACGAGGCGGCCGTAGCAGTCTCCTGATCTCCTCGGAGCGGAAGGTGGCGGCCGGGAAATTTTGAGACGGCACAATCGCAATCTGATGCCCACCTTCATGGGTCAAGCTCGCGGTACGAGGCAGCCATGGGACGTGGTAACGAGGACTCCCTGGTGTACTCTAGCCTCACCGACAGCGTCGTGAGCGAGGCAGCCATCGTTGGTCTGACTCTGCTATTGGGAGCAACCTCTGCGTGGATAGCATTTCTTGGTGGACGTTGCCAGCGAAAGGCTGGATCAGATTAAACATTGACTGCTCCTTCCTCAAGAGGGAAGACAGAAGTGGTGCTGATATGATTGCCCGGCGACTTGACGGATCGGTTGTGCTGGCTACCTGGCTGCCGGCAACTCCATCCAGAACTGCTCCGAGGCGGAGGAAGCTGAGGCTAACGCGGCGTTTCATCCTGGAAACTGATTGCTATGGTCGGCAATGCTCTCCGTTCGAAAAAATCTGGACAAAACAAAGTGGTGTGGAATTGATGAAGAAACACAGACATGTTTGCTCTGTCTAGAAGAGTGCCAAGTAGTACAGACTAAAAGAAAATGCAACAAGGCTGCCGACTCACTCGCTTAGACATGCTAGAGCATGGGGCGAGAGTTTGCACGGGGAGTCTGGAACACGTTTCCTAAGTTGATTAGAGAGCCTGTAATCCTTGATTGTAAAACTCATGTTACCCATTGATAAATAAAGCTCTTTTCGCCTTGAGAATAAAGGATATCGTGCGCACCACGGGGCTACGGTGCTCTAGGCCGGGGCCTGGGGGTCGATGTTAGCGTCGGCCGAGTTGCTACCTGTGAAAAAGAGGGGTCTGGGAGAATTTTATTTTCGGATGCATGATTTTTTTCCATGGATTTTAGATTGGGAGAATTTTATTAATGGAGGCAGGATATTTTTCTCATGGATTTTAGATCGATGGCTACTTTTGCGGCAAACATGTAACAATGCTTCAAATCAACAAATCATGTATCTAAGAAGTTCAAAATTCAACATAAAATAGAGGAAATTCTCATAAGGGTTTCTTGGTTCAATGCAACACCATAATAATATGAAGTATTCCTAGCAATTTTTTATATAACTTTTCTTCTCTAAAATTCAAATTCAAGTTTTGTATTTAAAATGAGTTCAATTCAAAAGTAAGTGAGTTTTGCATCCCAAAGATTATAAAAAATGTAAACCGTAGATTGGAAGATTTGGGAAGATTTGACATGCACACAATTCAAAGTAATTGCATTATATACCTATAATTATGAAAGGGACATTTACATTTTCCCCCTTAACTTCTGCCCGACCTCATCTTTACCCCTAAATAAAAACGGTGCTCAACTTTGCCCCTCTTTCGTCTGGTGCGCTCACGGAAATACACTTCCGTGCCGTTTCCGTCCGGTCAAAGGCCTTTGACCGTCTCCGAGACGTTAGCTGGACTCTTTTGCCCCTCTGTGCATATTCCACTTACATGTGGAACCCATCTCTATGAAAATAAAAATGTAAATAGTCTCTCTCTCACCTCTCTTTCTTTCACTTACATGTGGGCCTAATAACAATAAAAATAAATATAAAAACAAAACTTCCCCCTCTGCTCCCGTACCCGAGGCTGCCTCCCCGAGCGCCTGAGGAGAGGAGCTCCTCCTCTGCTCCCGCTCATCTTCCCCGCCGCCGCCTCCGGCGACCTGGCCACCGCTGGCGAGGACCACGGGATCCAGCCGGCGCCCCATGCCTTCTCTTCTTCCTCCTTTCTTCTTCCTTCCTTCTCCCTCTGTAAACTCATCTCTCTTTTTCCTGTCCAGGGGCCTCCATGGCCGACCCTTGGAGCTTTCAGCAGCGGCGCCGTGGGCCTCAACGGGAGCTCGCCCGCCCTGGATCCGCTCGCGCCGGACCGGATCCGCCCCCCGCCCCCCCCCCCTCTTCCTTCCTTCTCCATCTTTCAACTCACCTCTCTCTCTCTCTCTTTCCTATCCAGAGACCTCCATGGACGACCCTTGGAGCTTCGAGCAGCACCGCCGCGGGCCGCCACCGGAGCTTGCCTGCCCTAGATCCACTCGCACCGGACAGATCCGCGCTCCCCGCACCTCGCAGCTGTCGTCACGTCCATCACCTCGCAGCTGTCGTCTCGCTCCCCGCACCTCGCAGTTAAAAAGTTTATAAAAGAACAAAGATTATAAATCTATTTAGAAAAATATAAAAGAACAGTTGGGTCCCATGGTACACGTTGACCCGTCCTAGTTGGCCGGGCTAGCTTTGACTCTCTGGGTCCCACGTGTAAGTGGAATATGCATAGAGGGGCAAAATAGTCCAAAAAACGTCTCAGAGATGGTCAAAGGCCGTTGACTGGACGGAAACGGCACGGAAGGGTATTTCTGTAAGCGCACCAGACGGAAGAGGGGCAAAGTTGAGCACTGTTTTTATTTAGGGGTAAAGATGAGGTCGGGCGGAAATTAGGGGGGAAAATGGAATTGGCCCATTATGAAGGTTGTGTCATGCATATATGTCATCTGTATTAGGAGTGGATGATCAAATGGGCACCACATATCTGCATCCCGACTAATCCCCACAAGTTTAACTTAGTCATATGCATGGCCTCTACTCCCACCCAAGGGAGACGAAGGCCTTAGCGGAGTGGGGTGGATGGCGATTACGGCGAATGGCTCTGCAGGGCCTGGCGTATGTGTACTGTGTGACCTGGGCGAAGCGATAGGTAGAGCAGCCGGTGGCGGCATGCTTTGCACATAATTTTTAAAACTATGTGTGATATTACGACATCACAAACACTTTTTTTCCTGAACTATGTGCAATGTTACATCACACACTGATTTTTTTCTAGCGTGTGTGATAGGTGGGGCTTAATTACATCATTCTGCACTAGTGGCATATGAAATCTAGTCATGCATTTCATTTGGTAGTTATATGTATTTTGGTTTCAAATTCTCATATTGTTAGTCTAAATACTAACATTGCATACAACCCAATCTCATTAAATAATCACAAACAATTTCCGCAGCAACACAAAGGTTTCATCTCTAATTAATGTAATCAAGTAACATTTTTAACATCTTTTTTTGTTAATAATAAAAATAATAATTAATACATTAATATTTTCTTAACACATAAATATTTGTTTGACATGAGAGAAATATTTTTCCCGGAGAGATGAACATTTCAGTTTATTAGAAATATTTTTGTAATAAAATTTTATTAACTAAATACATTTTTATAGATGAATATTCTTATTTATCCACATTTTACATAGTTTTAACATATTATGAACATCTTTTCACCCAGAATATTAAAAAATCCAAAAAAGTGTGATAGTATTGAGCTGACCTATGCGTAACATGGACAACCTATGCGTTACATGGACTATTCATCGGTAAGGATGGTGAATATGAATTCTCTATAGGATGATATCAGATCTTACATTATCTGCAAGATGATGGGGGGATTCAATATCCCAATAAGAAAATCTAAACCAAGAAGCTGGCCAAGTACCAAATCATTTTAGACAAGGTGGACCTCTTTTTTAAGCTAAGATGGACAGTTTTTAGACAAGCTAGGCCTTGATATGGAACTGGAACAAAAGCCCGTCCATGCCTTGTAATGGTGATCCCAACGGGCCGCCTCCTAGGGTTTCACCTGAGAGGAAAGGGGGCCTCAAAAAAAAAAAAGACAGAGAGGAAAGGGGATCGGAGGTCAGATATGCGCCGGTTCCCCCGCCGGCTGCCGTGTGCCGAGCTCCCCCCTCGCGCCGCCGCCGTCGCGGTCGACGCCCACATATGAGGATCGAGCGGTGCTTGAGAAGAGACGACCAAATAAGCAGCTCCCCCTTTGGGAGCTGCAATCCAGAATCAACGCAGCAGCTCATTTTCGAGCTGCGATCCGCAATCGAGCGGCTCCTCTCCGACCAATCGAAGCAATCAAGCGGCTCCTCTCGGAATCGCAGCCCGCGACCAGGAAGGCTGCACTTTTTAGTCGCAGTCCGCACTCAAAGCAGTTCTTCAGAGGGTACAATCAGAAACCGGCCCTCTTTCGATTCCGTTCTCCGAATTGCCACAGGAGGCGGGATCCAAGCCGGTTTATATCCGCCCGGGCGGACATCGCGGGAGTCCATCTGTTGTTAGACGAGTTCGGCAACTCCCCGCGTAACATCTGGCGTACACTCATCCCCGGCGACCGGTGGCCAAACCATCCGTCTTCGCCCTCGGCAAGTCCTCCATCGACATGGTGGTGAGTTCCTCCTGATCCTCTTCCTCGTACGACATCACCTGCATTTTTTTAACTAGTACTCCTAGGTAGGAACCATAATCGAACACCCTCCGACTAAAATCTGTATGACTAAAATTGCGTTTTTTTCTTTTGGAGAAGTATTAAAAATTGTATAATCAAAATTGCATCCTTTTATGGGTAAGTATAAAATTGTACGTACTCACTGTGTCCCAAAATAAGTGTCACTGACTTGAGTACAATTAAATTTGCGTCTTTTTTGTGTGTAAGTATAAAAATTGCATCTTTCTGTGTGTAAGTGTTACAAATTTTGTGTCTTTCTATTGGAAAGTGTTAAATTTGTATAATCAGAATTGCATCTTTATGCGCGAAGCATAAAAAATGTAGACTCAAAATCGCGTCTTTCCATGGGAAAGTGTAAACACTGCATCATTGTTTGTGGGAAATATCAGAATTGCATCTGTGACGAGGCTAATAAGAAATCAACTCTGATTTCTTTATGTATGAAATATGTAGGAGGACAATGAAGATGATAGGCTCAGCATTTTGCCTGATGACGTTTTGCTCAACATTGTTGAGCGACTTGATATTGCTGACGCCACAAGAACCACCATCCTCTCCAGACGCTGGAAGCAGATCCCTGCAATGCTATCAAAAGTTGTTATAATGGCTGGTTCTTTTGAACCCAAGCACACAACAAGCAAGTTAACCTCAGATGATATAATTCGGTTCAACACCACCATGCTGGAAGCAACCAGGAGCATACTGGAAAGGAGGGCTAGAACTTTATACACCATTCACCTGTTGCGCATGCAATTCTACTTGGGAGATGAGTCCATTTTCATTGGCCAGACTGTTGCCAACACCATAGCAACACAAAAGGTTGCTTCAGTTGAGTTTACAATCCTGACGAAGGTGCGTAAAAATTGTACAAATAATGACCTACTCACATTTGGGAGGCAGTTCATGTCATTCTTTGATTCGTGTCCAAACACATTTGGTTGTCTCGCACGCCTCAGGCTAGAGAATTTGAGGTTAGGAGAATCAGACTTCCCCAAAATTTTCAGTATATGCAAGCAACTAGAGTTCCTCTTCCTCTATGAATGTGACATGGGTATTAAGTCTTTGCTGGAAGTGGAACACCCGCAACTCAGTGAACTAGTGATTGCCTGTGGCTGTCTTGAGAGGGTTCATCTGAAATGGGCACCAAAGCTCACAATACTGAAATTCAATGTTTTTAGGACTAAAGACGACCCCTTCTGTCTTGGCTATGTCCCACTGCTCCAGACTGTGAGCATAATCAATACTGCTTTCTCCTGGCACAAGATGCTCAAGTTAAGTGAGTTGCTTGGTAAAACTGCCATAAGCAACCTGCATTTGAACTTCAAAAGTGAAAAGGTTAGTGAAGGCCCTCAATGTTGTCGGTGATGTGTGTATGTGGCTGGTATGTCATGGGGATGCTGTAATCATTAATTTTGGTTAACATAATTCTGGATTGCCTGTGGCTGTCTTGGACCGGAAGGTCGAAGACAATTGTTACCGGTGTTCCACAAACTTAGGATTGTGAATTTGCTTAACATTTCTGAAGAATGCGATCTGACTTGGACAATGTTCTTACTCCAAGGTGCACCCAACCTTAAGGAACTGCGCGTCTTGGTAAATTCTTGTACTGATTCTCATTTTTGAAGCTCAAACTTTCTGTGAGTCATTAGGATTTTTTTACCTGACTGAATGCAGGTGCGGGATCATTTATGTGAAATGATAACAGGGGAGCGGAGGAAGATGTGTCCATTTAGCGAGCAGAAGGACAAAGGATTACAGTGGGAACCGTCTGCAACCGACTTAAAGCACCACAACCTTGCTAAGCTTAGTATCTATGGGAGGTTCCAAGCAGAAGACAAATTCGTGAGCTATGCCAGAAGTGTCATGGAAGCAGCAGTGAATTTGGAGGAGATAAAACTATATAAGAGTCCAGTGTGTTGGAAGTGCAAGCACCTGCTGCAGGAGTGGACATTGGAGGAGAAGTCATATCTTAGCTACAAAATCAACAAAGGGATGCCCTCGCTAGTCCGGATTCACTTTCCGAGTTTAGGGCAAGTCTTATCTGAGAAACAATAATGCTCGTGGGCTGCAAGCTGCAAGCTGCGGTCACTACTAGAATCTGCAAATAGTCCTAGGGCTAAAGTGCTTCCCTGGAGCTAAATCAGACACCCTAGGGACATAAAGTTTCCCTAGGGTGCACACTGAAAAGCCAAGGGACCGCATTGTTTCCTTAGGGTCTGATGGCGAACCCAAGGGATACTCCAAGCGTGGGATCATTGCTACAGCCATGCTGACAAGTTTCCCTAGGGGTTGTCTTATTAACCCTGGGGAAAGGTCTATACCTAGGGTGAAGAAATAAAACTCTAGGGACTGAACATATATATGCAAACGGCCGTTCCATGTTTCAACTGACGCGGTAGAGTATCCCTAGGGTTTGTAATGTTAACCCTAGGGATGTTTGCACACACTTAATATGTATTTTATAGAGGTAATATCACTGGTAGTCATACAACTTGAGCTAGATGTTCAGTTAGGTGCTAAAACTTGTAAAATACGAATTTGTAGTCATCTAACTTGTTGATTGGTGCAAATACGGTGCATTCTACTGTATCCAGCATACATCCTGCCTACATGGCATGCCAGCTGCCCACATGTTAGTGTGTAGGAGTAAACTTTTCCAGATAACTCCCTATAATTTTTTAGTCACGAAAAAAAAGTCTAACTTAGTGAACAGTGTTATAAGAGAAAAGCAATAAACATCGGTTTGAGCAGCAGGATTCGAACTACAGATCTTCATCTTCAGAAGGCGAGCACACAAGGTAAATCAATAGGCCTAGCGCAGTTTGTTGTCTGAAGGAATAACTGATTTCTATTACCTACTCCCAAAACACCTAGGCCTCCCAGCTCAAATGGGCTATGATCAGTAGAGCCCATTTTCCACCTTTGATTTTTTTAGAAAATTGTATGTAAATTATGATCTCAGTAATGATAGTATATTGATGGACTACAAAATTGTTTATATAATTTAAAGTGATCCAAATATTTGTAAAATTACAATTCAAAAATATTATTCAAAACTTCTAATGCTCATAGATGAGTGGATTTTTAACATAAAAATAAGGGAGCCGCTAGGTCTGGAACCCACGAGGCCGCGACCAGAAACACTCTACTATCTATACATACAGAAGATGATTTGTAAATAAAAAAGTTTCATATAAGCGTGAGTATTATATAAGAAATATTTAGTAAAACATAAGTAATAAAATTACTTTCCAATATCTGTGTGTTAAAAATATTATACATACAAACAAATTAAATAAATATTTAAACCTATGTATTATATTAGATATGACTAAATACTCATATCAAAAATTTAAATTTTAAATTATGGATATGTGATTACATGGAAATTGAACTGTACAAATGTGCATATAATTATTGAAATGTTTGTAAAACTAAAATAATAATTTGGAATTTTAATTTTACAAACACTTGTATTATTTGAAATTGTACACACATTTTCGTTATTCATAAATATTTTTTAATATCTAATATTTGTAAAATAATACATGAACAGTTTGAGAGTAAGTTATTTCGTTTGTATTAACAATACTTATAACACAAATATTTAAACATTATTTTTCTGACCGAGATCATAATTTACATACTATCTACAAATTTCTAACAAAATCAAAGATGCAAAATGGGGTACACAGATCGTAGGCCATTTGAGCTAACAGGCCCACGTATTTTAAGATGAGGATGTAAAACGTAGTTATCCTTATAATGCATCATTTGTCATTGGCTGCGCTGGTTGACCACATGTGCGTACCTTCTGAAGGTCGCGAGTTTGAATCCCGGCCCCTCTATATTGATGACTTATCATTTTTTTCTCTTACATTATTCAATGACAGGTGGGCCTCACCTGGGCTTTTTTGCGTAATTAAAAAGTTCAGGGAGTTATCTAGGAACATTTATTCCAAGTCAATGCCACGCATGCAACATGTATGTCCGGATGTGGTAGAACATGCCGTATTTGCACTACATAACAAGTTAGATGACCATAAAACCGTATTTTACAAGTTTTAGCACCAAACTGAACATACAACACAAGTTCTATGACTCCCGATGATATTACCTCTATTTTATACCTAAGAGTTATATTCTAAATGTACTTATGGAAAATATGGAATATCAAGAAAATTTAAACGTACAAGGCAAAAATACATGTGAAAATAACACAAACTTGTGCAAAAAGAAAAATATAAGTTGATTGATAAATTTTTCCTGAAATATATGTCAAGTGCACACACTTGATGAAAAAATATGCATGTGTTAGTGAAATAGGCGAAAATAAGTGCTTTCTTTGAGGGTTAGATATACACAATGGAAAATAATAGCCAAAAAATTAGTAGCGCCTAAATTGGTTATACACGCGCCAAGAATTGACTGTTGGCACGTATCGAGCCCGCGCAGAATTGTACCACGCGCAAAGTTTCCCCAATCTTCTCCCCCAAACGGGCGCGAAGCCCTCCTTTTCCCCAATCCTCTTCCCTGTACACGCGCGAACAATTTCCCCCAAATCCCACTCCAGCGGTGAGAGCGCCGCCAAAATAGCACCAAAGTTGAACCTTTTCAGTTACTCCCTCCGTCCGGTGAAGAGTGAACATCTATAGATCTCCATCCGGTGAAGAGTAAACATCTAGAGATTTCAGGACAAATTATGGAGTCAAGTAAAAAATGCATTGGAAAAGTGCAAGCCACCATCTCTTTCCTATTTAATTAACCAACACCCAATAAGCTAAGTGCACGTAGAAATTAAGAAGATCATGTGTAGATTGTTATTGGTCTTGATTACTGTGTGATGAGAGAGAAGTATTTTTTTTTCTACTACCTCCATTTCAGTTTACAAGTCCTACGCGTATACCTAGGTTGCTAATTTTATCACCCTAATATAAACTATATAACACAAAAATTATACCTTTTGAAAGTAGAAACTCCGGAGTTTATGTTGGTATATTTTTTGTATTATATGACTTACATTAGGTTGGTTAAATTGACGACCTAGGGGTACGCGCACGCCCTGTAAACTGAAAGAGGGGTATTACCTTAAAGTGCTTTGGGAAGATAGAAGTACACTCTTTTGTGGACAAATTTGAAGCCAAACGCACACTCTTTACCGACGAAGGGAGTATGTGTGTACTCTCAACATTATAAGTATTTTGTCCAATGGAAATTGTGGTTATTTCTTGTTCGTGATAAATTAATGCACCTTGTTTTCATTGTGAAATAAATTGTACCAAGCGGGACATGCCCTTTGTAGAGATGTGGGATGGCATCACGTCCCTAATCGCAATGGATTTAATATCGCCAAGAACAAATGAGGAATAAGCAGCTTTAGGGCACTAACAATGCATGCCTATCAGCATGTTTAGAGATAACTATCACAATGCGTTGATTACATTGTATCTTTGTTGTACGCAAAGATGTTTTCATTTAATACACTTAGGGGCCACATTTGCTTTTCAACATCGTGGCCTAGCCGTGGCATGAACTAACTAAAATCCATGTTTTTAAAATTTAACAGTGTTCATACGAACGTACCGAGACATTATCAAAAGAGTATATTACAGGCTGTCAGGCAGCCTCTCGGCCCAGCTGGTGCGTGCAGACCGCTTCGGCCCGAAAAGCAACGCTCACACTTATGGCTGCTTCAGGAATAGCTGCATCGCTAGCAAAGGAAATGCTTATTCTAGCTTAGCTGACCACCACACCGATTGGGCACGTGTGATTTTCATTGAGCTAACTGTACATGAACTGGCCGCGCTATTTATTTATCATTTATTTTATTTTACTTTCATAAAATCATAAATTTAAAGACATTCATCGGTATTTAGACAAAAGTTCACAAACTTAAAAAAGTTCATCGATTTTGAGAAATAGTTCACAAACAGGCCAATGGGTCATCGATTATGAGAAATATACTCTCCGTTTCAAAATAAGTGGCTCAACTTTGTACTAGCTTTAGGAGTAGTTCACAAATAGGCCAATAGTTCACAAACAGACATTCATCGATTATGAGAAATGCTGATGATGATTTACTGTAATGCACTGTTAGATAAAGATGGAACATGGCATGATAGTCCAATTTTGACTAATTTGAATGGATTCTCTTTTATCAAATAGGAGCATGTCTTCTACACAATACTTCCTATGTTAGTCATTCTTCCAAGTTTATTTAGAGAGGTAGTAGAAACAGGCCAATGGGTCATTACAACCGATTCAGCAAATCTACTTGCTCCAAATATTTGCGGTACTGATCTATATGTATGCTACATATTGTCCTTTGATTTTTCTTAATTTATTAGTTGACCCATCATGGAATAAATGTTGCCAATGAATATTATGTTTAGTATCTTATTAGTTATGCAACATAGATTCACTTTTGCATGCCTTGAAACTAGAGTTTTTTAGGGGTAGTTTTTAGCTCTTAAGTTTCTCGCCTAGGGCGTCAGCCAATCCTGGCTCCGCCACTGCTGACAGCCGAAAGGGCATGCACTCAGTTGTGATTGCTGACCACATGGGCACTACGGCGTGAGAGGAACAGACATGTTTTTCCAGAAAAATGAGCTCCCCATCTCGGCATCCGTTCGCTTGATCCGCGACGAACAAGGCCAAAATTTTGACAAGTCGTGGCAATTTCGGCTAGAAATTTCGTGCTGAGGACAAGGGGCACTGGAACTGGGAGATGGTAACGGAGCATCACTCATGGACCAACAGGCAGAAGAACGCTACGCAGAAGAAGATTATGGGTGGGGTTTCTTTCTCCTGCCCTCCGGCGCAATTTGTGTTTGGCTGATCCACTCCTTTTTTTGGATCAGTTTTCTATTTAATTCAACGTATTTTGTAATCTTGGCCAATCCATTGGTAGTGCTCTGCACTTGTAGCGATAATATTGTTATTATATTTCGCTCCAAAATACATTGGTCCATTATATCCCATTTTCATATGGAGAAATTACTAAACCGTAATACTATGTGGACAATATGAGCCCGGGTGATAATATATATATCTCATATATGTAGAAAAGAAAAGAAAAACATGTAGAGCTCCTCCGGTTATATCTTCTACCATCAATCTTAAATATTTTCACCTCTTCCTAATTTTTTTAGGTATACAACCATGCCACATTAATTTAACCATGCAACACTGCCACATTAGCAAGCCATACATGCCGTCCATAAGTTATATTTTTAAAATTAATTTTATTGTCATATATTGTTTATGTGTTGGATACTTAGAGCATATTTACGTAGTTCATGATTTGCATTTTTGTAGAAAGAAAATGTCATTTTATTAACTACAGTGTGAACCAAAGGATGGAGATTAAGAAAATGGCATTTTAGTAACTACAACAATGCAAATCGTGAACTACATAGTTAGTCATCATGTGTTGCATCCCTATACAATTCTCGCGTCTTTAGAATCATGTGAACTAAAGGAGGCTTTATAAATTATCGGTTTATCAAAAATACAATGGATGTCGCTAATCCTCACTTTTACCTTAGAAGTGTCAGTTGTAGAATTGCAGAAGGCAACTATTTTCTTTCTTCTTCCCCAGCTTTATTGCGTAAATCCTTATTCTTTTTCTTAACACATAAATCCTTATCTTTTTTTACCCGGGATTTACAAAGGTAGAGCTCCAGCCACTCTGGTTCTCGATGTCCATTACAACCCCCTCCCCCCCAAATTTTTTTAACCCTCCCTTTGTTTTTAACAGAAAGGCTCGTAAGTCTACCATTACACGGTATATATGCTCCCGTATGAGTTACTGGTCGTGGTTGCTCAGTTTTTGTTCAAGCAACATTGGGTAAACCAAGAGTGCGAGCGAACCAACCAGTGGTTGATGGTTAGGAGTAAAAATGGTCATTCCACAGGTCAGGTCGAGTTCGGGCCGGGTTTGGCAAAGCCCGAAGAAAAAATCTCAAGCCTGAGCCCAGCCTGACCCGGTCCGAAGCACATGAACAGTGGCATGTTTTAATTAAATTAATCATATTTGGGATATTATATTAATTTATTATACCAATAATTTGAATACAAATATTTATATGGGCATTTCAAGCTTTTATTCGGGCTTTCGGGCCAGGCTTCGAACGAGAAAGCGGAGCTCGAGCCCGGCCCGAATGTCAGGCTTTGGGTTCGGGCCTCCGGACCGGGTTGTCCATGAACGGGTTTAGTTAGGAGGGCCTCTAGCGCGTCGTCCAGGCGGCTGGCGACGAGGTGGGATAACAGGACCAACGTCCTGTGGCGGTCGGTCGTTATGGTAGAGGTCCCGGCGGGAGAGGGCGGTGGGGTCGAGCTCCTGTGGGCAGATAGGTAGGCGGGGATGGTCCTGGTTGTAGGTGCCGCGGGAAGACGGTGGCGGCACCTAACCCTAGTTCGCGAGAGAGATGTGGGTCGGGAGAGGGAGCGAGAGATGGGGGCTGGGAGGACGGCGGACGACAGGAAAAATCCAATGGACTGCAGATATGCTACTTTTTTTAACGACTAAAATGCAAAACAAAACGTTTTTCTGTGTTTTAACCCTTAAAACAGTACTGCGGGTTAATTACAAAAAACTATAGGGCCTATTTCATAAAATGCCCGTGACGGTGAGCGTACACAAGCGATAGCCGCTTTATTATTAGGATTAGGATTAGGAAAAGATTAGTCAGTTGTCCTACTTGCTCCTGTAATATTAATTTTGTCGAGTGACTGAGATCTGTTTTTGTTGGCATGGTTAACTGTTTTATGCTCTAGAGTAGATAGCTTATTTTGTTGTTGATTATTTTTATTTTCTTGGTTGATAATGTTCAGATAGTGGCTGCTTGCTGTTGCTATCCACCACTGGAGTTGCTTCTTCTTCTAACCGTGCTTTTTTCATTGAGCCTTTTGGTTTGTCAACACTTACTGGTTTGTCGACACTTTTTTAGTTCATCAATTTCTTACTAGACTAGACTCAAGTGATGAGAGATCAGAGCTCACTCTCTATGGGTCTATCAAGAACAATCATAGCTCACATTTACTGTCCATGCTGACTCTCTATGGGTCTCATCGAGAGGGCCTAGTGTAAAATGTCATTGTTTAATATTGTTCAGTTGATTCTGCCTATCCTTATTTGACGGAGATCAAGAATATTTTGGTCCTGCCAATTCATTTGTTGTTTTTGATCTGACATGGTCACTTGTTATTATCGAATGAAGTAGACTATCATTTTCTGGTCCGTTTGTTATTGGAGTGTCTTTTGTATGGCCGAAGGATGCCACGGGATTGGCAGAACTTGATCTTGAACTTTGAAACTGCTGCTCTGATCTGGTGCTTCCTTCTTTCATCTTGTGCGGGGGGGGGGGGGGGGTTGAATTGCGACTACCTACAGTACATCGTTGAATGCATTGACTGGCGGCTGAATGTAGATGTTGATGGTTGACGCTTTTGTTTGTGCATTCGCAAACTATTTTGATTGGGATGGGTCGCAAAAAAGACAGCTCAAGTGGCCACATTCTTCCTTGCTTGTGTATCAACAGATTGATTATGTCTCCGTCTCTCAATGGCGGGAAGCTGTGTATTCATCACGTTCAATCAGTAGCTTGTATCTCTTCTTTTTCTGTGAGAGGTATTCAGATTTTGATCCGATTAATGTTGTATAATTTTGGCTATGAAACTGTACCAAATCAATTGGGTTTTTGAAACTTCTACGTCCACGTCCGAAATGAGGAGTTGAGACTGGTGTTATAATTCGGTAGATATAATGTAAGCTCCAACCACTTTTTTTGGGATCAGATATAGTTTCATCATTTGATAAACATATCAGTGCCAGACAGAAACATTGGGACCTAACATACGCAAAAAATTGTCGTGTGATTCAAGATATATATACTACGCTATAGCACAAAAAAAGACAGTACAAGTTTAGTTTTATGTCTGGCCACATAAATTGGGATATACTTTGACTATAAACGGCATTAAGAGATTTTAACATGTCATCAGTTGAATTAAGAGGAAGTTGCCATAATTCCCCAAATGAACATGAGGTAGTGATAAAACCAAAATGGTTGACACTTGTTTTTGCTGGGACTGCTGGTCCTAGCACTAAGCATGACGTTAAGTATATATTAATGGCATTTCTGCATGATTCAACTATGACAACTGTCTTTGTTGACAACGACGAAGCAAGTCGAAATGCACTAAATTCGGTCCGCCCAGCCTGCTTTTTGTTGCATATAAGAAAGCCAAGGCCCAACCAAGCCCATACGTTAACCGAGGCGCTCACCCAGATTTCAGGCATACGAGCGGGGCATGCCTGGGAATTGCCTAAAAATGGCCCAGATTTAGGTAAAATATGACCAAACTTGTTAAATCTCAAAATTCATCCCTCTAGGTCAGAACCCACCAATTTAGGCAAGAATTAGGCAGTTTCGGACCAGTTTTTGGCCAGACGCCTCTTACACGGTTCATT
The DNA here is from genome assembly GCA_032464435.1 of Aegilops umbellulata. Taxonomy (NCBI): domain Eukaryota; kingdom Viridiplantae; phylum Streptophyta; class Magnoliopsida; order Poales; family Poaceae; genus Aegilops; species Aegilops umbellulata. Next base: position 60,872,607 of record CP136057.1, read on the forward strand.
GCTTGGTCACACTAGTACCTACTATTTAGGCCAGTGGGCTTAGGCTGTTGTCTCGCTTGCTTGGGCCCTGGGTTTTTAGATTTTGCTTCTTGTGGAAATGTACCATTGTCATGTGATGATAAACAGTCACGTGCTGACTTCTGCGACACGCACACACGTGAAAGTTTCATACTATATCATTGTCCTGTATCGAGTTACTATGTCAAATTGCTGATTAACCAATGAGCTCCAACCATGCGGGCGATTTTGTGGTTACTGGCGTGGGAAAATCTGTGTACATGCACTTCATTCTAAGGCAGTAGCATGTCTTACCGCTATTGGTGGGGCTATCAGAATTGGCGCAAAATCGAATTATATTTAAGTCTTATGCTTATATTATTTATGATGAACCTCTCAGACTTTATTTAATGTTTTTGTATATCATATCGTTAAACTATGCTTATATTATTAGTCTTTTCATTGATTTAATTTCAGTTTCGACATGTACTCGGCCGATCCTGTTGGTGCTGGTGGAATCTTGAACACCCTAGCTCTTGACCCGAAGCAGGACATCCTCCTTCAGCCTCTTGTCCCCATCACCCACCTGGAGCAGAATGTGTCTTCTGTTAGGAAGGGTGGCATGTGATTTCTCTACTCTGTTTCTATCCATTATAGAAAGAAGTCCACATAACCCTCTTGGGTTTCAGAAACCGGCTAATCCACCCCCTCAGCTTAAATACCCGTTAATTAACCCCCTAAGGTTCTCCAAAACTAGTCAAAGCACCCCCTGACGATCCTTAGAGTGGTTTCTGTAGCTTGTTTTGCATACGTGGCTCAGGCCGATTGCCACGCCGGCTTAGTGGACGGTGCAAAGCGATATGAGTCGCACATATTGTTTTATTTAGATCTCATGATTGCATTGTTAAATGACTCACACATGTTATTCTCAACCGAGTCACAGATAGAACCAATCTTAAAATACACCCTGCGCCAATGCTCTGGTGCAGTTTTCTGAATTAGTTGTTCTCATGTCCTTAATGAGATGGTTGCTTTGCCTTACAATCAATTTTCAATTGGTAATGGTGACTACAGTACAAATTTTCAGCAACTGAAATCCGATGGTGATTACAAATCATGGCCGCTACACTAACGAATCAGATTCTCGAATCCTGATTAGGTCCCATATGTTCTTCTATTCTCATTGGAAGTATTCAGACATATTTTTCTCACAGCAATTCATGTACCTCTCCATGGATCACTCAGGTTTAAGAATTCTGTCAGAATAACTAAATTGTAGCTTTGTCAGTTTCTTGCTAGAGAAAAATTATATACTGACAAAGCATTAACTAGAACTGCTTTAAATCTTTATTACAACCTTTGACTGTTCAAATGCATAGACATAACAACACCACTAGGATGCAACTTTCGTTCGTTAGTACCAATCAACACAAGCGCCGATCAGCCTAACAGAAAAATAGAGCGCCTCAAACCCAAGCCCCAAGCTAATATATGTCTCTTTTACGCTGCCTTGGCCTTCCCTAAAAATACTTTGAAACACAAGTGCCAATCAACTGGAGACTCACCTGCTCATCGAGTCGTCGTTGCGCTGCCTCCCGTCAAGCGTCGATTATCATGGCTTGCCCTGCCGCTTCGTTGAAAGGAAAGAAGGGAGACAAGGCCGAAACAGGAGGAGCAGCAGTTAAGTCCACGACCAGCCCCACTAAGCCGACGTGGCAATCGGCCTGAGCCACGTATGCAAAACCGGCTACAGAAACCACTATAATGATCATGTGGACTTCTTTCATCCATTATATAACAAATTTCATTTATGTTTATAACAATTTCTGCTTCTTCATTCTGTTTAGCTTCCATCACCCACCTGGAGCAGGTCTTTGAGCACTTGAAGGTGTCCTCTGTTGGGAAGGGTGGTACGTGGTTTCTTAGTTATGTTTCTATCCACTATATGTTCATTTCTGTTTACATTCAGGGATTTGTGTTCATTATATAACAATTTTTGCTTTTCATTCTGTGTAGTTTCGGTCTGGTTCCTGTCTGGCAATGACTTGGATGTCTATAATGAAGATTTTGTTCTTTTTGATGAGGGTATTTTCTCTTAATACTATTAATTCCATATACTTTGTGATGATTTATTTCCTATTCATTCCGTTTCTTCTCTATTTCTTCTCTGTTCTAACATTTTCCTCTGTTTAATTATTTAGCAACCGGAAACGGGGTTTGGGTCTACAAGGTGTTCACCAAGAAGGGCAAGGGGCAAATTCGCACAAGGAATGGCAAATTCGCATGCAAAATAGGTGTGAAGGTTCATCGGATTGGCGCCGGCACCAACAACGGACTCGCTCACATTAGTTATGAGAGCTATGATGATTTAGGAATAGATTACTAAAATGTGACCTTGCTTTGTGCTCTAATGTACTGTCCAGTTACGCCCGCTCCTCTTAATATATTGATATTTTATACTAAACTTTTACACTTACCATACTACCGCGTTGAGGGTTATAATTTTCCATTACTTAATTTTTAAAGTTAAATACCAATTTTATTATTTATTTATTATATTTGTAACGCATATCATTTAAAAATACTCATGCTTGCGCTGAATTCAGTTTGTGTTTTTAATTAGTTTTTGATAATTGTGTAAACTGTGTATACATATTTATATTAGATAACTCTAAAACACACAGTTTAACAAATATCGTAATGGTAATTGTCTTATAAGATTAGGATAGTGTATCTATAGAACATGCTAGACTACAAATTTAACCATATATGAGGGATTGATATAGTTTTTTTTGCGGGGGTAAAAGGGTTGTATTACTCAAGAGCATAGAAGTTCATCCCTACACAAGCTAGGGATATTAGCCGGGCCAGAGCGGAGCCAGACCACCGTACGGTCCTCCGTTCTACCAAAGTTTGCTAAAACATGACTTACATTATTTTGCCCTCTAGAGATATGAGTAGCACTAGACTCCCCAGAACCCAAAAGAAGCTTGACCTCTGAAACCACCATTGCATGTTCGGATCGGTCTTGTCCCGGCGGCGATATCATATTTGGGATATTATATTAATTTATCATACCTATATTTTGAATACAAATATTTATATGGGCATTTCAAGCTTTTATTCGGGCTTTCGGACCAGGCTTCGAACGAGAAAGCGGAGCTCGAGCCCGGCCCGAATGTCAGGCTTTGGGTTCGGGCCTCCGGGCTGGGTTGTCCATGAACGGGTTTAGTTAGGAGGGCCTCTAGTGCGTCGTCCAGGCGGCTGGCGGCGACGTGGGATAGCAGGACCAACGTCCTGTGGCGGTCGGTCATTATGGTAGAGCTCCCGGCGGGAGAGGGCGGCGGGGTCGAGCTCCTGTGGGCAGATAGGTAGGCGGGGATGGTCCTGGCTATAGGTGCCGCGGGATCTCGCCGGCGACTAGGAAGACGGTGGCGGCACCTAACCCTAGCTCGTGAGAGAGATGTGGGTCGGGAGAGGGAGCGAGAGATGGGGGCTGGGAGGACGGCGGACGACGGGAAAAATCCAATGGACTGCAGGTTGATATGCTACTTTTTTTAGCGACTAAAATGCAAAACAAAACGTTTTTCTGTGTTTTAACCCTTAAAACAGTACTGCAGGTTAATTACCAAAAACTATAGGGCCTATTTCATAAAATGCCCGTGACGGTGAGTGGACAGAAGCGATAGCCGCTTTATTATTAGGATTAGGATTAGGAAAAGATTAGTTAGTTGTCATACTTGCTCCTGTAATATTAGTTTTGTCGAGTGACTGAGATCTGTTTTTGTTGGCATGGTTAACTGTTTTATGCTCTAGAGTAGATAGCTTATTTTGTTGTTGATTATTTTTATTTTCTTGGTTGATAATGTTCAGATAGTGGCTGCTTGCTGTTGCTATCCACCACTGGAGTTGCTTCTTCTTCTAACCGTGCTTTTTTTCATTGAGCCTTTTGGTTTGTCAACACTTACTGGTTTGTCGACACTTTTTTAGTTCATCAATTTCTTACTAGACTAGACTCAAGTGATGAGAGATCACAGCTCACTCTCTATGGGTCTATCAAGAACAATCATAGCTCACATTTACTGTCCATGCTGACTCTCTATGGGTCTCATCAAGAGGGCCTAGTGTAAAATGTCATTGTTTAATATTGTTCAGTTGATTCCGCCTATCATTATTTGACGGAGATCAAGAATATTTTGGTCTTGCCAATTCATCTGTTGTTTTTGATCTGACATGGTCACTTGTTATTATCGAATGAAGTAGACTATCATTTTCTGGTCCATCTATTATTGGAGTTTCTTTTGTATGGCCGAAGGATGCCACGGGATTGGTAGAACTTGATCTTGAACTTTGAAACTGCTGCTCAACTTGCTTTTGTCTGATATGGTGCTTCCTTCTTTCATCTTGTGCAGGGGGGTGAATTGCGACTACCTACAGTACATCGTTGAATGCATTGATTGGTGGGTGAATGTAGATGTTGATGGTCGACGCTTTTGTTTGTGCATTGGCAAACTATTTTGATTGGGATGGGTCGCAAAAAAGACAGCTCAAGTGGCCACATTCTTCCTTGCTTGTGTATCAACAGATTGATTATGTCTTCGTCTCTCAATGGCGCGAAGCTGTGTATTCATCACGTTCAATCAGTAGCTTGTATCTCTTCTTTTTCTGTGAGAGGTATTCAGATTTTGATCCGATTAATGTTGTATAATTTTGGCTATGAAACTGTACCAAATCAATTGGGTTTTTGAAACTTCTACGTCCACGTCCGAAATGAGGAGTTGAGACTGGTGTTATAATTCGGTAGATATAATGTAAGCTCCAACCACTTTTTTTGGGATCAGATATAGTTTCATCATTCGATAAACATATCAGTGCTAGACAGAAACATTGGGACCTAACATACGCAAAAAATTGTCGTGTGATTCAAGATATATATACTACGCTATAGCACAAAAAAAGACAGTACAAGTTTAGTTTTATGTCTGGCCACATAAATCGGCATATACTTCGACTATAAACGGCATTAAGAGATTTTAACATGTCATTAGTTAAATTAAGAGGAAGTTGCCATAATTCCCCAAATGAACATGAGGTAGTGATAAAACCAAAATGGTTGACACTTGTTTTTGCTGGGACTGCTGGTCCTAGCACTAAGCATGACGTTAAGTATATATTAATGACATTTCTTCATGATTCAACTATGACAACTGTCTTTGTTGACAACGACAAAGAAAGTCGAAATGCACTAAATTCGGTCCGCCCAACCTGCTTTTTGCTGCATATAAGAAAGCCAAGGCCCAACCAAGCCCCTAAGTTAACCGAGGCGCTCACCCAAATTTCAGGCATACGAGCGGGGCATGCCTGGGAACTGCCTAAAATTGGCCCAGAGTTAGGTAAAATATGACCAAACTTGTCAACTCTCAAAATTCATCCCTCTAGGTCAGAACCCACCAATTTAGGCAAGAATTAGGTAGTTTCGGACCAGTTTTTGGCCAGACGCCTCTTACACGGTTCATTGCCTAGTCACACTAGTACCTACTGTTTAGGCCAGTGGGCTTAGGCTGTTGTCTCGCTTGCTTGGGCCCTGGGTTTTCAGATTTTGCTTCTTGTGCAAATGTACCATTGTCATGTGATGATAAATAGTCACGTGCTGACTTTTGCGACACACACACGTGAAAGTTTCATACTATATCATTGTCATGTATCGAGTTCCTATATCAAATTGCTGATTAACCAATGAGCTCCAACCATGCGGGCGATTTTGTGGCTAGTGGCGTGGGAAAATCTGTGCACCTGAGGGATGCACTTCATTCTAAGGCAGTAGCATGTCTTACCGTTATTGGTGGGGCTATCAGAATTGGCACAAAATCGAATTATATTTAAGTCTTATGCTTATATTATATATGATGAACCTCTCAGACTTTATTTAATGTTTTTGTATATCATATCGTTAAACTATGCTTATATTATTAGTCTTTCCATTGATTTAATTTCAGTTTTGACATGTACTTGGCCGATCCTGTTGGTGCTGGTGGAATCTTGAACACCCTAGCTCTTGACCCAAAGCAGGACATCCTCCTTTAGCCTCTTGTCCCCATCACCCACCTGGAGCAGAATGTGTCTTCACCCCGAAATTTAAACCCCTGGTCGAAGATTTCATCCTCGCGCTCATTCTCTACGATCATGTTATGCATGATCACAAAGCAGTCATCAGCTCTCACAACTTCCTGGTGCTCCAAATTCTAGTAGGATACCGAACGATGCCACATCAAGATTGAAGCACACCAAAATCACGCTCCACATCCTTCCTAGCACTCTCTTGTGCTTGGGCAAATCTCTTCCTCTTCTCTCCTACCGGGTTGGGGATTGTCTTCACAAGAGTAGTCCACTGAGGATAGATACCATCAGCTAGGTAGTATCTCTTGTTGTAGTGGTGGCCATTGATCTTAATGTTGACCTCTAGGCAATTTTCTTCTGCAAGCCTTTCAAACACAGGAGAAGACTGAAGCACATTGATGTCATCACGAGAGCCGACCATGCCAAAAGAAGAGTGCCAAATGCATAGATCTTATTGTAACACCCCGGTGTAATGATGCTACAGTAACCCCTGGGGTTATGTTAATCTTTTTGCTAAACATGTGCCTGATCATTATTGCCTCATGTTCTTCCAAATTCCAGTTGTTTTCAAATTCATATCCTGTGTGATATTCAAAATACTCAGACATGAAAACAAAAAATGTTCATCAGGTGCCAAATAATCCAAAACTAATATTGGTGGTGAACCAACATTTTTGCAAAAGGTTTAAGTGGCCTAAGCTACTTGCAACAGTGACCTAAGCAATAATTTAAATGCCCTTTTTAATTTATAAAATTGGCAACTATTCCAACAGCCTCCCACCCTTTTTGTGGCAGTGCAATATACCTCTTTGAAATTATTTTGGCCACTGGCATAATTTTTTTGCAAAGTCTTTATTGGCTAAAAAGAAAAGGAAAAGCTGCTGGAAAAGAAAAAAGGGGAAAGAAAAAAAAGGGGGAAAGGGGCCAGAGCCCCTGGCCTCCCAGTGGGCTTCGGCCCACCCGAGCCACCTGGCCGGCCCAGGCCAGCCAGCTCCCTCCCCTGTCGTATTCCTCTCCTCTCAGTTCACGCGACCGAGCCCCCCAGCTCGTTCCCACCGGACCCAGCGCGGCGCCCCGCGCTGCCACGTCGCCGGCGAGAGGATAAGGGCAGCCCCGACACCTCGGGCTCCCTCCCCACTCGCCCACTTGCTCTCTCTCTCCCTCGTCGCTCTCTCCCTCGCTCTCCAGATCCCCTTCCCTCCTCAAACGAGCGCCGCGCCGACGTCCTCCGTCGTTATCGTGGCCACCGAGCCCCGTTCGCCTCCCCGCCTTGCCCACGAGCTCCGCCGCTTCGAGCCCGTCCTCCTCAACCACGGGCCCGAGCCCCGGGAGCCCTGCATCGGCCCGCACCATCTTCTTCCTCCTCGGATCCCCGCCGCCGTTCGCCGCCGATTCCGGCTGCACCACGCCTTCCCCGCGCCCGCTCTGAATGGCTACGCCCCACTGTGAGCTCCTCCCTCCCTCCTTTCCTCTCCCCAGCCTCCTCTGATCGCCGGTAGCGCGCGTTCCACGCTCACCCGAACGCGCCGCCGCCTGGCCTTGTCGCCGGCGTGGCCACGGTGGCCTTTTGGTCCCGTGCGTGCCACCATCGCGCTCACCGCACCGCGTAGGCCTCGTCTAGCCACTTGGGTTGCCCGCAAACGCACCCCAGCCCCGATCCCGATGACGACCGAAGTCCGGCGTCCGCCTCGCCGCTCGCCATCGACGTTCCCGACCACCGCAGCCTCTACCGCCACCCCAGATCGCCTCGCCGTCGTCTTCTCATTCGAACGAGCCCGGCCGCGCTAGAAACGGCGCCCTATGCGCGAAACCCGACCACCTCCCGAGCGCCTTCGCCGTATTTTCGGTCACCGGCGTTCAGCCGCCGGCCACCACCGACGTGGCATACCTGGGGCCACCCCTGGGTCACTGCCAGTGGGCCCCGCAGGCCCCTTTGACTGGGTTGACCAAGTCAAAGTGCTGACTGGGCAGCCCAGTGCCACTGACATGTGGGACCCGCGCTAATTAACAGGTTTTATAAATAAATAAATTGTTAATTAATTTGTTATATAATTTTAATCCCTAATTAGTCGCTGACTAGTGGGGCCCACATCCCTAACTAACACTGTTAGTTAGTTTAACCCATTGTTAAGCTAATAGAGGCTGACATGTGGGTCCCACTGGACCCACCGGTTAGGTTTGACCCCATTCAACCGTCCTGTTGACTGCTGACATCACCTCTACATCATGCTGACGTCATATTCCTTTTGTTAATATTAATAATTCCAGAAATGTTTAAATCTTTAGAAATTCATAGAAATTAAACCGTATGTCAGATGAAAATGTTTTCTATATGAAAGTTGCTCAGAAAAATCCAACGAATTCGAATACACGGTCCGTTCATCTGTCACATGCCCCTAGCATGCTGAACATGGGACATTCCCCCTCTGGTCATCTGTCTGACACAGGTCCGGAACCGGGAAAACATTCCCGGTTGAATTCCTCCTTCTCCTATATCGTGTAGCCTTACGTTAGGTCACACCCGGCATAGCTTATTGCCATGTTATGCCTTGTGATGCTATGCTTGCTTAATATTTACTGTTTCTTCCCCCTCTTCTCTCCGGTAGACCCCGAGATCGATGCCGCCCCTGTGATCGTCTACGTCGATGACGTCCCCTCCTTGCCAGAGCAACCAGGCAAGCCCCCCTTTTGATCATCCCGATATCGCCTATTCCATTCTATCATGCTTGCATTAGATTTTGCTATTGTTATTGTTTGCTCCTATTCTGATGCATAGCCTGCTTTTGTATCTGCTGTTGTACCTTACCTGCTTATCCTAAACTGCTTAGCATAGGTTGGCTAGTGATCCATCAGTGACCCCCACTTGTCCTTGTTGCCCCTGCTTCATCATCAACGACTCGATCTACGTGATCGAAGACCAGGCCCCGTCACCGCACATCACTTCCCCTTAGTTGCTTGACACTACTGGGTTACTATCGAGTACCGAGGGTGAACCTCTTCAGCACTTCTGATGTTAACCCTGTAGAGTAGTCATTCGGTCGTGGTCATCGAGGGTGATTTCCTCCTTAACCGCTTTCGATATGACTCTGTTGTGCAAACCCTCAAGTGTGAACCTCGGGGGTGATTCCTCTTACGTTCACCTTGAAGATTACATCTAGTGGAATTCATCGGGGGTGATTCCTTGGGTTTTCCCCTTGATGTTTGGACACACGGATACTTGTACCTTACCCCGGTTACTAAAGACGGGTTGGCCCTGAGGGGTACCCGCGCGAGCTTAATTGCGAGTGATGTGGAGACGGGTTGACCTGGAAGGTGCCTGCGAGATAATTACGAGGCGTGGCCGGGCATTCCTAGCCCTTGCCACAAGTCCTCGAGACGGGGCAACGGGGTCACATCTTTCGTGAGTCTCTGCTTGTTACCGCGCGTTCCTAATCCACTAAGATTTGGATATTTGATCCGAGGGGCCTCTGGCCTGCTAGCACTAACCATCACGTGGGCATAGTATGGGCGTTCTGCGTCGTATACATCAACCGAAGCTTAATAGACGTCAGCGACTGAGCGGCGCGCGCCGGGTTGGACTGCGTAAGCGCCTGCCTTGTTGAAGGAGGTAGCTAGGTCTGCTCACCGGCCGCCCACGCAACGTACAGGAGTTCCCGGGGAGATGGCCCATGACCCCTGGGGGCATAGGTTTAGTCCGGTGTGCTGGCCTCTCTATTAAGCCTAGGTCGGGTTGCGGCGTATTGTTTGGCCGAGGCCGGGCATGACCCAGGAAAGTGTGTCCGGCCGGAGTTAATCGAGCGTGGTGGGTAAGTTGGTGCACCCCTGCAGGGAAGAAAACATCTATCGATAGCCTGTCCTACGGTAACGGACACTTGGAGTTGTATCCCGATCGATACAACTAGAACTGGATACTTGTGATGAGACTGGATGGTGATGAGTAATGGATTGTGTTGATAACACTACTACTACTTTACTTTATGCTACTCTACTCCCTCCTGTTGCTGCAAGATGGTGGTTTCCAGAAGATGCTAGTCTCCGATAGGACTAGTCCTTTCCCTCTATTCTGGCATTTCTGCAGCCCAGTCCACATATACACCCTTCCTTTGATAATGATGCATTTGTAGTATATATCCTTGCTTGCGAGTACTTTGGATGAGTACTCACGGTTGCTTTGATTCCCCTTCCCCCCCTTTCTTCTTCTTTCCGGTTGATGCAACCAGATGTCGGAGCCCAGGAGCCAGATGCCGCCGCCGATGCCCTCTACTACGTGGATACCGACGATGACCAGGAGTAGTTAGGAGGCTCCCAGGTAGGAGGCCTTGCCTCTTCGATCATTGCTACTTTTGTGCTAGCCTTCTTAAGGCAAACTTGTCTAACTCATGTCTGTACTCAGATATTGTTGCTTCCGCTGACTCTTGTGTATTCGAGCTTATGTATTCGAGCCCTCGAGGCCCCTGGCTTGTAATATAAAGCTTGTTTTATTTTAATTTGTGTCTAGAGTTGTGTTGTGATATCTTCCCGTGAGTCCTTGATCTTGATCGTACACATTTGCGTGTATGATTAGTGTACGATTGAATCGAGGGCGTCACACTTGTGAAACCACAACCTTAAGTATGACAGTGCACCCTTTGACATGCTCTCTATACTGCCCCTGCCAAGCAGATGGAGTGTTCTCCCACTTCCAATGCATCCAATCTATGCTATCAAAGCATCCCCGAAAAGCCCCTATTTGCATTAATAGACAACAACTGGGTTGTATCTGCAACATTTGGCTCTCTCAAATACTCCGGACCAAACACCTCTACCGCGGCCTTGCAGAATCTATACATGGATTCAAGGCAGGTGGACTCACTCATGCGGACATACGCATTAATAAGATCACTAGGTATTCCGTATGCAAGCATCTGAATAGCTGCAATGCATTTCTGATAAGAGGAGAATCCAACCTTTGCCAGGGCATCCTCCTTCCATACGAAATAATCAACGTACACCGTCACCTCCTCCCGAATTTGATTGAACACATGTCTAGCCATGCAGAAGTGGCGCCGAAAGAGCTTGGGTTTGAACAGTGGAGACATGCACTGAAAGTAGTCTTTCTAGAGTAGGCAATGGCCGCTCTCTCTGTTGCGATTCAATGCCGGAGCATGTCTCGGGATTGATCCAAAAACCTCGGTCGCTGCCTAGCTATGTAGTCATGACGATCAAAGTAGCAACCACAAACTCCACATCATCAGACGACGAATGTTTTGAATCACAAATGAAGTTGTTGAAAAAGAACTCATCCCCACTATCCATTTGTACCTTGCAGGTGTGGTGGAAGAAGTCGGGCGTTGAAGAGACCCGCGCCTCGGCCACTCCAGGCAGCAGGCCTGTCGATGTGGAGGCGAGCGTGGAGCGAGCATGCCGGGCTTGGAGCTCCCAGCAGTGCCGGCAGTGAGGGGTGTGGCTTGACCATGGAGGCGCTAGACGACAATGAAAACAGGGTCTCAAAAGCCGACAAGAGAGGCCAGCAGGTGTGACGTGCAGCGGGGGGGGGGGAGCGTATGTGGGTCCGGGTCTCCTATTGAGCATCAAATTTGCTGGCAGTGGTCGGCGGCGGCGATGACAGGGTGGCGAGGTGTGTCTCATGTGGATGGGGATGGGGAAGAATGGACGATGTGCTATGGCGGGCCAGCGGGAGGATAAGGGTTGGCGTCGCGAGCATCTGCACCAATGCAAGCTCAACCCAAATTTGGGTCGGGAATGGGTCGCGGACAGACAAAAAGCAGACGCTCATCCATTTACGTCGACACGTAGGGTCACAGTTTGTGTTCGTTTTTGACCCAAGTGGACGCGTGGAGTGGTTGGGGAACGTAGCAATAATTCAAAATTTTCTACGCATCACCAAGATCAATCTATGGAGTCATCTAGCAACGAGGGAGAGGGGAGTGCATCTACATACCCTTGTAGATCGCGAGCGGAAGCGTTCAAGAGAACGGGGTTGATGGAGTCGTACTCGTCGTGATCCAAATCACCGATGATCCTAGCGTCGAACGGACGACACCTCCGCGTTCAACACACGTAAAGCCCGGGGACGTCTCCTCCTTCTTGATCCAGCAAGGGGAGAGGAGAAGTTGAGGGAGAACTCCGACAGCACGACGGCATGGTGGTGGTGGAGCTCGTGGTATTCCTGCAGGGCTTCGCCAAGCACTATGTAGTAGGAGGAAGAGTTGGAGGAGGGAGAGGCTGCACCAAAAGCAAGGGGGTTGCATCCCTCCCACCCCCTCTCTATTTATAGGGTGAAGGGGAGAGGGGGCCGGCCCCTCTAGATCCCATCTAGAGGGGGGCGGCGGCCAGGAGGGGGAGACTTGCCCCTCAAGCAAGGTGGAGGCGCCCCCCTCCCTAGGGGTTCCAACCCTAGGTGCCTTGGGCCCTTGGGGAGGGGCGCACCAGCTCACTAGGGGCTGGTTCAATCAAATCTTATGAATTTGACTAGAACTGCTTTAAATCTTTATTACAACCTTTGACTGTTCAAATGCATAGACATAACAACACCATTAGGATGCAACTTTCGTTCGTTAGTACCAATCAACACAAGCACCGATCAGCCTAACAGAAAAATAGAGCGCCTCAAACCCAAGCCCCAAGCTAATATATGTCTCTTTTACGCTGCCTTGGTCTTCCCTAAAAATACTTTGAAACACAAGTGCCAATCAACTGGGGACTCACCTGCTCATCAAGTCGTCGTTGCGCTGCCTCCCGTCAAGCGTCGATTATCATGGCTTGCCCTGCCGCTTCGTTGAAAGGAAAGAAGGGAGACAAGGCCGAAACAGGAGGAGCAGCAGTTAAGTCCACGACCAGCCCCACTAAGCCGACGTGGCAATCGGCCTGAGCCACGTATGCAAAACCGGCTACAGAAACCACTATAATGATCATGTGGACTTCTTTCGTCCATTATATAACAAATTTCATTTATGTTTATAACAATTTCTGCTTCTTCATTCTGTTTAGCTTCCATCACCCACCTGGAGTAGGTCTTTGAGCACTTGAAGGTGTCCTCTGTTGGGAAGGGTGGTACGTGGTTTCTTAGTTATGTTTCTATCCACTATATGTTCATTTCTGTTTACATTCAGGGATCTGTGTTCATTATATAACAATTTTTGCTTTTCATTCTGTGTAGTTTCGGTCTGGTTCCTGTCTGGCAATGACTTGGATGTCTATAATGAAGATTTTGTTCTTTTTGATGAGGGTATTTTCTCTTAATACTATTAATTCCATATACTTTGTGATGATTTATTTCCTATTCATTCCGTTTCTTCTCTATTTCTTCTCTGTTCTAACATTTTCCTTTGTTTAATTATTTAGCAACCGGAAACGGGGTTTGGGTCTACAAGGTGTTCACCAAGAAGGGCAAGGGGCAAATTCGCGCAAGGAATGGCAAATTCGCATGCAAAATAGATGAGAGCTATGATGATTTAGGAATAGATTACTAAACTGTGACCTTGCTTTGTGCTCTAATGTACTGTCCAGTTACGCCCGCTCCTCTTAATATATTGATATTTTATACTAAACTTTTACACTTACCATACTACCGTGTTGAGGATTATAATTTTCCATTACTTATTTTTTAAAGTTAAATACCAATTGTATTATTTATTTATTATATTTGTAACTCATATCATTTAAAAATACTCATGCTTGCGCTGAATTCAGTTTGTGTTTTTTAATTAGTTTCTGATAATTGTGTAAACTGTGTATACATATTTATATTAGATAACTCTAAAACACACAGTTTAACAAATATCGTAATAGTAATTGTCTTATAAGATTAGGATAGTATATCTATAGAACATGCTAGACTACAAATTTAACCATATATGAGGGATTGATATATTTTTTTTGCGGGGCTAAAAGGGTTGTATTACTCAAGAGCATAGAAGTTCATCCCTACACAAGCTAGGGATATTAGCTGGGCCAGAGCGGAGCCAGACCACCGTACAGTCCTCCTTTCTACCAAAGTTTGCTAAAACATGACTTACATTATTTTGCCCTCTAGAGATATGAGTAACACTAGACTCCCCAGAACCCAAAAGAAGCTTGACCTCTGAAACCACCATTGCATGTTCGGATTGGTCTTGTCCCGGCGGCGATATCATATTTGGGATATTATATTAATTTATTATACCTATATCTTGAATACAAATATTTATATGGGAATTTCAAGCTTTTATTCAGGCTTTCGGACCAGGCTTCGAACGAGAAAGCGGAGCTCGAGCCCGGCCCGAATGTCAGGCTTTGGGTTCGGGCCTCCGGGCCGGGTTGTCCATGAACGGGTTTAGTTAGGAGGGCCTCTAGCACGTTGTACAGGTGGCTGGCGGCGACGTGGCATAACAGGACCAACGTCCTGTGGCGGTCGGTCGTTATGGTAGAGCTCCCGGCGGGAGAGGGCGGCAGGGTCGAGCTCCTGTGGGCAGATAGGTAGGCGGGGATGGTCCTGGCTGTAGGTGTCGCGGGATCTCGCCGGCGACCAGGAAGACGGTGGCGGCACCTAACCCTAGCTCGTGAGAGAGATGTGGGTCGGGAGAGGGAGCGAGAGATGGGGGCTGGGAGGACGGCGGACGACGGGTAAAATCCAATGGACTGCAGGTTGATATGCTACTTTTTTTAGCGACTAAAATGCAAAACAAAACGTTTTTCTGTGTTTTAACCCTTAAAACAGTACTGCGGGTTAATTACCAAAAACTATAGGGCCTATTTCATAAAATGCCCATGACGGTGAGCGGACAGAAGCGATAGCCACTTTATTATTAGGATTAGGATTAGGAAAAGATTAGTTAGTTGTCCTACTTGCTCCTGTAATATTAATTTTGTCGAGTGACTAAGATCTGTTTTTGTTGGCATGGTTAACTGTTTTATGCTCTAGAGTAGATAGCTTATTTTGTTGTTGATTATTTTTGTTTTCTTGGTTGATAATGTTCAGATAGTGGCTGCTTGCTGTTGCTATCCACCACTGGAGTTGCTTCTTCTTCTAACCGTGCTTTTTTTCATTGAGCCTTTTGGTTTGTCAACACTTACTGGTTTGTCGACACTTTTTTAGTTCATCAATTTCTTACTAGACTAGACTCAAGTGATGAGAGATCAGAGCTCACTCTATATGGGTCTATCAAGAACAATCATAGCTCACATTTACTGTCCATGCGGACTCTCTATGGGTCTCATCAAGAGGGCCTAGTGTAAAATGTCATTGTTTAATATTGTTCAGTTGATTCCGCCTATCCTTATTTGATGGAGATCAAGAATATTTTGGTCCTGCCAATTCATTTGTTGTTTTTGATCTGACATGGTCACTTGTTATTATCGAATGAAGTAGACTATCATTTTCTGGTCCATCTGTTATTGGAGTGTCTTTTGTATGGCCGAAGGATGCCACGGGATTGGCAGAACTTGATCTTGAACTTTGAAATTGCTGCTCAACTTGCTTTTGTCTGATATGGTGCTTCCTTCTTTCATCTTGTGCAGGGGGGTGAATTGCGACTACCTACAGTACATCGTTGAATGCATTGATTGGTGGGTGAATGTAGGTGTTGATGGTCGACGCTTTTGTTTGTGCATTGGCAAACTATTTTGATTGGGATGGGTCGCAACAAAGACAGCTCAAGTGGCCACATTCTTCCTTGCTTGTGTATCAACAGATTGATTATGTCTCCGTCTCTCAATGGCGCCAAGCTGTGTATTCATCACGTTCAATCAGTAGCTTGTATCTCTTCTTTTTCTGTGAGAGGTATTCAAATTTTGATCCGATTAATGTTGTATAATTTTGGCTATGAAACTGTACCAAATCAACTGGGTTTTTGAAACTTCTACGTCCACGTCCGAAATGAGGAGTTGAGACTGGTGTTATAATTCGGTAGATATAATGTAAGCTCCAACCACTTTTTTTGGGATCAGATATAGTTTCATCATTCGATAAACATATCAGTGCCAGACAGAAACATTGGGACCTAACATACGCAAAAAAATGTCGTGTGATTCAAGATATATATACTACGCTATAGCACAAAAAAAGACAGTACAAGTTTTGTTTTATGTCTGGCCACATAAATCGGCATATACTAGTTGAAGTGACGGTTTAATAACCTCATCAAGTCTCCACCATCCTCCCACTCAATTCTTTTGAGAGAAACTTTTCCTTGAGAAAGGACCCATTACTAGAAACAACCACTTTTGCTTCTGGATCTAAAATAGGAGGTATACCCAACTATTTTTGGGTATTCTATGAAGATGCATTCATCCGCTTTGGGTTCGAGCTTATCAGCCTGAAACCTTTTCACATAAGCGTCGTAGCCCCAAACTTTTAAGAAACAACAGCTCAGGTTCCTCTAAACCATAGTTCATACGGTGTCGTCTCAATGGAATTGTGTGGTGCCCTATTTAAAGTGAATGCGGTTGTCTCTAATGCCTAACCCATAAAGGATAGTGGTAATTCGATAAGAGATATCATGGTATGCACTATATCCAATAGGGTGCAGTTATGATGTTCGAACACACCATCACACTATGGTGTTCCAGGCGGTATTAGTTGTGAAACAATTTCCACAATGTCTTAATTGTGTGCCAAACTCGTAACTCAGATATTCATCTTTGTGATCATATCACAGACATTTTATCATCTTGTCACGACGATCTTCAACTTCACTCTGAAATTACTTGAACCTTTCAATAATTCAGACTTGTGTTTCATTAAGTAAATTATACTCAGCATCTACTCAAATCATTTGTGAAGTAAGAACATAACGATATCCGCTGCGTGCCTCAACACTCATTGGACTGCACACATCAAAATATATTACTTCCAACAAGTTGCTTTCTTGTTCCATCTTACTGAAAACGAGGCCTTTCAGTCATCTTGCCCATGTGGTATGATTTGCATGTCTCAAGTGAGTCCAAACGATCCATCTGCATGGAGTTTCTTCATGCATATCTACCAATAGACATGGTTCACATGTCTCAATCTTTTCAAAAATGAGTGAGTCCAAAGATCCATCAACATGGAGCTTCTTCATGCATTTTATACCAACATGACTCAAATGGCAGTGCCACAAGTATGTGGTACTATCATTACTATCTTATATCTTTTGGCATGAACATGTGTATCACTACGATCGAGATTCAATAAACCATTCATTTTAGGTGCAATACCATTGATGGTATTATTCAAATAAATAGAGTAACCATTATTCTCCTTAAATGAATAACCGTATTGCGATAAACATAATCCAATCATGTCTATGCAAACACCAAATAACAATTATTTAGGTTTAACACCAATATCGATGGTAGAGGGAGCATGCGATGCTTGATCACATCAACCTTGGAAACACTTCCAATACATATCGTCATCTCTCCTTCAGCTAGTCTCCGTTTATTCTGTAGCCTTTTATTTCAAGTTACTAACACTTAGCAACTGAACCGGTATTTTAATACCCTGGTGCTACTAGGAGTACTAGTAAAGTACACATTATAATGTATATCCAATATACTTCTTTCGACCTTGCCAGCCTTCTCATCTACCGAGTATCTAGGGTAGTTATGATTCAGTGACTGTTCCCCTCATTATAGAAGCACTTAGTCTCGGGTTTGGGTTCAACCTTGGGTTTCCTCACTAGAGCAGCAACTGATTTGTTGTTTCATGAAGTATCCCTTCTTTCCCTTGCCCTTCTTGAAACTAGTGGTTTAACCATCAACAATTGATGCTCCTTCTTGATTTCTACTTTCGCGGTGTCAAACATCGCGAGTTTCTCAAGGATCATCATGTCTATCCCTGATATGTTATAGTTCATCACGAAGCTCCAATAGCTTGGTGGCAGTGACTACGGAGAACCATCACTATCTCATCTGGAAGATTAACTCCCACTCGATTCAAGCGATTGTAGTACTCAGACAATCTGAGCACATGCTCAACGATTGAGCTTTTCTCCCTTAGTTGCAGGCTTAAGAAACTTGTCAGAGGTCTCATACCTCTTGATAGTGGCACTAGTCTGAAATTCCAATTTCAGTCTTTGGAACATCTCATATGTTCTGCGACGTTTCAAAACGTCCTTGGTGCCACAATTCTAAACCGTTAGTATTACGCACTGAACTATCACGTAGTCATCAAAACGTGTATGTCAGATGTTTCCCAACATCTACAGACGACGCTCGAGGTTCAACACACTGAGCGGTGCATTAAGGACATAGCCCTTCTGTGCAGCAATGAGGAAAATCCTCAGTTCACGGACCCAGTCCGCATAATTGCTACTGTCAACTCTCAACTAAATTTTCTCTAGGAACATATCTAGAACAGTAGAACCAAAGCATGAGCTACGACATAATTTGCAAAGACCTTTTGACTATGTTCATGATAATTAAGTTCATCTAATCAAATTATTCAATGAACTCCCACTTAGATAGACATCCCTCTAGTCATCTAAGTGATACATGATCCGAGTCAACTAGGCCGTGTCCGATCATCACGTGAGACAGACTAGTCATCATCGGTGAACATCTTCATGTTGATCGTATCCACTATACAACTCATGTTCGACCTTTTAGTCTTCTGTGTTCCGAGGCCATGTTTATACATGCTAGGCTCGTCAAGTCAACCTAAGTGTTTCGCATGTGTAAATATGGCTTACACCCATTGTATGCGAACGTTAGAATCTATCACACCCGATCATCACGTGGTGCTTCGAAACAACGAACCTTCGCAACGGTGCATAGTTAGGGGGAACACTTTCTTGAAATTTTAGCGATGGATCATCTTATTTATGCTACCGTCGTTCTAAGCAAATAAGATGTAAACATGACAAACATCACATGAAAATCATAAAGTGACATGATATGGCCAATATCATCTTGCGCCTTTTGATCTCCATCTTCGAGGTGCGGCATGATCACCTTCGTCACCGGCATGACACCATGATCTCCATCATCGTGTCTTCATGAAGTTGTCTCGCCAACTATTAGTTCTACTACTATGGCTAACGGTTAGCAATAAAGTAAAGTAATTACATGGCGTTTTCATTGACACGCAGGTCATATAACAAATTAAGACAACTCCTATGGCTCCTGCCGGTTGTCATACTCATCGACATGCAAGTCGTGATTCCTATTACAAGAACATGATCAATCTCATACATCACATATATCATTCATCACATCCTTTTGGCCATATCACATCACACGACATATGCTGCAAAAACAAGTTAGACGTCCTCTAATTGTTGTTGCAAATTTTATGTGGCTGCTATAGGTTTCTTAGCAAGAACGTTTCTTACCTACGCCAAAACCACAACGTGATATGCCAATTTCTTTTTACCCTTCATAAGGACCCTTTTCATCGAATCCGATCCGACTAAAGTGGGAGAGACAGACACCCGCTAGCCACCTTATGCAACTAGTGCATGTCAGTCGGTGGAACCTGTCTCATGTAAGAGTACGTGTAAGGTCGGTCCGGGCCGCTTCATCCCACGATACCGCCAAATCAAGATAAGACTAGTAACGACAAGTAAATTGACAAAATCGATGCCCACAACAACTTGTGTTCTACTCGTGCATAGAAACTACGCATATACCTAGGTCTGATACCACTGTTGGGGAACGTAGCAATAATTCAAAATTTTCTAGGCATCACCTAGATCAATCTATGGAGTCATCTAGCAACCTAGGGAGAGGGGAGTGCGTCTACATACCCTTGTAGATCGCGAGCGGAAGCGTTCAAGAGAACGGGGTTGATGGAGTCGTACTCGTCGTGATCCAAATCACCGATGATCCTAGCGCCGAACGGACGACACCTCCGCGTTCAACACACGTACAGCCCGGGGACGTCTCCTCCTTGTTGATCCAGCAAGGGGAGAGGAGAAGTTGAGGGAGAACTCCAACATCACGACGACATGGTGGCGGTGGAGCTCGTGGTATTCCTGCAGGGCTTCGTCAAGCACTACAAAGTAGGAGGAAGAGTTGGAGGAGGGAGAAGCTGTGCCAAAAGCAAGGGGGTTGCAGCCCTCCCACCCCCTTTCTATTTATAGGGTGAAGGGGAGAGGGGGCCGGCCCCTCTAGATCCCATCTAGAGGGGGGGCGGCGGCCAGGAGGGGGAGACTTGCCCCCCAAGCAAGGTGGAGGCGCCCCCCTCCCCTAGGGTTTCAACCCTAGGCGCCTTGGGCCCTTGGGGAGGGGCGCACCAGCCCACTAGGGGCTGGTTCCCTCCCATATTCATCCCATTAAGCCCCCCGGGACAGGTGGCCCCACCCGGTGGACCTCCGGACACCTTTCGGTGGTCCCGGTACAATACCGATAACCCCCGAAACCATACCGGTGACTGAAATTGGACTTCCCATATATAAATCTTCACCTCAGACCATTCCGGAACTCCTCGTGACGTTTGTGATCTCATCCGGGACTCCGAACAACATTCGGTAACCACATACTAATTCCCTTAACAACTCTAGCGTCACCGAACCTTAAGTGTGTAGACCCTACAGGTTCGGGAATCATGCAGACATGACCGAGATATCTCTCCGGCCAATAACCAACAGCGGGATCTGGATACCCATGTTGGCTCCCACATGTTCCACGATGATCTCATCGGATGAACCACGATGTCGGGGATTCAATCAATCCCGTATACAATTCCCTTTGTCAATCAGTATGTTACTTGCCCGAGATTCGATCGTCGGTATCCCAATACCTCGTTCAATCTCGTTACCGGTAAGTCACTTTACTCGTTCCGTAATGCATGATCCCGTGACTAACTACTTAGTCAC
This sequence comes from Aegilops umbellulata, assembly GCA_032464435.1. Lineage (NCBI taxonomy): Eukaryota > Viridiplantae > Streptophyta > Magnoliopsida > Poales > Poaceae > Aegilops > Aegilops umbellulata. Next base: position 60,893,501 of record CP136057.1, read on the forward strand.
ATTGAGCTCATTATGATGATGCATTACCGAGTGGGCCCAGAGATTCCTCTCTGTCATACGGAGTGACAAATCCCAGTCTCGATTCGTGCCAACCCAACAGACACTTTCGGAGATACCTGTAGTGCACCTTTATAGCCACCCAATTACGTTGTGACGTTTGTTGCACCCAAAGCATTCCTACGGTATCCGGGAGTTGCACAATCTCATGGTCTAAGGAAATGATACTTGACATTAGAAAAGCTTTAGCAAATGAACTACACGATCTTGTGCTATGCTTAAGATTGGGTCTTGTCCATCACATCATTCTCCTAATGATGTGATCCCGTTATCAATGACATCCAATGTCCATGGTCAGGAAACCATGACCATCTATTGATCAACGAGCTAGTCAACTAGAGGCTTACTAGGGACATGTCGTGGTCTATGTATTCACACATGTATTAAGGTTTCCGGTTAATACAATTATAGCATGAACAATAGACAATTATCATGAACAAGGAAATACAATAATAAACATTTTATTATTGCCTCTAGGCCATATTTCCAACAGGACTTGCTCTGAAGCTTTGGAGATGAAAGGACTTGAACTTGCAAACTCTTTGGCTATGCATAAATTACCTGTCCATTTGTATTGTGTGGGACGGGGGAAGAAAATTTGGCAAGCGGCGGCTTGCCGTCCCCGCCGTACGCCAGCGATGTACAAATCTTGGCCACCGTGAAGCTGGGCTCTAAGTAGTCTATGTAAATCTTGGCAACGTCTACCGAGTAGCCATTGGCGAAGTCGAAGTGCCAGCCATCAAAGTTGATGTTGCTCTTGAGTCAGTTGAGCTGCTCGATGAGCTCCTTCTGGATGCGCGGGTTGAGGCGGTCGACGTCCGGATCACCCTCGTAGTCGGCGCTGGTGTCCGGATTGTCGGTGCCATCAGCGTCGGGCCGGTCGTCACGGCAGATCATGTGGGGCCCCCAGTTCTAATATTCTCTTGTCTATCGACAGTAGGGATTGTCGGCCAGAACGTACCACCGGGGTATCGGATCCCTTCTACTTGATGTCGGTGCCACGTGTACCACGTGTATTGGCTTCCTGCGTCATCATCCTCGCGTGTACCCGCACAAGAGAAGCCACCGGCGCAAGGCAGAGGACATTGATGCCACATGCACTTGGAGGTGTCTTCTATTGGGAAGAGTGGTATGTGATCTCTCGGTTTTGTTTATATCCAATATATATAACAAAATTAAGACATGCGCTTGTTCATTTCTATTTAGATTCGGTTGGATCCCTTGTGTCCATTATATAACAATCTCTTACAAGATATTTGCTTCTTCATTTCTATTTAGATTCGGCCGGGTTCCTGTCTCATGATGCCTTTGTTGTCTACTACTATGATGAAGAGTTTGTTTGTTCTGATGAAGATATTGGTATTTATTTTCTTACTCCTATTAGTTCCATATAACTTTTGATGATTTATGCCCAGTTCTTTCTATTCCCGTAATAACAGTTATAAATATGTCCTAGATAATCAGTCCCAATTGATTGTTTAGTTAATTCTATTTCTTCCCTCCTCTAATACTCTCCTTTTGTTTATGTATTTAGCAATTGGAAATGGGGTATGGATCTACAAGGTGTACTCCAAAAAGGGTAAGGGGCAGATCCACATGAGGAAGGGGAAATTCACTTGCAAGATAAGTGTAAAGGTTCCTTGGGTTGGTGTACATTTTAATTCTTTCAAGCTCACATTGACATGGAAATAAGATGCATGTGGATTACTCTTAGTTTGTATGACTCTACCTAAATGTTATTTTAGCCGAATTCTGATTTTCTTATCAGCCTTCCCTTGGGGAAACGACTGTAACTCAACTAGCAACCGATGTTCTTTCTTTGTTTGATTGCTTTCTAATTAGGCTAGAAGGACGGTTAGCGTGATTTTAGCCGAGCAAATTGGCAGGTTATCCTATGCCTCTGTTTCTCAGGGCATTTGAGTCATTGTACTGTTTGGAGATTAATATCCCGGTTAACCGTTGTTGGCTGGCTACTTTTTTGGCGGTTGGCCAGGAGGGGATAGGGTAGTGGTTTTTTATTCCTCCTTATTTAATTGGACAGTCATAAAAGATGTCTTGATCTTGTTGATTGATATTGAGATAATGTTGCTTGGTATTTAAAAGTGCTAGTTATCGACTAGAGGGAGGGGTGAATAGTTGATTTTTATGGAAGTCTTCAAAACACGAGGTCTTTGAAGACAAACAGATGAAATGAGCCTATTCATATGTGTCGGCGTTTTGGGAACGGGGGTCCCCAGACTTGCCTGCCTGCGGCCTGCGGCACGGCTCAAGGGAGGCCCCGCACGGCCCAACTTCATCAACCCAGGACCCAAGACCCTCGCGAGGGGCCAAGCCTCGCAGGGCGGATGACACGGTGCTTCCTCAGGCGCGGCCTCGTCAGGCTGGCTCATGAGGAGGCGGAGAGATCAAGGCAGGGTACCTCGCGAGGTGCCCATGACGCAAGCCATGACGACCAATGGCGCCGTGCGGGCGCCAGCCCGCGCAGTGTCCTCCCTTTCCTCTTTGGTGCAAAGGGGGCAAGCGCAGGCGAGAGGATCAAGCAAAGGCACCCATTTTGGTGCAACAAGACCAAGACCAGCTCCGCGACAAGGAGGAAGTCATTGTGGAGCCCAGGACGGCGTCACCACAGGGCCTTTGGCAGGCGAGGACCGACTTTAGTCAGGATAAGAGTACTGTGTGTTCCCCTTCGAATTGGCCAATTGTTGGCGCCCTTCCCGCTCAATATTTGGGACGAGGCCCAGGGCCTTTGCCTATAAATAGGACTAGCCACCCCCAGGGTAGAGGGGGTATCCAGAATCAGGCATCGGGTACCCAAGATCAGAGCAAAGAAAGAGAGAGAGAGAGAGAAGGGCGGCTGAACCCCCCTAGCAGTTCATCGTCCCAGCTAGAACACGCCCTCGCGAGGCTGTTCCCCCCTGTACTGTTCATCATCATCAGCCCAAGAGGCAATCCACCCACCACACTGGAGTAGGGTATTACACCACATCGGTGGCCCGAACCAGTATAAACCTTGTGTCTTTAGTGCTGTTCCTTTAGTAGTTAGATCCTTGCGAGACGGAGAGGTAGAGGGCAGAATCTCCGCGCGCACCCCAGAGTTCGAACCTTAAGGGTCTGCCGGAACCCGAAATCCGACATTTGGCGCGCCAGGTAGGGGTGCGCCGGAATTTGTCTTCCACCGCTTCGTTCTCTGCCGACCGTCGCGTCCATGTCCGACGCCCGTCGAGCCCGCGCCGAGCGCCGGGCCGCCATCGCCTCCCGCGTCGCCCAGACGGCTCCCGTCGGCGGGCGTCCTCGTCGTTCCCCGTCGCCCGCCGTCAACGCCGCCTCCGGCTCAGCGGGGAACGAGCAGCAAGCGTCGTCTCAGCACCCGTCCATGCGGCGAGACGGCCGCACCGCTACTCTGTCGCTCACGCCAGCTGGCTCTTCATCCCACGCGCTCCGCGCGCCCTTGGAGGCTCGAGCTGCACTCATCGCGGCAAATGAGCTCCTGCGCTACTGCCCCGTCGACGACGTCTACGAAGAGTGGCTCGACCGCGTCGTCGAGCTCATCCGCGCCGCAGGGGGCTCTCCTGCGCCATCCGCTCCGCTGCGCCGCACCCCGCCACGCGCTGGCAATGAAGTTCCTGGGGCATACCAGCCGCCCCCCTCCAAGAAGACGCCATGGCTGCAAGGCGCATAGCCCCTGGGCGGAACCCGCTCCGTCAGGCGCCAGCCCAGCAAGAACGGAGCTGCCAAGAAGTCCCTCGACCGCAAGAGGCTGCCCGAGCGCTCCCTGCTCCGGCTTGCCGCGACCCTGCTCCGGCTCTGGCACGTTAAGACCCCGCGCTGCTTCCGGCTGCAGCGCATGGGGACCCTCAAGGCCAAGCTCCCCCTCGACCGAAGCGTCCCGTGGCCACGGCCGGCTGCCGCGCCTACACCACCGAGCTGCGCAGCGTTGCGTGGCCCGGCAAGTTCAAGCCAGACCTGCCTCCTCGCTACGACGGCACGACTGACCCCGCCGAGTTCCTCCAGCTTTACGAGCTGGGCATCGAAGCTGCCAGCGGGGACGAAAAGGTCATGGCGAACTGGTTCCCCATGGCGCTCAAGGAAGGGGCTCGTACCTTGCTCCTTAACCTGGCCCCAGGCACGATCTCCTCCTGGGACCAGATGCGCACCCGCTTCATCGCCAACTTCCAAGGTACTCGCGACCGGCCGCCCGCCGTGAGCGACATGCGCCGCATCAAGCAACAACCCGGAGAGACCCTGCAAAAGTACATCCAGCGCTTCAACAGCGCGCGACTCAAGATCCCCAAGGTGTCCGAGGAAGCCATCATCTCAGCCTTCTCCGACGGCATGCGCGACGTCAAGATGAAGGAGGAGCTGGCGATGCATGAAGACCTGTGCACCTCCCTGGAGCTGTTCAACTTGGCGACCATGTGCACCAGGGCTGAGGAGGGGCGTCTCTCCCTCCTCGAGCTGCCTGCCGCGGACCCAGAAGAGAAGAAACCCAAGGCCAAGGACGTGAAGCGCAAGGGGGCTGCCATGCTCGCAGCAGAGCTTGACACCAAGCGGGGCAAGGATCTGCCCGAATCCTCCAGGGGCAGCTGATACTGCGTGTACCACGACCTCCACACCCACAACACCAATGAATGCCAAGAGCTCCGCACCGTGCGAGAAGGAAGGATCGGCCGACGCCCTGACCGCGCTGACCGGGGCTACAGCCAAGGAGGAGGAAGAAACCCAGGACGCTGGGAGGATCGCGGCCCGCGCCATGGGTGGCGTGATCAACCTTGCGAGGACCGCTAGCGGGACCTGCCTCGCGAGGGGGATTGGAGGGATCAGCCTCGTGAGGATCGCCTACAGGGCGATGCAGACCTTCCCCCGCTGCCGCCTCAGCCAAGGAGGAACGAGGACCGCCACCAAGACGAGGGGGCTGGGGGCTTCCAGGAGCCGCGCGCAATCGCCTGCATCCTGGGCGGAGCTCAAGCCCCAGCCTCCCAACGCAACTTCAAGCAGTTTGCCCGCGAAGTGAATGCAGTCCTCCCCAGGCTCGAAGCGACGTGCCCTCTCAGGTGGTCGGCGTGCACCATCACGTTCAGCTCAGCGGATCAGCTGAAGTGTGCGGCCACGGCCGGGGTCCTTCCGATGCTTTGCTCTCCAGTCATCAGCAACGCACTGGTCACCAGGACCCTCATCGACGGTGGGGCAGGGCTCAACGTCCTGTCCGTGGAAACATTCAACAATCTCCAAGTGCCCTACGACCAGCTTCAGCCAACCAAGCCTTTCTCCGGAGTCACCGACGGTTCCACGATCCCGATTGGGCAGGTCCGCCTCCCTGTCACCTTCAGGGCCCGCAAGAACTACCGCACCGAGCTCATCGACTTCGACGTCGCTCACATTCGCCTGCCGTACAACGCCATCCTCGGATACCCGGCGCTGGCCAAGTTCATGGCTGTAACTCATCATGGCTACAACGTCCTCAAGATGTCAGGAAGTGGCGGAGTCATCACGGTGCCGTGTGAAGAAAAGGATGCAGTGTGTTCCCTGGAGCGAGCCTTTCAGGCCGCGTCACTAGAAGACCCAGATCGCGGAAGCAGGAGGCTTCCCAAGATCACCCCCAAGAAGAAGAAGACATCGCCAGGCTCAACCCCTCAGGAGGCAGGCCCCTCAGGGCCTGTGTCTGCCCAAGGGGACCCTCCATCCATCGCATAGGAAAGCGCACCCGGCGCCCTCCTCAGGCAGGGCTCGGGGGCTCTCACCTGGAGGGCCACCGACCTAGCCGGGGTCACGAGGTAGGCGCTTGGGCACCACGTGGAGGCATGCTTCGAAGCATGTTTCCCTCAAGAAGGAGCAAGGCAAGGAGAGTCAGACCAGCGGGAGTTCGTTAACCAGGCTGTTCAAGAACTACAGGAATCAAGAATCATGAGAGGTTGTCGCCGTCTACCAGCTGTGGCCCCCCATCCAGGCGAGGATGGTGGGCTGCGCATCTGCATCGACGTACCAGGGCTCAATCAAGTCGCCACGACGGAACGCCTCTGGCCCTCACAAGTGGGGCGTTGTGGAGGTCCACCCCACAGCTATGCTCGCATGCCTTACGGCCTGCCGAGCGCGGCTGCTGCGTACCAACACCTCATGAGGGGCGTCATGGAGACTCAGGAAGACAGGCGTTCCGCAGTCCTGGCAGAGATGGAGATGATTCACGAGGAGCCACCAGCGCCTCCGGAGCCTCCTTAGGCCCCTGGGCCTGGGGGCTCGTGAGGATCGGCTCCCGCAACCCACCGAGTATGCTACACCAACACCACTTCGTCCGCGACAACCCCAGGTGACATCTTTCAAGCTTCATTTCCGGCTGGGAACGCCCCCAGGGCTGCTTCATTCCCAGGCCGCGTGGGTCCGTCCCTGCGACATGTATCCTTTTTTTAGTTTAGTTTTCGATCGTTAGCTTGCTTTGTTGGGGGCGCCCCTCGGGCTGCATCATCCCCAGGCCGCTCGGGCCAGGCCCAGTGGCGTGTATCTTCCTTGCGTTCATTTCCAACTATGCATTCGCCTAGCATGCTTGATTACTTGATTCCTGTTCACGGCACCTCTTCTTCCCAATGTCGACAACTTGCACGTTAAAGGGGGGGTACCTGAGCATCGCGACTCAGGGCTCTTACCGACTCTCCAGCCCTCACCCTCTGGCATTGTCCACGGCATCGCGACCTGGCTACCAGCAACGGCTGAGACAAGCTCGAGGGCCGGGACCCGGGGACGTAGAGTGCCGGCATCTAACCCAATCTGCAGGAACACATCTCAAGATACGGCCCAGTGCCAGGCGCAACCCGCCTAGAGGTAGGGCCTCGTGAGTCCCGCGCTGGCTCACGGGTGCCCAGATACACCTCACCTAGCCATACCGTGCCGGCCACGTGTCAGGGCGGGGCTGTACATGCCCCGGGGGCTCCTCCCGGAGGGGAGCCCCCTCCCACATACCAGTGGAAGCACCATGCTCCGCGCTGGCTGACGACACTGCCGAGGAGCGGCTATGCCCGTACACATACGGAAGCGCTATGCTCCGCGCTGGTGATAAACAACTGAGGGTGGCCTCCGGGCCGCATCAACCTCAGGGAGCCCAGAGCTCAGTGTCTAGCCTCATCGCAACGCCTCCCCTCGGGAGCGCCGCGTGAGGGGGCTAGGCACGGGGGCTACGACTGGGTCACGCCCAGGCGTACACCACCCAGCCAGGCCCCTCGGGCCTGGTTCGTCGCGCGTCTCTCCTCGAGCGGAGCCAAGGTATGAAGGCCGTTTGCGCGTCATGGGGGACCCCTGAGCATCGCGACTCAGGGGCCTAACTGGTCCTGTAGCCCCTCAGTCCTTAGTTCCGAAAGGCTATGCTGGATGAGGTACGCGCGGGGCCGGGCTCTGCAGACGTAGAACGGTGGTCCCACTCGCATCTCACCTCACCGCCCGCTGTTTGCGCGTCAAGGGGGACCCCTGAGCATCGCGACTCAGGGGCCTAACTGGCTCCGTAGCCCCTCACTCCTTAGTTCCGAAAGGCTATGCTGGGTGAGGTACGCGCGGAGTCGGGCTCTACAGACGTAGAACGGAAGATACACCTACATCACACTTCCCTACTTGTTGTTCGTGCGCCAAGGGGGACTCCTGAGCATCGTGACTCAGGAGCCTAACTTGTCACATAGCCCCTCACTCCTTTGGTCCCGTCCTGGTTTTCGGTCGGGGCTAATGCTGGGTGAGGTACGCGCGCGGCCGGGCTCTGCCGGCGTAGAACACAAGCAAGTAGGGAGGAAAAGCATAAAACTCAAAGAAATTAAAAGCAAATATTACAGTCCATACTTTCGTCTCAGTACCAAATGCAAGTTTAAATGCCTCCTCGAGGCGTGATGCATGTGCAGGAAGTAAAAGAAGAACAGGAGCGGCAGCGGAGTCACTTGTCGGCGGTGGGGCAGCGTGGAGTGGCCTCGCTTCGTGGAGCAGTAGGGCCGGCAGCGCCTTGCTTCGGCTTGGTGCTGAAGGCCCGGAACTTCCCCAGCAGCGCCGCAGCGCGCCCCTTCACGGCTTCGACAGCAGCAGCAGCACCCTCGCCACTCACCGGCTCCAACAGGCCGTCGAGGTCTACGCTGGGATCGCGAAGGTAGATGTGGGCGAAGACCCGCGTCAGCACAGTGGAGGACAAGACTCGCGCCTCGGCCTCGGTCGTGGGGCCGAGGCCAAGGGCGACATCCCCAAGGGCACGAACCAGGAAAGGAAGCAGCTTGGCGGGGCCATCTTCGTTGCCAGCCAGCGGGCTCTCCAGGCCGCTCTTGTAGAGCGTCTTCAGCGAAGCACGGGCATCTTTCTCCATGTCTGCGAAGGCCACGCGATCCTCGGCAAGAACCCCAGCCTTGCGGTCCAGCTCGGCCTTCGTCACCTCCAGCTCCTTCTTCAGCGCGTCTAGGCGGGCACGACGCTTCTTGAGCTTGGCCTCCCGATCCTCGATGGCCGCCTCGCGAGCCTTCGCGCCTTCTTCCTGCTCCTGGCGAAGGCGGACCTCCCTCGTGAGCTGGTCCCGCAGGCCCTGCAGCTCGCCCTCCAGCTCCTTGCAGCGGCCACGGACTCCAACCACCTCTTCCAGGGCCGCGTCTCGGGCAGCCTTCGCCTCGAGGGTGGCCTCCCTCTCCCCGTCACAGGCCGTCGAGGCCTGAACCAGCGCCGCCCGAATCGAGGCGTCGGAGCGGATCCACCCCGAAGCCAGCTCCAGACGCCCGGCCACCAGGCGAGGGTCGGCGCCAAGAAGATCCTGCCGCAGCCGGTCCAGCTCAGCAACGGCACGCTCCAAGACGGCGGAAGAAGACGGGGAAGCATCGGCGCGCTCCAAGGCGGCAAGAGGAGTTGGGGGAGCAGCGGGCGGTGGAATGGGAGAAGGTAGCGGTGATGAGACCACAACATCCTGAGGCGGAGTCTCCTGCGCCCCAACGAACGAGGTGCCGGCAGCAGGCGGGGTCACCTCAGGGGTCACCTGGGCCATGGGGGCTGGGCTCGCCCCAGCCAGCTCGGCAAGGCCGCGCAAGGATGACCGGGCAGGAGAAGCCCGTGCGCCATGGTCGCCTTCCCCTGCAGGCGGAGGCGTCGCCGCGGATGGGGCCTCGGGAGCCCCCTTCGGCTTCTTCGCCGCGGGCGCCAGCCTATCCAAAGAGAAGCAAACATCAAGCCCCAGCGGCGGAACGAGAAACAAAAGACGAAGGATCAAGCACTTACGGGTCGTCGCTGGAGAACTCGAGAAGCCTCCGGCCATACTTGAAGCCAGAAAGCCGGGTGGAGGGATCAGCCTCAGGTGCAGAAGGCGAGTCTGCGGATCGCCCCAGAGCCGGAGCGGACCCGCAGGGGATCAGCCCGGTTCTGCCCTTCTTCGGGATCGGGGCGAGCTCCGGCTACCCAGCACGTCATCAACCTCATCATCATCGCTCGACGAAAGGCGGAGAGTACGGGACTTGCGCCGGGGGAGGGGAGCCCTCGACTCTCTGTCGGTTGCCTCGGAGTCAGGGCCCTCCTCCCTCTCCTCTTCGCCCCCTCTCTACTGGGGTCGCCGGAGGACACGTCCACCAGTCCCTCGGGAGCCACCGCGGGCACGGGCCCGTCCCCGTTGAAGACAGGCATCGACTCCACCACCTGCTTCCAGTCGTCGCGAAGGAACAAGGGCGCAGGCGCGCCCTCCAACCGTGCCACCTCGCCCCCGACCAGGGATTGGAGTGCCGCGGTCACGTCCTCGTCGCCCAAGGCCGCGGGGCTCGGATGGGGCCTCCACATCGGAGGTGAGTACCGCCGAAGCGGGGCCAGTTGGTGCTCCAGGAACTCCCTTAGCAGCGACGCGCCGGTCAGCCTCGCCGCCGCCGTGCCAGCCGGCTTCAGGTCCGCGTCCATCTTCTCCAGAACCGGCTTCGCGCGGGGGTCCATGAGCTCCGCCCGGGACTAGTCGCTGGAGCTCACGGGCTGCTCCGTGGGAAGAATCAGCCGAGGGTGGATGCGCCCGGCATCCACCAAGACCCACTTGCTCCTGAAGCCCTCAATCCTCTTCCCGGGATTCGAGATGGCAATGGCGCCACCACACGCGACGAAGCTCGCGCATGCGGAAGGGAAACCACGGGTGACCCGGAGGTAGAAGTAGTGGCGCAGCAAGGCCACTAAGGGTTGCACCCCCACATGAGCCTCGCAGTAGTAGGCGAAAATCGCCAGGAGAAGGATGCAGTTGGGGTGGAGATGCAGAGCTTGCAAGTTATAGTGGCGGAGGATAGAGAGGAAGAACTCGGAAAAGGGAGGCACCAGGCCCGCAGTAATGGAGCTTACGAAGAGAGGGTAGAAGGTGCTTCCACGGCCCTCAGGGGTGGCGGAGCCGACCTTGAACACCCGCGCCCCGTCAATGCCCCACGCCGCCGCCATCCGGCGCAGCCGGGCGAGGCTCACCTCCGACACATTCGGCGAGTCCAGGGCCGGCGAGAACCAAGCTTCAGCAGGAGGCTGACGCGACGCCATGTCCTCTAAGGTCACAGGGGGGCAGATCTGGGAGTTTGGAGGAAGGAAGGAGAGGCGCAAGAAAGGGGATCTGGGCAGCGACAGGAGAAAGAGAAGAGCAAGGCCTGGGCAGACACTGCGCCTTTAACCTGCGCGGTTGCGGAGGCGCCCACGTCCAATCAACCGCCACGCGGCGCCCAAGGCCGCAGGCTATTAGGGCCCGCGGCGCTTCGCCCTTGCCCTTTCGCCTCTCGGCACGGCCAAGTCCGGGCGCGCCTTGGGCCCGGGGGCTACCGTCGGCGTTCTGGGAACGGGGGTCCCCAGACTTGCCTGCCTGCGGCCTGCGGCGCGGCTCAAGGGAGGCCCAGCACGGCCCAACTTCATCAACCCAGGACCCAAGACCCTCGCGAGGGGCCAAGCCTCATGGGGCGGATGACACGGTGCTTCCTCAGGCGCGGCCTCGTCAGGCTGGCTCATGAGGAGGCGGAGAGATCAAGGCAGGGTACCTCGCGAGGTGCCCATGACGCAAGCCATGACGACCAAGGGCGCCGGGCGGGCGCCAGCCCGCGCAGTGTCCTCCCTTTCCTCTTTGGTGCAAAGGGGGCAAGCGCAGGCGAGAGGATCAAGCAAAGGCACCCATTTTGGTGCAACGAGACCAAGACCAGCTCCGCGACAAGGAGGAAGTCATCGTGGAGCCTAGGACGGCGTCACCACAGGGCCTTTGGCAGGCGGGGACCGACTTTAGTCAGGATAAGAGTACTGTGTGTTCCCCTTCGAATTGGCCAATTGTTGGCGCCCTTCCCGCTCAATATTTGGGACGAGGCCCAGGGCCTTTGCCTATAAATAGGACTAGCCACCCCCAGGGTAGAGGGGGGATCTAGAATCAGGCATCGGGTACCCAAGATCAGAGCAAAGAAAGAGAGAGAGAGAGAGAGAGAGAGAGAGAGAGAGAGAGAGAGAGAGAGAGAGAGAGAGAGAGAGAGAGAAGGGCGGCTGAACCCCCTAGCAGTTCATCGTCCCAGCTAGAACACGCCCTCGCGAGGCTGTTCCCCCCTGTACTGTTCATCATCATTAGCCCAAGAGGCAATCCACCCACCACACTGGAGTAGGGTATTACACCACATCGGTGGCACGAACCAGTATAAACCTTGTGTCTTTGGTGTTGTTCCTTTAGTAGTTAGATCCTTGTGAGACGGAGAGGTAGAGGGCAGAATCTCCGCGCGCACCCCAGAGTTCGAACCTTAAGGGTCTGCCGGAACCCGAAATCCGACAATATGCAGCGGAAGATAGACTACACTAGACAAGCCATAGTCAAGTAAGCACTGTAGTGAAAGTACAAAGACTATCAGCAGCTAGGTAGTATGGATCAGGATGGAAGACAGAATAAAGCCAAACAAGTAATAGTCTTCACACAGTGAAGTCAATCAGATCAGACAGGCAAGCATGACTTCACGAAGACAAACTGAAAGTTGAAGGGAAGTGGGGGATAGAACCAGTCGCTTGGTGAAGACAAGGATTTGGTAGACCAGTTCTAGTTGCTGTGACAACTGTACGTCTGGTTAGGGAGGCTGAGATTGAACTCAGAAGACCGCGTCTTCACCTTACTCCCCTTGAGCTAAGGACACCCAGTCCTCGCCCAATCACTCCGGTAAGTCTTCAAGGTAGACTTCCAAACCTTCACAGACTTCGTTCACCGGCGATCCACAATAGCTCTTGGATGCTCAAAACGCGACGCCTAACCGGCTGGAGGATTCACAGTCCTCAAGTGTAACAAGTCTTCAGATCACGCGGACAGAAAGACTTCAGTCATGCCTAACACTCTTTGGCTCTGGGTGTTTTGGGCTTTGTCCTCGCAAGGATCTCTCCCTCAAAAGCTTCGGAGGTGGGTTGCTCTCAAATGATAAAAGCCGTGCACTAACTCTAAGCAACCACCAATTTATGGTGTAGGGGGTGGGCTATTTATAGCGAGGAGGCAACCCGACATGATATGTCCGAAATGACCCTGGGTCACTAAGGAACCGACACGTGTCCAACGGTCGGATTTCAAACACACGCGGCAGCTTGACTTGGGCTGCAAGTAAAGCTGACTCATCCAGCTCGAAGGCATAGGATTTTGGTTGAGCATCACTTCAGTGTTTCTGACGTTGTTCACTTGGACCCCACTTAATAGTACGATGGTTCCTATGACTCAATAAAGAAGAAAAGGAAACTACGGAGCAACTATGTCTTCGCACTCCATAGTCTTCAAGTGGATGTCTTCACATGTCATAATCTTCATCGTGAATGTCTTCACGAACCACCATTGTCTTCAATGTCTTCACACATTTTTAGGGGTCATCTCTGGTAGGTAAACCGAATCAGTAAGGGACTACTACCTGTGTTATCCTGCAATTCTTACAAACACATTAGTCCCTCAACCAAGTTTGTCGTCAATACTCCAAAACCAACTAGGGGTGGCACTAGATGCACTTGCAATCTCCCCCTTTTTGGTGATTGATGACAAACTGGTTGAAGTTTTCAACGGGGATAAAAGTATGTGAAAGTTTACAGATCAAAGTTATTCTCTTCATAAGTTTGTAAAAGGCTCCCCCTGAAGATGTGCATACAAGTAGTTTGCTTTTGAATGCAAATGCATATGGTAGGTTTTACTTTGTGGAAATCATCTTCATCTTACGAAGACAATTCATCATGCATATATAAGAATTGCGAAGATAATGATATGCATAATGAGAAATGGGCGTCTGCAGAATGACTTCATGCGAAATTTATTATCGCATCACAAAGTAGCAGCAAAAGTAGCAGACGACCATAAAGTTTAAGTGTTACAACTCAAGAGCCAAATAGTTTCAAAACGAGAGTTTTAAGAACTTAGCAAAAATAATGCAACCGCCCCATATGGACCTGCTTGAAGACTATCAACCTCATATGCTTCTCCCCCTTTTGTCAGTAAGGACCAAAAAGATTTGAAGACATACATGATCTACTCGTTCCCAGTTGGAGAAGTCGTTGGAGCAGGGTTGACGTTGGAGTTGGGCGGTGCAGACGGGCCTGACGCAGAGTCGAGGTGCAGTGAAGCCAGAGTTGGTGAAGTGGCATCATCTTCTTCATCGAGGACTCTCGCAACAACAGTTGCAGCTGAAGATGAATGTTCAGAATCTTCAATTGAAGGTGTGCGACGCCAACTTGCAGATTGTGGAGGCCTGGAGTCAAACTTGAAGCTCTCGGTGAAGCCATCTTCGCAAAGATCATCTTCAGGGTAGAGCAAGGTGAGGCTCTTCCAGGACCGCTGACAGGCTTCATGTGTGACGAATGAATTCTTGGTGGCTAAGTTGTGAATGCGATTAACATCAACCAAGAGACTCTGCATTTGACGCTTCAGCCAGTCATGATGCCTATCCTACTTTTGATGTAGAGAAACCAGAAGCTCACGGTCGTTGAGGACACGGGGACGCTTCTGAGGCCTTTGTGCAACGGTGCTGGCAGTAGCTTCAGTGTTGGCATGGTGAGGCAGACGCAAGTTGCCAGCCAAAGGATAAGGAGTTGTAGCAGAATTTGGCATATGAATAGCTTCAATGGGCTGCGTGAAGCTTTGGAATTCTGCATTCTAAAGGTGGAGTGGCTTCTTTGCTGGCTCAGGGTAGATGGCTTCAATGGACATATCAACATCAGGCAGAAATACAATATGGTTGCGCGCTGAAGGTTGATAGTTGATGGTTGAATGAAGCTTGATCAGACGCATCACACATGGAGCATAAAACTTCAGTCCAAACAAATCAATCCTAGAGGCTGCAAGTTGTCGGATGAAGAAATCTTGTGAGTTGAATCTGATGCCATTGATGATACAGAAAACCAATGTCTTCATGGCGCCTTCGGGTTTAGCTTCAGAGGAATTGCCTTTGATTGGCCAGAGAGTACGCCTCAGAATGTGATAAACTGTGCGGGGCAAGTACTTAAGGTCCTTAACAAAGAACTCCTTGGGGTATTCGGCGTCATGGGGCAAGGGCTTCCTCAAGCTCAGCATCTGGCTCATGTTGGGCTCTGGCTTCTGGAATATGCTTTGCAATTCATTTTGATGACGCTGACAACCAGGTTCAAACAGCTCACCTGGAGTGGGCAGGGAAGTAAGCTCAATGATGTCCTGAGCTTTCGCTTCATGATGAATATCTCCTGTCATCCGCTCAAGGATCCAAGTCTTCGGATCCCTATTGTAGTCGCGAATATGAAGTGTGGCATAGAATTGTAGCAGAAGCTCTTCGTTCCAGTGCTCCTTGTCAGTCACGAATGGTAGCAGCCCAACGTCCCTGAAACAGTCAAGTGCCTCTTCAAGGCATGGCAGCCCAGCCATAGCATCACAATCCAGACGCTTATGAGGAAAATCTGGTCCTGGTTGTATAAGATACAGGAGTAGTAGCTTCGCTGCTGATGGCTCCAAAACCTGTCATAGGATATCTTAGGCTTCATGTACGGGTTCTTGTCACTGTCAAAGAAAGTGTTGTGCTCTCTAAAGCTGAGCACACTGAACGAGCCTTGAGTTGTTGCAGCACTGGGAAGCCTTGGCAGTCTTGGCTTTGGCTTCTGAACCTGAGGCCTCTGCTCCACGTGATAATCATATTGAGGACCGTGAGCGGTGGGTTGAACCAGGATAGGCCATCTAACTATGACAATCTCGCCAATATGATTGAACGTGTGTTCCATGGTATGAGGCCTTGGTGGAGGAACATCGTTATCTGAAGTGATTGGCTGCCCAATGGTGCCAGTTACAGTATTGGCATCGGGCTCCACTTTGTCTTCAGCCATGACTGTGTCATTGGCTTTAGTGGTGTTGGTGTTGGCAGCCTCATTGTTTTCAACCTCCATCTCATCAACAACCGGAGGGTCGGGCACGATCACATTCTCTTCGGGTTGCACTGGATCACTGGCAGGGGGGAGTAGCTTCTCTCTCTTCTTATTTTTCTTCTTCGGCTCATGCATTCGGAATATCTTCAGCAGTTCTAGCTTCAGACTCAGAAGGGATGACTTCAGGGAACACTTGACGTGCTACCGAGCTTGTGTGTTGCACATCCTCTTTTGGAATGCTTGACATGGAGACCTGAGACCTGAGGCCTTTGCGAAGCCTGCGGAATACTAGCGACGCCTTTGTAGAGGGAGTGGTATGTTCCATGTAGTCATCATCAAACACCGGAGTGGTGACTTGAGCTGGTGGAGTACGGGGGATATCATCTTGCAGGAGGTGTCATGTTGTTGCTTGACCCATGAATCCATGTGAGCAGGTGGCGTCAAAGGATGGCCAATGCTATAAGTTCACTGCTCGTGCGAGCAGGCGATGATATCGGATTGGGTTAAGCCGAGGAAGGACTTCATCATCATCAACATTGTCTTCACGGCCAATGTCTTCAGCTGTGTTGGGATCCACAGCTGGAATCACTTTAGTTTCTGGAGCCTCTGTGGAAGCAGGCTCACGAATCACAAGGCAGCGTTCGCGGCTGGCAGGTGGAGCAACATTGATGGGTTCAACATTGAGGGGCTCTTGGGCAACAACACACCCTTTTCTTGAAGACTTTGAAGCCTTAGTATTCAACTTCTTTGTGGAGGGAGCATCAGTAGAAGTGTCTTTGTGCTTCCTCTTCCTGGCTTCAGCCTCAGCTTGCCTTGTCTTCTTCTGCTCAGAGGCTATTGAGGGGACATTTGGCTTCGAGCCAGTCATCCTGGCAGGGAAGATAATGCTTGGTTGCCCATGTGCCTTGAAGCATCTGGTGTAGCTTCAGCAAACTTCTTGGTTTTCTTGGCAGCCATCCTGGGGTCGATGCCAGGATGCCCAAGAGCCTTTCTCTTCTTAGCTTCATTGTGCGCTCGCACACACTTCTGTGCATAATACTTCATGTGCTCGCGAGAGCGTTTGGCTTCTTCCCGCTTCTTATTGAACTCGGCCTTGAGGTCATGCATCTTCTGCTTGAATATTTGCACATCTCCAACACTGAGCTTGGTCGTGTGCTTCTTGAAATGTGCCTTCTCATAGTCAATCTGGTTCTTGAGATCAATGATTTTCTGAGCCAAGGCAAGTTCATTGGTAATGGCTCCGTGAAATGTCACACTGATGTCCACTGGCAGCTGTAGACCATCAATGTTGATGCTTTTGTCGTCAAATCATTCATCAATGAAGTTGTTCAGTATATCAACATCAAAGAGACGCAGATCTTGGAAGATCTCAGCCTCTTGCTTGCTCTTGATCAACATTTCCAGAGCATCATCTCCAAGATCGTCATCACTTGACAGATCAATGGCATTGCCTTCATTGCGCAGTACGATAGCAGGAGTAAGGACACGCCCAGAAATCTCCTTGGTCTTCTTGGAGACATGAGATAAATCTTCAGACTGCACATTTGGTTCGGGAGGTGCAGTCATCAATGTCTTCACGCTCGAAGCTTTTGGAGCATCAGATGGCTTTGAAGCTTTAGACTTCTTCTTTTGCTTCGGTGGTGCAGAAGCATCCTCAGAGTCCGCATCATCAGCAGATTGGTCTATTGTGGCCCTTTGAGCAACAATGTGGGAGAGGAGCCCATCGAAGCCATTGAAGAGGCCATTGACATTGGATTGGCATCACGTGTGCCATCAGTTCTGGGAGCAGACGAACCTGGGTTGAAGTCGAGTCCGAATGCCTTTTTGTTCTTGGCAGCCGACTCCTTAGCAAACTGAAAGTTGCGCTTGAAGAGATCATCGTCACGACACCATCGAAGAGATGATGGGTCGACATATTCTAGCTGAGGTCCTTTGACCATGCATGGATAGAAGCCTTGAGCAATAGCTTCAGACTTCGTCTTGGGTTGCAGATTCTTGTAAAGAATATCGCCCCATGGGTGCTTGATAGCATTCTTTTCAGCATACTCGGGAGTGACAAAGTTATACTTGAACCACTGTTCAGCCCAATATCTTCGGATCCACTGTATTCTGGTCTTGCGCTGTCCATAGGTTTCCTCTGGATCAGTCTTGTACAGTTCATGGAGATCTGAGGGCAGATCCAGAGCATTATTCCCACGATGTTGTCTACCACCTTTCCTTGCTGATTTTTTAGAGGCCATAATGTTCAGACAGAGAGGCTTCAGAACAGTGAAAGGCTTTCGACGACTTGTCAAACAAGAACTGGCTTCAGGAGATTCAATATGACGCTGCAAGTATTCTGCAAATGAATGAGACTATGAGAACCAAGGGATTCTCCCACGGACATGTACCCGTGACAGCATTAGAGATGCGAGGGAAGGGGAAGAGGTCATATGCATTCTCAGAAGATTTTGAAGATAAATGGGTTTGAAGACATTGACCTCATAGTGCAAAGACATTCACTTATTTGAAGTGAATTGGTTCCAGATTTGTACGAATCCATGAATAAGTACAAGTGAGGAATATAACTAGTTATGAAGCATAAGTGAACATACTTGGCAAGATATGAGATTCAGAAAAAGAAAGATCCAGATTTGGAAGTGCAGAAACCACTTTTGGTTGAAGTGGATGGATTTGACAGATCGAAAAGGTGGTAAAAAGTGAGTTTTATTTACCACTAAAGAACTGCTAGATGGGGCATAACAGATGTCGAGCAGTCCAATCTCCCACGCCCTAACTTGGCGGCGGAAGACACCTACGATGGTGGCGGAGAAGACAAGGTCCGCGACCGATGTGAGGACAACGTCGAAGAGCTCATGACAGCTAAGCGCTTTGTCTCCTGCATCGACACGAGCTAGCGGTGGCACTAGGGTTTGAGCGAGATGGCGAGGTGTAAGAGGATATATTGACCGCACGGGTGTGTATTTATAAGGTGAAGGGATGCGCAGTGCAATTACGCAGGTGCGCCTGGCGGTTCACATCTGATGGACACGTGGCATGCATGCAACCCATTGAGAGTTGTCCCATGTTCCCACGCGCGCCTGGTTTGTTGGGTGGTTGTTACGGCTTCTCCGGTATCCAGGCAAAAGAGATATGGCATTAAAACAGTTTTAAATGTGTGTCTCTGTATCTTCAGCTGACAAGGACGCCGTGAAGACATTCGACACGTGTCAACAGAATACATATGACTAGATAGATAGAATTTGAGGAAGAAGCATAGAAGGAGTTAGGGTCCGATCACATTCACTTAGTTCAGAAAATGGCAAGTTTGAAGACATAGCTATAAGTGAATGTTGTAGAGGACAGAACACACACACACACACACACACACACACACACACACACACATATATATAGATATACCAAGAAGGACCAAACCAACATTACGAAGATAAACTCTAAAGTCAAATCAATGTTGAAGACAAACCAAATTTGAAGATAATGCAATCATGACGCCAAATGAAAATCTTCGAAAAAGTTTGGTGGTGGCGTTTCTGATACGTCTCCAACGTATCTATAATTTTTGATTGCTCCATGCTATATTATCTACTGTTTTGGACAATATTGGGCTTTATTATCCACTTCTATATTATTTTTGGTACTAACCTATTAACCGGAGGCCCAGCCCAGAATTCCTGTTTTTTTGCTTATTTCAGAGTTTCGCAGAAAAAGAATATCAAACAGAGTCCAAACGGAATGAAACCTTCGGGAGCGTGATTTTTGGAACGAACATGATCCAGGAGACTTGGACCCTACGTAAGAGAAGCTTCCAGGAGGCCACGAGGTAGGGGGGCGCCCCCCCCCCCCCAGGGCGTGCCCTCCACCCTCGTGGGCCCCACGTTGCTCCACCGATGTACTTCTTCCTCCTATATATACCTACATACCCCCAAACGATCAGATATGGAGCCAAAAACCTAATTCCACCGCCGCAACCTTCTATACCCACGAGATCCCATCTTTGGGCCTGTTTCGGAGCTCCGCCGGAGGGGGCATCAATCACGGAGGGCTTCTACATCAACACCATAGCCTCTCCGATGAAGTGTGAGTAGTTTACCTTAGACCTTCGGGTCCATAGTTAGTAGCTAGATGGCTTCTTCTCTCTTTTTGGATCTCAATACAATGTTCTCCCCCTCTCTCATGGAGATATATTTGATGTAATCTTCTTTTCACGACGTGTTTGTTGAGACCGATGAATTGTGGGTTTATGATCAAGATTATCTATGAACAATATTTGAATCTTCTCTGAATTCTTTTATGTATGATTGGTTATCTTTGCAAGTCTCTTCGAATTATCAGTTTGGTTTGGTCTACTAGATTGATCTTTCTTGCAATGGGAGAAGTGCTTAGCTTTGGGTTCAATCTTGTGGTGTCCTTTCCCAATGACAGCAGGGGCAGCAAGGCACGTATTGTATTGTTGCCATCGAGGATAACAAGATGGAATTTTTATCATACTGCATGAATTTATCCCTCTACATCATGTCATCTTGCTTAAGGCGTTACTCTGTTCTTATGAACTTAATACTCTAGATGCATGCTGGATAGCGGTCGATGTGTGGAGTAATAGTAGTAGATGCAGGCAGGAGTCGGTCTACTTGTCTCGGACGTGATGATTATATACATGATCATACCTAGATATTCTCATAACTATGCTCAATTCTGTCAATTGCTCAACAGTAATTCGTTCACCCACCATAAAATACTTATGCTCTTGAGAGAAGCCACTAGTGAAACCTATGGCCCCCGGGTCTATCTTCATCATATTAATCTTCCAACACTTAGTTATTTCCTTTGCTTTTATTTTACTTTGCATCTTTATCATAAAAATACCAAAAATATTATCCTATCATATCTATGAGATCTCACTCTCGTAAGTGACCGTGAAGGGATTAACAACCCCTTATCGCGTTGGTTGCGAGGATTTATTTGTATTGTGCAGGTGCGAGGGACTCGCGCATAGCCTCCTACTGGATTGATACCTTGGTTCTCAAAAACTGAGGGAAATACTTACGCTACTTTGCTGCATCACCCTTTCCTCTTCAAGGGAAAACCAACGCAGTGCTCAAGAGGTAGCAGTTACCCACCGTATAGGAAGTATTAGACCCAGACACGACACACAATTATTGTGGCGCTCCGAAGTCAATTTCCGCATTAATCTATTCACACTTAGAGGGTAAGTCTTCATTAATTTGAAGATACACGTTACTTCGTGTGTTGCACATCTAAGTCATCAACATGCATAAGCGTTAGGATGTGTGTCCATTCACAGGACATTCGGGGATTCTAAGATATTTAGCTCACACCGCAGCTTGCAAAACCTTTTCTCATCCAAGGGCTTTGTGAAGATATCTGCCAATTGCTCTTCTGTGTTGACGTGTATGATATCAATGTCTTCCTTCAACAGATGATCCCTGAGAAAGTGATGACGGATTTGAATGTGCTTTGTCTTCGAGTGCTGAACTGGATTGTGAGCAATCTTGATGGCGCTCTCATTGTTGCATGTGGAGTGGCACATGCTTCATGTTGATGCCATAGTCCTTGAGTGTTTGGTTCATCTAGAGAGGCTGAGCGCAGCAAGATCCAGCAGCAATGTATTCAGATTCAGCAGTGGAGAGTGATACACAGTTCTTCTTCTTTGAAGACCAACAGACAAGAGATCGTCCAAGAAAGTGACATGTTCCTGATGTGGACTCCCGATCAACTTTGTCACCAGCATAATCAGCATCTGAGAATCCAACTAGATCAAACTCTGAGCCCTTTGGATACCATAATCCTAGTGTTGGGGTCTGAGCCAAATATCAAAGTATTCGCTTCAAAGCTAAGTGACGCGATTCCTTTGGTGCCGCTTGGAATTGGGCACACATGCAAACGCTAAGCATTATATCAGGCCTAGATGCACATGAGTAGAGTAAAGAACCAATCATGGAGCGATATACCTTTTGATCGAACTCTTTACCATTGTCGTCGGGGCCCAATTGACCTTTGGTTGGCATTGGCGTCGTGTACCCTTTGCAGTCTTGCATTCCAAACTTCTTCAGGCAATCTTTGAGGTACTTCTCTTATGATATGAAGATTTCATTTCTCTGTTGATGGATTTGAAGACCATGGAAGAATTTCAGCTCACCCATCATGGACATCTGATATTGCTCTTGCATCATATGCCTAAACTCATCACTGTATCTCTTGTCAGTGCAGCCGAAGATAATGCCATCCACATAGATTTGGCATACAAACAGTTCACCATCATATGTCTTCGTGAAGAGAGTGGGATCTAGGGAACCAGGTTTGAAGCCTTTGCTCTTCAGGAAGTCTTTGAGTGTGTCATACCAAGTGTGAGGAGCTTGTTTGAGCCCATACAGTGCCTTGTTGAGCTTGTATACCATGTCAGGACGCTTTGGGTCTTCAAAACCAGGTGGTTGTGCCACATATACTTCTTCAATTTTGCCGTTGTGGAAGGCACTCTTGACATCCATTTGGTACAGAAGAATGTTGTTGTGGTTGGCATAGGCTAGCGGTATGCGAATGGCTTCAAGCCTAGCCACAGGAGCAAAGGTTTCATCCAACTTAATCCCTTCAACTTGTGTGTAACCTTGAGCGACGAGACGAGCTTTGTTTCTGACAACCTGACCATGATCATCTTGTTTGTTGCAATAGATCCATTTGGTGCCTATGATATTGTGCTTACGAGGATCGGGACTCTTTACTAGCTCCCATACATTGTTCAGCTCAAACTATTGAAGCTCTTCTTGTATAGCTTGAATCCATTCAGGTTCCATAAAGGCTTCATCAACTTTCTTGGGTTCAGATATAGAGACAAATGCAAAGTGCCCACAGAAATTTGCTAGCTGTATTGCTCTTGAACGAGTGAGTGGGCCAGGTGCATTTATTCTATCAATAATCTTCTCAATCTAGACTTCATTTGCAACGCGAGGGTGTATTGGATGAAGATTTTGCCCTTGCTGATCATTGTCTTCATCTTCAGCATTGGCTTCAAGTTGAGCAGTGTCTTCATGCTGATTGGGTGCAGAAATGATGATTTCCTCTTCAGCCTATTCCTCTGAAGGTATGATTTCTCCAGTACCCATAAGCTTGATAGACTCACTTGGTGTACCTTCATCTAGCACATTTGGCAGGTGCTCTCTTTGCGAGCCATTAGTCTCATCGAACCGCACATCCACAGTTTCAACCACTTTGTAGTGAAAGAGGTTGAAGACTCTATAGGAGTGCGAATCCTTTCCATACGTGCCCAATACCTTGCTTTTACCAGTGTCAGAGAACGTGATGTGACTTTTAGTAGATGGACGTAGGGTTGAATCCATAAGGAGACTTCGATCACCAGTCATGTGGTTATTGCATCCACTGTCCATAATCCATTCAGTGGTCTTCGGAGCCGTACCCTACAGTCCAGTTAGCGGGATAGGCTTCACCAAGAGTATTGTGAAGCATAAAAATTTGTCGAACAAGCATATTATCAAAGTTAAGGTTCTTGTTGGGTAAAATAGGATGCTTGTCAAGAAACCTTGGGATGAAATACATGGTAAGACCATTTTGGCATTTTATCTTGCGTCCCACAAGATGTTTTAGGTCCCCAACATTGGCGTCAGAAGTCTTTGATTTCCGGCTGGAGACCTTTTCATGCAAAAGAAAGTTAATTCTTCTTAACCACCCACATCTTCAGGAGGTGAATAATACTCATAAGAATAAGCAGAAAAGTTCTTGGTCTTGTGAACATAGCGGTTTGAAGAAATTCGCTCATATTCATAAGTATGAGTATGGTTTCCCTGCAAAACATTGGTGTTAGAGTGACCCTGGTGGGTCCTCTATCTGTACTAGATGACCTGGTTGCGCCAATGGCGCAAGAAGCGAATTAGAAGCGATGATGGTAGTGAGTAGTCCTGGCCATTGGCAGCCCCGCTTGGTCGGCCCGACCCGACCCGGCCCGGGCTGACCTTGTCCATGGGCTGGGCTCGGGCCTAGGTTTTGAGCCCGAAGCACTGGCCGGGGCGGGCCCAGGCCCGTTGTTTTCATCGTTTAAGGAAGAGGCACGGCCTGTGCCCGACGGGCTTTTAGCGTGATGGGCTAGGCTCAGGCCCGACAGCCGGGCCAGGCCGAGCTCGGGCTTGGGATTTTTGCGTCGGGCTTTGGTTGGCCCGGCCCGAAGCCTGGCCCGGCCCGAGGGATGGCCAAGTATAGTAGAGAGTAAGTAGGAGATGTAGATGGAAGTTAATGGAATGTGGATTGTCTTACAAATAGTGTATATTAATTAACGATCATATACAAGAGCAATATAAATGGGAATTTCTTATCTATATTGGCCACAAAAGAAAATATTTGCGTTAAACAACAAGGAGCGAACGCAGTTGGCATAGATATATCACATGGATCTAACATAGCATTGAGTGGAGAACTCAACAGATGGTTTAATTTACCTGTGCCATCGCTATAGTAACAAATACATAGATATATAGATGGGTAGTGTATAGTTCAAAGTTCATTAACGGGAAAAGAGAGGCGCATGAATAATTGGCACTTAAATCGTTGCATTTATCGCTGGTCATTTAAAGCAGGCTGTTGTAGCGGGTAGCATCCGCATTTTTCAAAGATACATAGGCTATGGAAGTACACTCTCTTTAAAACAGATAAAACCATGTGTTTCAAATCAGCTGCATAGAGTCATCAATTGGTCAAGATGAGCAAGTTCATTCTGCACATCGACAAATTTGTTGTGTTGAAACAAAGCAGCAGTTTTGCCAAGGCCATTGCCGTTTGTAGAACTGGTTGAGCATACACCATCTTTAGCTATGCGATAAATCCCGTCAAAAGTGTTTTTGACTTGATACATATAGTCTGCAAAGCCTTTGCTAAGCTCTTTGATCTTTGAATTATGTTTTTGATCTCCTTTTCTTTCTCTCTTAACAAACCAATTAGATATGGTCCTCTTTCCTTTGTTTGTTTCAGTTTGTTGTAACTATAGTCCTTGAGAACCTTGCCACGCACAGTCTCCATGCATCTGATAACTCGAGCCGCTGCAACATATATGCATCTTCTATGGAAATAGATATATACCAAAAATCCGCGATAGTGCCATTGCTTCGGCATCATGTCACCGATGCCGCATGTTGGTACGGAACTTGATTGTAAGTGCAAACCTCTGTCCAACTTTGCAGCAGAAAAACTGGTGGTGGGAGCTACAACTTAATGAACATGAGTATGAACTTGTCCGTAATGTCAACCATCTCCATGACAGGATCTGTGCACACATAAAAACAAAATCAAACCAGATACTGCAACCATTTTATGTGCAAGCAATAATGATCTGAAAGTAGATACTTACATGGCATATTTATACATAATAAATCATATGTAGTAGATCTAAAGAACATGCAAGTACGTACTCAGATAGTATCTTCATATACAATGGTTTATATTTCTAGTTAATGCTAGGTTCAGTTCATGGCTTCATATGAGATAACCTGGCAACCGAGGCACAAATCATAGAGAGATAAAGCTGGCAACTAATTTGTATAATCATCTTCAAGGAAAGGCAAGAAAATAGTGTGCAGCAGCAAAGCTTTACTTTTTCTTAAGAAAGCAAAGCTTCAGCTATTTCTTCAGCAAGGAACCAAATTCAGAAATCAAAGTCCAAACAGAGAATAAATGTTTCCCTATAGAGCTTATAGGCAAATAGGTAAAAGCAAGCAGATCTAAATACCAATGCGAATGTAATATTGGTATCCATAAGCAGTAGCTTCAGATCCTAAAATTCATCAGCACTGCAGCCACATAATTTTCACTGTTCTGTCAATTTCCCTTTTCATATCATTCAACTCTTTGTTTATTGGATCTTCATAAACACCAAAAATCTCAAGGATTTACATGCACATTAGAAATTAAACTTGCCTTAGCATTCTATTTGTAAACTGCACCAAAAGAGAGAAGCCACATGCATCTAGGGCGAAGATGAACTCACACGTATGTACATTGGGAAGCATGCATATGAAAGTTAGAAGCATATCTTTACCTATGGTTGTAATCACTATGAATAGAATTAGCAACTACTATTTATTCGTTACTTGAATGGAATTAAAGTGACTTTCATGCATTGCATATACAATGGCTGGCCCTATATGCCTCCTCTGCCTTATCTTGTAACTACTAATAATAATTGTTGACTGGGCTCGGCTGCTGTCTAAACAAAGACAACTGCATTCAAGCACAGGGCAGTACCTCCTAAGCCTGAAGCTTTAATTAACAGAAGCAAGCATCTGCCAATTTATTTTAAGGAAGAACACCACGCCTGAAACACAGCATACCTATCAACTTAATCCAGACATATAAATATGTGGTCACACCACCACCATCACACCTAAAAACTTAGGAAAACACTAGTCCATGTCACAATTATAAATACTCTGTTTTCACCTTAAACTATCATAAAAGAGAAATAAAAATACAAGAGTAATATAATGCAGACCAATGCACAACACATCAGGTGAAGATTTCCAAATATAAGCAATCAGATCAGTTCAGTTGCACACAACATGTTCATACAACTACTTCCACAAACAGTTCCAGTAGGCTTTCATAAACTCACTTGCACCAATCCATCCCTTGCGAGTAAACAACAACCGCTACCCAATCACTTATCCAGAATGACCCAAAGCACCAAACTGAACATAACTCTATGACCACACTGTTCTAAAATATTTTTCTTCTTCAAGCTAACTAATGAATTAATAAATTCACCCAAACTAAATTATCTCCTTAGTTGCTTTAATGGAGCATAGTAAACACTTGTCGTTGCTGTCTGGACCCTTTTTTAGGCAGTGATGCATTCACATTTTACACAATAGCTTGCATAACCTGCTCAGCTTGCTTAACCCAGAGATATAATGACCACCAGGGTGGGCCCTGAGTAATAGAATAACTGTACGATCCCATGTGTCAGTAACTTGATCTGCAACCCAAGCGCACAAATAGACA
Source organism: Aegilops umbellulata (assembly GCA_032464435.1). Taxonomy (NCBI): domain Eukaryota; kingdom Viridiplantae; phylum Streptophyta; class Magnoliopsida; order Poales; family Poaceae; genus Aegilops; species Aegilops umbellulata. The sequence continues at coordinate 60,919,874 of CP136057.1, forward strand.
TGCAAGGAGAAGCAGAATGACACCTACCAATAGATACGATGGCGTGTTACAGAATTGAAAGGCAAAAGAACCAAATGGATTCATCTCAAGCAAGGTAGCAGGAATGCAACTAACCCTCGCGTCTTCCTTGCAGCACGAAGAGAACTTTAGAGAAGCAAAGTAAATGCAAAATAGGGACTCGGTGGGCTAAATCTAACAGATGGAATCAACCAAGATATTAAGAGGAGCTAACATGTTATTAGCCTCCTTGCAACTGTTCAGAGATCACCGTCATACTGCACTTGGTCAGCTGAACGATCCTCCCACATGCCACAAGAGGAGCTTACCAAAGTAAGCTGACTAAAAATTAAGAAACAAGAACAAGCGGAACATCATAAAGCAAAACACTCAAAGCACCAACCTGCTCATTGTCGCTTGAGCCCCAGTGCACTGTCACAAACATAGGCAGTTCTAGACAAAGAGAAGAAATAACATTGTAAGAATCGTGAGGGGCCGGCTCGAGGAGTGTGGTGAGGCCGGATCAGGGTACCTGAGGTGTCCTGCACCTTGCTTCATCAGACCCTAGGATTCCATGGAACAATCGTATCAAAACAAGTAAACCAGGTCGGCTAAGATTATTAGAAGAGATGCACCACATTAAATAATTATAGTACAGAAAATAATTCTTACGAAGAAATGAAAGGGAAAACTGATTTACATCAAATCTTAGATTCCCTCAAAGACAAAAATACAAAGAGAGTGTTGGGATAAATTATTGAATCTGTTCAAGTGAAGAATGCATACCCAGGGGTTTTACCCCCCCCCCCCACACACACACACCAAAAACACACACACACACATCATGTTCTTCCCTCTAGTGTATAGCTTCTTATGTGAAGGCTGTACCAAAGTACATGAGGTTAGTTCTTTTTCACAGTAATAATCTTAATTGTGGGACATCACCATGTAATATCTCAGAGCTGATAAAAAAAGACTTAGACATTATTGAGGGTTTGTGATAGGATGGTATGCCATCGATAAGTTAAGGTGATAAAAAAATGGTGTATTTTCTATTATGGGCAAAGAAGCAAGAGTTTCACTATTACAAATTGTAAGAAACCGATCTTCAAAGCATATTTTGACATGTGAATTGGCTTTTACATGGCAAATAATTACAGCAAAGAAGTGGTAACCTATACATATATGCAATGCAGTCTAATTCTAGTTCTTATCATTACTGCATTGTTCTGCAAAAAGTAGGAGCATCACAATATATTAGTGCAAGTTCAGGACTGCGTTCACTCTTCCTTTAAAAAAATTATGCAAGGTGACTCTGGTAACCATATAACAGTTTACAAAATATATAACATTGAATCATATACCAGTTTACAAAAATCCATACGTTTGTATTATTATTCGAACTATTAATGAAAGAAGGCAACAACTAACATATAAATTCATTAGAAAGAGATGGTATTCCAAATAGCGCCCTGGACAACGCTTCATTACCAAGAGATTATGCAGGAACTATAATGCAAATACCTGCAGAGAACTTTACCACAAGCCTGCTTGGAACCAAACTCACACTTTCATGTTTCATGCACACAGGTAGTCAAGAGCAATAAATAAGAATCCATAATCTGATGTCATAATTAGACAGGAAAGGTTTAACATTTGCTATTCTGTTATAAATTATTGTTTTGATCACTTGACAAGCACATGAAGGTTTTATTTCTTCCAAGCTATTATACTCGATCTTAACGGCATATTGAACATCAATCTTACCAACTTGGCAACTTGCTTAGATGCCCCAAAATCGGCAAGCTTAATGCAGCCTTTGTTATCAACAAGAATGTTTGCACCCTGCAAAACAATCCCATGATCACCAAGATAATTAGCACAACCAAACAGTCAATGACACAAAGATTCTAGTATATTCAGGCTTCAGAGTTTTTACCTTAATGTCTCTATGCATTATTGCATTGCTATGCAGATATTCCAACCCTTGCAAAATCTGCCTAGTATACTTCCTAATGATCTGATCAAAATACGCAACGAATCAGTTTCTCTTCTGTGAGTCAAATCACAGAAAACCGCATGATTGATGGTTACTTACTGCCTTCGGGAATGAACCGAGTTTTCCAAGAAGCGACCGGATAGACCCTCCAGGAACAAACTCCAGCAGGATATTCAGTGTGTCTTCCTCATGGATAGTCCCGAGGTACCTCTTCACAAATCACAGGAAGTAGATCAAACAACTGCAGTCTAGCAGTCAAGTATAGAGTATCTAAAATGTAATCGATCTTTCATCTACTAACCACAATATTGGAGTGCGAAAGGTTCTTGAGGAGCTTCACTTCTTCCTCAAGTTCTCTTATATGTGCCTAATCATAGAAACAAAAGCCACAAATCACCTCACATGAAGGAAAGCCTCAACAACTAAATTGGTAACCAAATCGGTTGGAGAAGTGCTACTCACTTGGGCCTTACCACGGCTATCACTTGTATTACACTGCTATGCATATACTAATCATTTGAATTTATTCCTAGAAGGTAAATAAAGAACAGAAGCTTAAGCACAACCACTGATTTCTATCAACTTCCCAAAACAAAGCATCTGAAGCTATATTAATATGCAAGCCCAGATTCCCATATACTTTATTATGGGGGGAAACAACCATATCAGAGATAAACATGAATCATCACTTACTTTTGTTGATGTTCTTGGAAAGAGCATGACTTCCTGATGTGTGCTTCCTTTCGTTCTTCTACAACCGAACTCTGTAATAAAGAACAAACTAATAAGGCACACACTCAGTACTGGTAACATCTGTAATCGATGGATGGTAATTATATTCGAACGCCCTTGGAAAGGAAACATAAACCTGGGTTGATCGGCGCTGTTCTGAAACAGTTGTATGCAGGCAGTGCAGATAGTTGAGCAGGCTACCATGCTTGTGACAAAGCGGTTGGTCTGTACATATGTGACAATTAACAAGGGTTCAAAAGTTGGCGTGACAACGTGTATAATATCAAAACCGAGACATATGTTTACCATCGACATCTTCAGCAACATCTAACTCTTCTTCCTTGACCATTACTTCCTGGAAACAAACAGCCAAGCTATTAAATTGTTTGATTTCACTATATTTAATTTGAGAGGATTAACTGTAAAGCATTGTTAGATTCCTGAATTTGGTCTGTTTAGAATGAGTAGACATGACAAAATTTGCTCATACAAAATTGATGTACCAATCAAGCATCCGTTTATACTATCCAGGAGCTCAGAGTTTAGTAACTCTACTGCATATGATAGCAGGTAATATCTATGGTAGGGCGTATCTTGTACCCACAAGACTAATGTCAATTTGTTTGTAAGACATGCATAATCACTTTTCTTAGCCGACTTGAGGCTAAAATGAGAAGTTAAAAAACACTATCTATTATAAATTCTATTGTATGCGGTGTGCAGACATTTAAAACACCTATGTTTTCTGACGAAATGAATGGTAATGGCTGATTACTAATTTTCTAAATCATTTTTTTCTTCGAAACCTAATTCGCGGATAAACATGCCTAAATGGGAAAACGGAGGGTGGATGTACAATTATGACAGCTAGCTCATACAGAGGCATGAAGAACATCCTCTGTTCGCATGACCAACATCATGTACTGCTCTGTCAGACCACAAGATTAAAACAAACACTTTTGAAACCTTCGTTTACAAATTTAGCTTTTGTCAGTGGGTAATAGAAATACAAAATCATGTCACTTGCTCTCTTACACAGAAAAATCAAACATCAAGCGTGACTGTATTTAAGAGAGAGAGAGAGAGAGAGAGAGAGTTCACCTTGTTCATCTTTATCAATCTCATTCTCAAAATTCTTCTTCCACTCTCCACAAGTAACCAGAATATGAGAATCAAAATTAGATTATTAGAAAACTGGAAAATCAAGGGCGCAGATGGGCATCACAGATTGGAGAGGAGGAGGGAAGAAGCGAAGGTGAGGAGGAGGGGCACGACTGCTACCTGTAGACATGCGTGGCTTCAGAGGGTTGCTCGCCCCCACCCCTTTCTTATGTTGTCATGGCCCTGTCTAGGTTAATCGGAGAAGCTTAGGTGGCCGCCATCTCCCCAACCGACGAACGCCCCCAGCTTCTCCCGCCTGCACGCACCTGCCCGGCCCTTCTCCTCCATCGCTGCCGGTCCGGTCGACATCCCACAGGCTGAGCCCGAGCAGCCCCATCCCCCTCGACTTATGGAGGCAGGAGCGGAGGAGGCGGCGGGGATACTCCTCCCTAGACGCCCCCACTCTCTCCTCTTCCTCCTCCCCCGTCTCATCCACCCCTCCTTGTCCTGGATCTCGCCGAATCCGAGGCTTGTGGGCGCAGAGGAGAGTTTCTCCGGCGGCGGCGGCGGCAAGAGAGGAGGCGAGGGTCGCGGGGGAGACGCGCGGGCCAGAACCGGCCGGCGCAATGGGGAGAGAGAGGGGTTAGTGAGAGAGAGGGAGGAGGGCGACAAGGAGGGGGAGGCAAGTGGGACGGGAGGCGGCGGCTAGGTCTTCTCCACGGGGAGGCTGCCTTTTATACGCCTGGACGAAATGAAGAAAATGCCCTTGGCGAGGCACGAAAATAACAGGCGGTGGCATGAGTACTGTTCATGGCGAATTAAAGGCGACGTGGCCATCTTCGTCGTGACTACCACTCTAGGAGGCTTTATATGTTCAATGAAGCCTTTGGACCATATGAAGCCTTTGGTTTGGGGTTTGTCTTCTTCCCATGTGGTTTCATATGACATTCACACGAAGCTTCTCAAGACAGCTTTTGGGCACCCAGATCTTCTTCAGGGGTGATCCATTCCTGCAGTTAGTACCAATATACCTGGCAAACACTTCACCAGTCCGATTCTTAAACAACATATAATTGGCGTCAAGGGAATCATCAATAACACTAGGGTTAGCACAAGTGAAGCCAGATAAGGTGGATGGGTCCACTGAAGGGCCATTTGTAGCAACCCATGTGGTTTTGGGGTACTACTCAGGCTTCCAGTATGAACCATCAACGTTCATTTTCCTCTCGAACCCAACACCCTCTTTCCTAGGGTTTCAGTTCAGAATCTGTTTCTTTAGGATATCACATAGTGTCTGATGCCCTTTAAGGCTTTTGTACATGCCTGTTTCAAGCAATGTCTTCAACCTAGCATTCTCATCAGCAATAGTAGTGGTATCCTCAAGAGAGGGGTTAGTCACCACATCAGCAGTTGAAGATATTGCAGTATTAGGAGCAGTGGAACATTCACAAACTGAGACAACATTATCATGGTCAAGACATTTTAAACATGGTGGCACAAAATCTACTTGAGCGGAACTGGTCTATTGAGCATGAAGTGAATCATTCTCTTTTTGAAGATCTTCATGAGACGCTCTCAGATTCTCTAGATCCTGCTTCCTTTGAAGATAATCATAGGAAAGCTTCTCATGAGTAGCTGAGAGTGTTTCATGACGACTTTCAAGTTCTTTGTACTTAACGTGAAGGTTTTTAATGTCTTCAATTAAGGATTTAGTTTGATTCATTTCCGTGTCCAACAGGTCATCGCTTTTGTCTCGCAACTTTTGAATGTGTTCCATAGCAGTTTGTTATTCAGTAGCAATTTTAGCAAGAGTCTTGTAGCTAGGTTTGGATTCACATTCAGAGTCATCTTCACTGGATTTTTGAAAGTAAGCATCACATGAGTTTACCTTGGCACCTCGTGCCAAGAAGCAGTAGGTCGGAGCAGAGTCGTCTTCATCATTGGCTTCAGCATTGGCGACATGACCATTGTCTTCATTATTGAAGATGGACTTGGCGACAAATGCTGAAGCTAGTGCCAGGCTTGCCAGGCTTAAATCAGACTCCTCCTCAGACTCCACCTCCGCCTCCTCAAATGCAGATTCCTCCTCTGAATCCATCTCCTTGCCAACAAATGCACGAGGCTTGCTGGATGAGCTCTTCTTGCAAGATGAAGACTTTGAAGATTTCTTCTTCTTTTTTTCATTAGAATCATATTCCTTGCTCTTTTTATTCTTCTTCTTAGATTCCTTGTCCCATTGAGGACACTCAGAGATGTAGTGGCCTGGTTTCTTGCATTTGTGGCATGTTCTCTTCTTGCAGTCACGAGTGTAAGCCTCATCATTTCTTGAGCTAGATCTTGAAGACTTTCCGAAGCGATTCTTTTTGGAGAACTTCTGGAACTTTTTCACGAGCATAGCTAGTCCCTTTTCGATGTCTTCAGGATCCTCAGAACTGCAGTCAGATTCTTCTTCAGATGAGGAAACAACCTCTGCCTTCAAGGCACGGGTTGATAACCCACAAGTATAGGGGATCACAACAGTTTTCAAGGGCAGAGTATTCAACCCAAATTTATAGATTTGACACAAGGGGAGCCAACAAATATTTGAAGGTATTAGTGATACGTCTCCAACGTATCTATAATTTTTGATTGTTCCATGCTGTTATATTATCAATCTTGGATGTTTTATAATCATTTTATAGTCATTTTATATCATTTTTTGGTACTAACCTATTGACATAGTGCCAAGTGCAATGAAACTTTACAGAGATTTTTGATGGACCATAAGACACCCAATGGGCCAAGGCAGCGCCTGGGGGGTGCTCCGAGGGGAGCATAACCCACCAGGGTGTGCTAGGAGGCCCATGCGTGCCCTAGTGGGTTGTGCCCACCTCGGGTGCCCCCCGGACCGCCTCTTTGCTCTATAAATACCCCAATATTCTAGAAACCCTAGGAGAGTTGACGAAATTTTGATCCGTCGCAGAGTCCAGAACCACCAGATCCAATCTAGACACCATCACGGAGGGGTTCATCATGCCCATTGGTGCCTCTCCGATGATGCATGAGTAGTTCCTTGTAGACCTACGGCTCCGTAGTTAGTAGCTAGATGGCTTCCTCTCTCTCTTTTGATTCTCAATACAATGGTCTCTTGGAGATCCATATGATGTAACTCTTTTTGCGGTGTGTTTGTTGGGATCCAATGAACTTTGAGTTTATGATCAGATCTATCTTTTTATATCCATGAAAGTTACTTGAGTTTCTTTGATCTCTTATATGCATGATTGCTTATAGCCTCGTATTTCTTCTCCGATATTTGGGTTCTGTTTGGCCAACTTGATCTATTTATCTTGCAATGGGAAGAGGTTCTTTGTATGTTGGGGAACGTAGTAATTTCAAAAAAAATCCTACGCACACACAGGATCATGGTGATGCATAGCAACGAGAGGGGATAGTGTGTCCACGTACCCTCGTAGACCGAAAGCGAAAGCGTTAGCACAACGCGGTTGATGTAGTCGTACGTCTTCACGATCCGACCGCTCCAAGTACCGAACGTACGGCACCTCCGAGTTCAACACACGTTCAGCTCGATGACGTCCCGCGAACTCCGACCCAGCAGAGAGCTTCACGGGAGAGTTCCGTCAGCACGACGGCGTGGTGACAGTGATGATGTTGCTACCGATGCAGGGCTTTGCCTAAGCACTTCTATGATATGATCGAGGAGGAATATGGTGGAGGGGGCACCGCACACGGCTAAGAGATCAAGAGATCAATTGTTGTGTCTCGAGGTGCCCCCTGCCCCCGTATATAAAGGACCAGGGGGAGGAGGCGGCCGGCCAGGGGAGGGCGCGCCAGGGAGGAGTCCTACTCCCACCGGGAGTACGACTCCCTCTTTTCCTAGTTGGAGTAGGAGGGGGAAAGTAAAGGAAGGCGAGAGGGAGAAGGAAAGGGGGCGCCGACCCCCTCCTTGTCCAATTCGGACTATAGGGGGAGGGGGCGCGCGGCCAGCCCTAGCCGCCCCTCCTCTTCTCCACTAAGGCCTATCTTGGCCCATTAAACTCCCCGGGGGGTTTCGGTAACCCCCCGGTACTCCGGTATATGTTTGATACTCCCTAAAACCATTTCGGTGTCCGAACATAGGCGTCCAATATATCGATCTTTATGTCTCGACCATTTCGAGACTACTCGTCATGTCCGTGATCACATCTGAGACTCCGAACTACCTTCATTACATCAAAACACAAAAACTCATAATACAATCGTCACCGAAACTTTAAGCGTGCGGACCCTACGGGTTCGAGAACTATGTAGACATGATCGAGACACATCTCCGGTCAATAACTAATAGCAGAACCTGGATGCTCATATTGGTTCCCACATATTCTACGAAGATCTTTATCGGTCAAACCGCATAACAACATACGTTGTTCCCTTTGTCATCGGTATGTTACTTGCCCGAGATTCGATCGTTGGTATCTCAATACCTAGTTCAATCTCGTTACCGGCAAGTCTCTTTACTCGTTCCGTAATACATCATCCCGCAACTAACTCATTAGTTACAATGCTTGCAAGGCTTTTGGTGATGTGCATTACCGAGAGGGCCCAGAGATACCTCTCCGACAATCGAAGTGAAAAATCCTAATCTCGATTTATGTCAACTCAACAAACACCATCGGAGACACATGTAGAGCACCTTTATAATCACCCAGTTACGTTGTGATGTTTGGTAGCACATAAAGTGTTCCTCCGGTATTTGGGATTTGCATAATCTCATAGTCATAGGAACATGTATAAGTCATGAAGAAAGAAATAGCAATATACTAAACGATCAAGTGCTAAGCTAATGGAATCGGTCAAGTCAATCACATCATTCTCTAATGATGTGATCCTGTTAATAAAATGACAACTCATGTCTATGCCTAGGAAACTTAAGCATCTTTGATTCAACGAGCTAGTCAAGTAGATGCATACTAGTGACACTCTATTTGTCTATGTATTCACACATGTACTAAGTTTCCGGTTAATACAATTCTAGCATGAATAATAAACATTTATCATGATATAGGGAAATATAAATAACAACTTTATTATTGCCTATAGGGCATATTTCCTTCAGTCTCCCACTTGCACTAGAGTCAATAATCTAGATTACACAGTAATGATTCTAACACCCATGGAGTCTTGGTGCTGATCATGTTTTGCTTGTGAGAGAGGCTTAGTCAATGGGTCTGCAACATTCAGATCATCATGTATCTTGCAAATCTCTATGTCTCCCTCCTTGACTTGATCGCGGATGGAATTGAAGCGTCTCTTGATGTGCTTGGTTCTTTTGTGAAATCTGGATTCCTTTGCCAAGGCAATTGCACCAGTATTGTCACAAAAGATTTTCATTGGACCCGATGCACTAGGTATGACACCTAGATCGGATATGAACTCCTTCATCCAGACTCCTTCATTTGCTGCTTCCTAAGCAGCTATGTACTCCACTTCACTTGTAGATCCCATCACGACGCTTTGCTTAGAACTGCACCAACTGACAGCTCCACCGTTCAATATAAATATGTATCCGTTTTGTGACTTAGAGTCATCCGGATCAGTGTCAAAGCTTGCATCGACGTAACCATTTATGACGAGCTCTTTGTCACCTCCATAAAGGAGAAACATATCCTTAGTCCTTTTCAGGTATTTCAGGATGTTCTTGACCGCTGTCCAGTGATCCACTCCTGGATTACTTTGGTACCTCCCTGCTAAACTAATAGCAAGGCAGACATCAGGTCTGGTACACAACATTGCATACATGATAGAGCCTACGGCTGAAGCATAGGGAACATCTTTCATTTTCTCTCGTTCTTCTGCACTGGTCGGGCATTGATTCTTACTCAACTTCACACCTTGTAACACAGGCAAGAAACATTTCATTGCTTGATCTATTTTGAACTTCTTCAAAACTTTGTCAAGGTATGTACTTTCTGAAAGTCCAATTAAGCGTCTTGACCTATCTCTATAGATCTTGATGCCCAATATGTAAGCAGCTTCACCGAGGTCCTTCATTGAAAAATTCTTATTCAAGTATCCTTTTATGCTATCCAGAAATTCTATATCATTTACAATCAACAATATGTCATCCACATATAAGATTAGAAATGCTACAGAGCTCCCACTCACTTTCTTGTAAATACAGGCTTCTCTAAAAGTCTGTATAAAACCATATGCTTTGATCACACTATCAAAACGTTTATTCCAACTCCGAGAGGCTTGCGCCAGTCCATAAATGGATCACTGGAGCTTGCACACTTTGTTAGCTCCCTTTGGATCAATAAAACCTTCAGGTTGTATCATATACAACTCTTCTTCCAGAAATCCATTCAGGAATGCAGTTGTCGGTGTCAAAACCGGAGGATCTCGGGTAGGGGGTTCCGAACTGCGTGTCTAGGCGGATGGTAACAGGAGACAAGGGACACAATGTTTTTACCCAGGTTTGGGCCCTCTCGATGGAGGTAAAACCCTACTCCTGATTGATTAATATTGATGATATGGGTAGTACAAGAGTAGATCTACCACGAGATCAGGGAGGCTAAACCCTAGAAGCTATCCTATGGTATGATTGCTGTTTGTCCTATGGACTAAAACCCTCCGGTTTATGTAGACACCGGAGAGGGCTAGGGTTACACAGAGTCGGTTACAATGGGAGGAGATCTACATATCCGTATTGCCAAGCTTGCCTTCCACGCCAAGGAAAGTCCCATCCGGACACGGGACGAAGTCTTCAATCTTGTATCTTCATAGTCCAAGAGTCCGGTCAAAGGTTATAGTCCAGCTATCCGGACACCCCCTAATCCAGGACTCCCTCAGTAGCCCCTGAACCAGGCTTCAACGACTATGAGTCCGGCGTGCAGATTGTCTTCGGCATTGCAAGGCGGGTTCCTTCTCTGAATACTTCATAAAAGATTTTGAACACAAGGATAGTGTCCGGCTCTGCAAGATAAACTCCACATATTTCTATAGAGAGAATAGTATTTACACAAATCTAATCTACTGACGTATCCCGTAGCGTGACATCACACCACGGCCAAGCCTTTATTCGAATCGTTTTACTGTCCCACCTCAGCGCGTTTTGCGAGGCGGTTTCCTTGGCACGTCTTGTCGAGGCAGAGATCGTGTCCCCTTAATTTACGGGATCCTCATCAATACGGACGTGGGTAACCCAATCGTGCCCGTTGGTACGTTTCCTCGATCAAAGGTGAGTCTCAAACGGTCAGGGGGAGGGCTCTTGGTATTCAACCTCCTATAAAGAGACCAAGGCCTTACTCCTTTCTTTTGATCTAAATCGATTTCGCCCTTCGCCTCGAGTTCCAACACCCAAGGCCCTAGATTTCAGGCGCTTCGGACCTTCGACGATGTCCGGATCCGACCTTCGAGGCCGATGGACGCCTTCCTCCGTTACAGAGGAGGACGTGCTAAAGCTGAGAGAAGCCAGGTTCTTGACCAGCGAAATCTCGCATAGGCTGCCTGCTCAAGGGCAGGTTGTTCCTACTCCCGAGCCTGGTGAGAGTGTGGTATTCGTGTCTCACTTCCTCCGAGGGCTCGGCTTCGCAACGGATCCCTTCGTGAGGGGGCTCATGTTTTATTATGGGCTGGAATTTCACGACTTAGCCCCGGAGTACATCCTCCACATCTCATCGTTTATCGTCGTGTGCGAAGCCTTCCTCCGCATTACTCCTCACTTCGGACTATGGCTTAAGACCTTTAAAGTAGAGCCGAAGATGATCGAGGGACAGCACGCGGAGTGCGGAGGCGCTGTTATAAGCAAGAATGCTGACGCTCCATGGCCCGAGGGCTCTTTTCAAGAGGAGTCTAGCTTATGGCAACAAGAGTGATTCTATATCACCGCTCCCAGGGGCACCAAGTGGGTGGCGCCTCCTGTTTTCCGCTCGGGTCCCCCGCCCCGACTAGCATCATGGGTCAATAAGGGGCTGGATTGGGGGCCGGCAAAAGACGTGCCCCTATTGCAAGGCCGCCTCCGAGATCTCCTAGAAAGAGATATCAGTCTGGTCGTGGTGACGCAGGTTATGTTAATTTGCCGAGTCCTGCCTTGCAAATGTCGCCCTCTCCGTCTATGGGAGTTCAACCCGGAGGGACCGCAACTCTTCAGCACTTTCTTGGCATCACGCCCGTGGAGATGTACAAATTGTTCTTCGGATCACAAGTAATGTGTCCGGATTCTACGGAGGACGCATGACTAAGCTGCAATCGTCTGGATACTCAAGTAAGTAGCCCTGTTTCCGAACACACCATCCGTTCATTCATCGCAACATCACCCTTAAAAGAGTTGTCTTTGAAACAGGAGTGGGTAGCGAAGGCGAAGTTAATCAGGTGTCCCGCCCCCCTTCCTGAGACCTCGCCGAATCCCGTGTTGACCAGGATGCTGGAGATCGTGCCTTTGGAAGAGAACGAGGAGGGGGACAAGGGAGCTACCGCCTCCTCGAAGGAGTCTGTGGGGAAAGGAGGAATAAAAAATTCCTCTACCCAGGGGAAGAAGAGGACCGCCTCTGAAGACCTGGAGACCATGGTCTTAAAGCGGGGGAAGAAATCTTCGCCAGAGGGTCCTGCGCCGGGGGATACCTCGGCCGTACTGTGCCCCCAAGGGGATCATCCCTCCACCAAGCCGTAAGTAGAGAGGGGAGTTTGAAATGAGAGACACCCCTGTTTTATTCCTGAGGAAAATAACCGAAATTTTACCTTGTAGTTCGGATCTCAGCCCTTCTCAGCAGAGCTCATCTTTGGGGGACCTTCTTCCGGAGATGATGGAGAGCGGAACGCCTCCCCCTGCCGTACCGCCTCACGAGGCGGGCGACCCTGAGGTGTCGTCACAGAGGGTTTCTCCGAATCTAGCAGGGCCGAAAGGCACTCATATGGCCCCCCAAAGCCCTCCGTATCCGGCCTTTTAAAAAGGCCATCGGACGAGTCCGGGACCGTCCGGTGCACGGCCGGAGGAGCTGAAGGATCTACTCGGGCGAGCGTCTATCTCAAAAGAACACCGTACGTTGATGGGTACGGTGATTGAAAGGATTTCATCCGCGGAGAGTGGGTTGCACGAGGCCGTTAGGAGTTTACTGACAGGTTTTGAGGTACGCGAAATGTTGTACCTTTTGACAGTTCCGCATATATAAGATGCGCCATGTGTAGATAGTAGCCCCTGAGACTCTGTGCGTTGTCAAAAGTGACGGTGTGCAGAGGATCATGATCCCAGGTATAATATGTCACCTTTCCTGTGTAGGTGGCGAAGTGTCCGGTGGCCAGCTGGACTAATGAATTTGCCGAACTAAAGCGGCAGCTTGACGTGGCATATGCCGACATCGCGCTTGTCAATAAGCGGCTCGACGAGGCACAAGGTATGTAATCTCTCCGGAGACACCTGGTAAGAGGAGCATGACGCCAGTATCTTACAGTGTCTGCACTTGATGCAGATGGGGCTGCCGCTGTGGAGGACCTTCGGGCAGAGCTTGCCCGAGCCAAGGAGCAAGTCAGAAAAAGTGATGCGGCTGCCCTAAAGGCAGTTGAGGAGTTGAAACCCGAACAGGCTGCTCATTGCCAAAGCAAAAAGGAAATGGCCAAGATGGCTGCGAAGTTGAAGACCGCTGCTGACCGCTGCGAACTTCTTGGGAAAGAAGATCAGGCGGAGCGGATAGACCTGGAAAAGGCCATTACGGCGGCCAAGGATGCTCGTTCTGCGATGAGAGCGATGAAGGAGGAGCTGCGTCAGGCCGGAGATATCGCGGCTGGAAAGCCCTTTATGCTGTGGATGAAGTTTGGAGATCCCAAGTATGCTCTGTTGGACCGGATGTGGAGTTCGACGGACAACTATCTGGATTTGGCTGTGAGTGCCGCAGATGCGGCCGAACATTTCCGAGATCAGAAAGATAGTGAAGTGGAAGAGCTCTTCTGGTCACAGTTCAACAATCCGGAGCGTCCACTTCCATTGACCGATCGCTTGGCCGAATGGGCCGAACTGAATAGGTTGTCCGGACTCGCCATGAAGGATGTCGTGGATCATCTGTGGCCGGAGGGGCCAAGGCCGAACAGTTATTTTAGCTTGGTGCAGCAGTTCCTTGGTGCAGTGCAGCATATCAATGCAATGAAGAGGTCAGCATGCATAGAGGGTGCGCGGATGGCCCTTGCCCATGTCAAGACATACTGGGCGGAGATGGAGGCCACCGCTGTTGCATCCCAAGACTCGGATGGAAGCCGAGTACCTACCGAGCACTATTTTCATGAAGTTCTGCAAGGCGCTCGTTTAATAGAGACGCAGTGCTCGAAGGATACTATGTTCGAATAACATGTATTATTATAAAACAACATTTTGATGGAATGTAATAGCTTTTTATACTTGTGCTTTCAAGAATTAAAATACCTCATGTGCGGCCGTTAATGTATATGTGTATATAACCTGAAAGATGGCAGTCGTCGGCTTCAGCCCCCACGCATATAATGCGGGGATGTTCGCAGAATGCGCATTTTCACACTTGATCCAATGTCTTGGTCCATGAAGGAGGTGATAGCGCAGCGAACTAGGCAACCGGACTATAATGCTTTATCACTTTCACTTGACCATAGGAGTTTGACAGTGAGGCTACTATATAGCCCCTGGTGGCGACGCGCTCGCCCGAACTCGGGGCGCATGTGTGCCTGGCCGGGAAACGGCCCTTCATTAATGCGGAGGAATCCCGAAGATTCCGATAGGTCATCGAGTGGTTGACCAGTCTCGCGCTATATCATGACAGTCAGTTTTCGGCTTTCTCTACTGAGGTGCTCGCCTGGCTGAACCAGGGCACAATCGCAGTAGTTCTCCTAGTGCCGCCTTAGCCGATAGAGCGGAACATAAGGCAGCAAAACACAGGAGCCGAGCAAACCCAACATTTGACCAAAGACATGATTCGGAGCTGATGCATATAAGGCCAAACTCGCGACGCCGAACACTCACTAAGGTATTCGGTCTTTATGAAAAAACGGGCTGAGCGGTGCCCTTGAGAATAAGCCCCTGGTGTCCAGGTACGTGCAAAATTCTGACGTGGCCACATGCCAAGACGCCAGCCTCCTCCTCGGTTATCCTGAGAATCCGGGGGATGTATATCAACAAGAAACAGTAAAAAAAGGTTTACGCAGGGTCTTAATCTAAAAAGAATCCTGGGGACGGGTCCCTGCTGCGCATCTGCGCCTGTTTCTCCGTCGTGCCCTGTCCTGGACGGGCGTAGCATGGTGTTCGTCTGTAAAAGAGAGGAACTTAGGTAAGAAAATAAAAATGAATAGTCATGCGGAATGTACGTTGTACTAAATAGACAAAGTATAACTCAATACGGGTAAAATTGAGCCCTATTGCTGCTTATTTTACGTACACGGAGCCCCTTGTATAGGGGTGTACGGCTACTGAACCTTTACCAATTATATATTTGCTCCGGACTCGTCTAGCCGTGTCCGTGGTCTTATCGACATGTTAGATGCTTTTGTTGCTGAAGCTTTTTTAACGTGTGGCTGTCAAGGCAGCCGCATATTCTTCCGCGCGCGAGGAACACTCGATATTTCCCTTTAGTGAGATGATGCATCGTGGACCGGGCATCTTAAGCGTAAGAGATGCATAATGTGGTATCGCGTTAAAGCGGGCGAAAGCCTGGCGTCCCAGTAGTGCTTGGTAGCTACTTGAAAATGGAGCGATGTGGAAGGTTGGCTTTTCACGGCGGAAGTTATCGGTAGAGCCGAACATAACTTCTAGCGGGATAGAACCCGTGCAATGGGCATCCGGGCCTGGCGTTGCTCCTTGAAAGGAAGTGTTTCTATGGCGAATTTTTGTTGGGTCCATCCCCATTTTGCGGAATGTGTCCTGATATAGCAGGTTTAGACCACTGCCACCGTCCATCAGGACTTGTGTAAAGTGGAATCCGCCTATTATCGGATCTAACACTAAGGCTGTCCAACCTGAGTTCCGGATACCTCTAGAGTAATCCTGATGGTCGAAGGTGATCGGTTTTAACAACCAGTGGCGAGACTCCTTTGGGGTAGGCCGTATGGCATGTGTCTCTATAGGCGCCACTCTATTTTTCCCTTTTGTCACGTGGAGTAAGTTTACTGTTTTGACTTCGTGTGGGAAATTCTTTTGTTTCCCGGTGCTCTGCTTATGGGGTTCGTCATCGTCCTCACTTGGTGTTTCGAGCCCCTTGTGTTCGGCGTTGAGTTAGCCGGATTGCTTGAAGACCCAACATTCTGTGTGGGTATGATTTGCAGGCTTCCCGGGGGTGCTGTGGATTTGACATATCTTATCCAAAATTTTGTTTAGGTTAGATAGCTCGTCCCTGTTATCCTTGAGGGGCAGATTTTTCTGATTCTGCCGAGAGCTTTTGAATCCGGCGTTGACTGCCGTGCTCTTCGAGCTGCTTTCCTTATTCCGGCGCTGTTCCTTGATGCGCCGTGGTTTCCCGTTTCCATCCCTGACTTCGGATGTACTTGGGTCACTGGTGCTGCATCTTGCCAACCAGCTGTCCTCTCCCGCGCAAAAGCGGGTCATGAGGCTTGTTAATGCGGCCATTGTTCTTGGCTTTTCTTGGCCGAGGTGTCTGGCGAGCCATTCATCTCGAACGCTGTGTTTGAAAGCTGCTAAGGCTTCAGCGTCCGAACAGTCGACTATTTGATTCTTTTTGGTGAGAAATCTGTTCCAGAGTTTCCGGGCTGACTCTCCGGGCTGTTGACTTATATGGCTTAAATCGTCCACATCCGGAGGTCGGACATAGGTCCCTTGAAAATTTTCCCGAAAAACATCCTCGAGCTCTTCCCAACTTCCAATGGTGTTTTCGGGAAGGCCTTTAAGCCAATGCCGGGCTGGCCCTTTGAGCTTGAGGGGTAAGTATTTTATGGCGTGGAGGTCATCTCCTCTGGCCATGTGTATGTGGAGGATATAATCCTCAATCCAGACTCCAGGGTCTGTTGTTCCGTCGTACGCATCTATGTTTACGGGCTTAAATCCCGCTGGAAATTCATGGTCCAGCACCTCATCTGTGAAACAGAGGGGGTGTGCGGCACCCCTGTACTTGGTTGTGCCGTGTTGTTCGGATGTTTGTTGCATCACATTGCTTGCTAGAGCTTGCTTTCTTGGCCCGTAGAGAGACCTGGCTGGGCCATCCTTTTGATGTGAATCCTTGGGTGGATCACGCGTTGGTTTGTGTGTGGCGCCATATGCCACTCTATGTTGGCCATGGGGTCGTCTATCCGACCGGGTGGCTTCCTTATTTTTTATTTTAGGGGCTCTAGGGCCTCCTCATCAAATTCGGGCAGTAGCTTTCGCTTCGGGTAGCTCTTTGTGTGGCGACTATCGCCGTATTTGTCTGCGGTGTTGAGTACTTTGCTCCATCTGATTCGGAGTGCATCTTCCGCGGTTTTGAGCTTCCGCTTCTGCTTTTTCAGGCTACGCGCCGTGGCAGCGAGCCTTTTGTGGAGGTTTTCCTATTCTAGGAACTTGTCCGGCGTGAGGTCGTCCGGACTGTTATCTTCGCCGAGGACGGGTTGTTTATCCAAGTTGTCTTGTTCGGACGGTTGCTCGATGGCATGTTCGTCGACCTCCGGTTTGCCCTGCTCTGTGGCTTGGTCCGTATGGCTGCTGTCTCTGTCGAGGCGGGGCTTGGAACGGCGCTTACGTCGCCGCTTTGACTGCTTTTCGAGGGAACGATCCCTCGTTGCGTCCCTTTGTTCCTCGTTGTCGCTTCCTTTAGGTGTGTCCACCATGTATACATCGTGAGATGAGGTGGTTGTCCAGTGCCTTATAGGCGCTGATTCCTGTTCGTCTCCTACATCATCGTCCATACCATCGATGTCTTCGGAGTCAAAGTCCAGCATGTCGGCTAAATCGTCGACAGTAGCTATGAAGTGGGTGGTGGGTGGGCGTCGAATTTCTTTGCCGTCCGCATCCCAATCCTGCCGGTCATAATCCGGCTAGGACTCTCCTAACAAAGAGAGAGACCTTAGTGAATTCAGAATGTCACCGAAGGGCGAGTGCTGAAAGATATCTGCGGCGGTGAATTCCATTATCGGCGCCCAATCGGATTCGATTGGCAGGGTCGTGGATGGCTCGGAGTCCGAAGGAGAGTCCGACACCTCGGAGTCACGAGTTTCGCAAAGGATAAGGCTGGTGTTCGGCTCGATCGTCGTAGATATTGCAGCCCTCGAGGCGGGGTCCAGCCACCCATCCTCGATTGGCGCAGTCGGCTCCGGGCTAAGGGCCGGAGCGGACACGGGTGCGGCCTCCAAGGCACTGTTCGGCGGCAGAGCTAGATCATGCCCATTGCGACAGTGCGGCGCGCCCGGCTGCGGCTCGAATCCGTTGAAGATCAAGTCTCCGCGGATATCAGCCGTGTAGTTCAAGCTTACAAATTTGACCTGATGGCCAGGGGCGTAGCTTTCAATCTGCTCCAGATGGCCAAGCGAATTGGCCCGCGGTGCAAAGCTGCCGAATACGAAGATCTGTCCGGGGAGGAAAGTCTCACCCTGGACCGCATCGCTGTTGATGATCGGAGGAGCCATCGGGCCTAATAGTGACGACACAAAGGAACTCCCAATGAAAGCACCAATGTCGGTGTCAAAACTGGTGGATCTCAGGTAGGGGGTCCCGAACTGTGCGTCTAGGCGGATGGTAACAGGAGACAAGGGACATAATATTTTTACCCAGGTTCGGTCCCTCTCGATGGAGGTAAAACCCTACTCCTGCTTGATTAATATTGATGATATGGGTAGTACA
This sequence comes from Aegilops umbellulata, assembly GCA_032464435.1. Classification (NCBI taxonomy): domain Eukaryota; kingdom Viridiplantae; phylum Streptophyta; class Magnoliopsida; order Poales; family Poaceae; genus Aegilops; species Aegilops umbellulata. The sequence continues at coordinate 60,938,455 of CP136057.1, forward strand.
AGAGTAGATCTACCACGAGATTTGGGAGGCTAAACCCTAGAAGCTAGCCTATGGTATGATTGTTGTTCGTCCTATGGACTAAAACCCTCCGGTTTATATAGACACCGGAGAGGGCTAGGGTTACACAAAGTCGGTTACAATGGGAGGAGATCTACATATCCGTATTGCCAAGCTTGCCTTCCACGCCAAGGAAAGTCCCATCCGGACACAGGATGAAGTCTTCAATCTTGTATCTTCATAGTCCAAGAGTCCGGCCAAAGATTATAGTCCGGCTATCCGGACACCCCCTAATCCAGGACTCCCTCAGCAGTCTTTACATCCATTTGCCAAATTTCATAATCATAAAATGCAGCAATTGCTAACATGATTCGGACGGACTTAAGCATCGCTACGGGTGAGAAGGTCTCATCATAGTCAATCCCTCGAACTTGTCAAAAACCTTTCGCAACAAGTCGAGCTTTATAGACAGTAACATTACCATCAACGTCTGTATTCTTCTTGAAGATCCATTTATTCTCAATTGCTTGCCGATCATCGGGCAAGTCAACCAAAGTCCACACTTTGTTCTCATACATGGATCCCATCTCAGATTTCATGGCCTCAAGCCATTTTGTGGAATCTGGGCTCACCATCGCTTCTTCATAGTTCGTAGATTCTTCATAGTCTAGTAACATGACCTCCAGAAAAGGATTACCGTACCACTCTGGTGCGGATCTCACTCTGGTTGACCTACGAGATTCGGCAGTAACTTGATCTGAAGCTTCATGATCATCATCATTAGCTTCCTCACTAATTGGTGTAGGTGTCACAGGAACCGGTTTCCGTGATGAACTACTTTCCAATAAGGGAGCAGGTACAGTTACCTCATCAAGTTCTACTTTCCTCCCACTCACTTCTTTCGAGAGAAACTCCTTCTCTAGAAAGGATCCATTCTTGGCAACGAATGTTTTGCCTTCGGATCTGTGATAGAAGGTGTACCCAACAGTTTCCTTTGGGTATCCTATGAAGACACATTTCCCCGATTTGGGTTTGAGCTTATCAGGTTGAAGCTTTTTCACATAAGCATCGCAGCCCCAAACTTTAAGAAACGACAACTTTGGTTTCTTGCCAAACCATAGTTCATAAGGTGTCGTCTAAATGGATTTTGATGGTGCCCTATTTAACGTAAAAATGCAGCTGTCTCTAGAGCATAACCCCAAAACGATAGCGGTAAATCAGTAAGAGACATCATAGATCGCACCATATCTAGTAAAGTACGATTACGAAGTTCGGACACACCATTACGTTGTGGTGTTCCAGGTGGCGTGAGTTGCGAAACTATTACACATTGTTTCAAATGTAGACCAAACTCGTAACTCAAATATTCTCCTCCACGATCAGATCGTAGAAACTTTATTTTCTTGTTACAATGATTTTCAACTTCACTATGAAATTCTTTGAACTTTTCAAATGTTTCAGACTTATGTTTCATTAAGTAGATATACCCATGTCCGCTAAAATCATCTGTGAAGGTGAGAAAATAATGATACCTGCCGCGAGCCTCAACATTCATTGGACCACATACATCAGTATGTATGATCTCCAACAAATCAGTTGCTCGCTCCATAATTTCAGAGAACGGCGTTTTAGTCATATTGCCCATGAGGCACGGTTCGCAAGTACCAAGTGATTCATAATCAAGTGATTCCAAAAGTCCATCAGTATGGAGTTTCTTCATGCGCTTTACACCAATATGACCCAAATGGTAGTGCCACAAATAAGTTGCACTATCATTATCAACTCTGCATCTTTTGGCTTCAACATTATGAATATGTGTATCACTACTTTCGAGATTCAACAAAAATAGACCACTCTTCAAGGGTGCATGACCATAAAAGATATTACTCATATAAATAGAACAACCATTATTCTCAGATTTAAATGAATAACCGTCTCGCATCAAACAAGATCCAGATATAATGTTCATGCTCAACGCTGGCACCAAATAACAATTATTCAGGTCTAAAACTAATCCCGAAGGTAGATGTAGAGGTAGCGTGATGACGGCGATCACATCGACTTTGTAACCATTTCCCACGCGCATCGTCACCTTGTCCTTAGCCAGTCTTCACTTAATCCGTAGTCCCTGTTTCGAGTTGCAAATATTAGCAACAAAACCAATATCAAATACCCAGGTGCTACTGCGAGCTCTGGTAAGGTACACATAAATAACATGTACATCACATATACGTTTGTTCACCTTGCCATCCTTCTTATCTGCCAAATACTTGGGGCAGTTCCGCTTCCAGTGACCAGTCTGCTTGCAGTAGAAGCACTCTGTCTCAAGCTTAGGTCCAGACTTGGGTTTCTTCTCTTGAGCAGCAACTTGTTTGCTGTTCTTCTTGAAGTTCCCCTTCTTCTTCCCTTTACGCTTTTTCTTGAAACTGGTGGTCTTATTGACCATCAACACTTGATGCTCCTTCTTGATTTCTACCTCCGCAGCCTTTAACATTCCGAAGAGCTCGGGAATTGTCTTATCCATCCCTTGCATATTATAGTTCATCACAAAGCTCTTGTAGCTTGGTGGCAGTGATTGAATAATTCTGTCAATGATACTATCATCCGGAAGATTAACTCCCAGTTGAATCAAGTGATTATTATACCCAGACATTTTGAGTATACGTTCACTGACAGAACTATTCTCCTCCATCTTGCAGCTGTAGAACTTATTGGAGACTTCATATCTCTCAATCCGGGAATTTTCTTGAAATATTAACTTCAACTCCTGGAACATCTCATATGCTCCATGACGTTCAAAACGTCGTTGAAGTCCCGGTTCTAAGCCGTAAAGCATGGCACACTGAACTATCGAGTAGTCATCAGCTTTGCTCTGCCAGACGTTCTTAACATCGTCAGTTGCATCTGCAGTAGGCCTGGCACCTAGCGGTGCTTCAAGGACATAATTCTTCTATGCAGCAATGAGGATAATCCTCAAGTTATGGACCCATTCCGTGTAATTGCTACCATCATCTTTCAACTTTGCTTTCTCAAGGAACGCATTAAAATTTAATGGAACAACAGCACGGGCCATCTATCTACAATCAACATAGACAAGCAAAATACTATCAGGTACTAAGTTCATGATAAATTTAAGTTCAATTAATCATATTACTTAAGAACTCCCACTTAGATAGATATCCCTCTAATCATCTAAGTGATCACATGATCCAAATCAACTAAACCATGTCCGATCATCACGTGAGATGGAGTAGTTTTCAATGGTGAACATCACTATGTTGATCATATCTACTATATGATTCACGCTCGACCTTTCGGTCTCAGTGTTCCGAGGCCATATCTGCATATGCTAGGATCGTCAAGTTTAACCCAAGTATTCTGCATGTGAAAAATTGGCTTGCACCCGTTGTAGATGAACGCAGAGCTTATCACACCCTATCATCACGTGGTGTCTCGGCACGACGAACTTTGGCAACGGTGCATACTCAGGGAGAACACTATTATCTTGAAATTTAGTGAGATATCATCTTATAATGCTACCATCAATCAAAGCAAAATAAGATGCATAAAGGATAAACATCACATGCAATAAATATAAGGATATGATATGGCCATCATCATCTTGTGCTTGTGATCTCCATCTCCGAAGCACCGTCATGATCACCATCGTCACCGGTGCGACACCTTGATCTCCATCGTAGCATCGTTGTCGTCTCGCCAACTTTTTGCTTCTACGACTATCGCTACTGTTTAGTGATAAAGTAAAGCATTACAGGGCGATTGCATTGCATACAATAAAGCGACAACCATATGGCTCCTACCAGTTGCCGATAACTCGGTTACAAAACATGATCATCTCATACAATAAAATATAGCATCATGCCTTGACCATATCACATCACAACATGCCCTGCAAAAACAAGTTAGACGTCCTCTACTTTGTTGTTGCAAGTTTTACGTGGCTGCTATGGGCTGAGCAAGAACCGTTCTTACCTACACATCAAAACCACAACGATAGTTCGTCAAGTTAGTGTTGTTTTAACCTTCTCAAGGACCGGGCGTAGCCACACTCGGTACAACTAAAGTTGGAGAAACTGACACCCGCCAGCCACCTGTGTGCAAAGCACGTCGGTAGAACCAGTCTCGCGTAAGCGTACGTGTGACACTCCAAAAATTTTATTTGGTTTTAGCAAAAACCTTGCTGGTTTTTCATTTGTGGATTGAGGCCTTTTCAAAAAAAAAATTTCAGTAGAAGCAATCCTCTTTAAAAATCCTTTTCTTTGACTAGGATTTGTTATTTCTGTTTTCTCCTTCAAACTTTGGGTTTGACCTTCTTAAAACTTTTCTCTGTTGGTCCCCTTCTCAAATTTATTTTGGGAGTTCAATTTTTTTCCTTTTGAAAAGAAAGTTCTATGAAACTTGGGATCTTCTTCCTTATGAAAACCACTCCAACATCTCCTCCCCTCCTTCTCAACAACTCAAATTCCCTATCCCAACTCATCCAAACAAGTTTTGGATTTTATTTTGGTTATTTCAAACCTCAACTCTTTTCTGACCTTTGATTTGAGCCTGACCCATTTTCAAAGCAAGTACCCCATTGCATTTGAGATTTGACTTCAAACCAACTCTACTAGCTAGTCCTTTGCACCCACAACCCAGAACCATCTTGATCCACTCATCTTCTTTTCAAAATTTTCAACTTACACTCCCTGCAAGTTTGGACCAGATTTGTCAAATTTGGTGAAATTCATATCTACACTTCTCCAAAAATTCCACCAAAAATCAGGCAACCTACTGGAGCAATGAGAAGTCACTCCACCAAAAATCAGCCCAAGGAAAAATACCTACATGCCTGAATCATTCTGTCGAACACCTTGCATGCACTGTTCGAACACATTCAGAAAAATTCAGTTTTCAGTGTCGATTTCTTCAATTCAGTTCAGTCACGCGCCCACAGTGCTTTGGCGCGTTGCTCACCGCCTGGCTCGCTTGTCCGATGCCCCGCACGCGCGCTTGGCTGCTTGCTGTCGTCGGTGGCGCTCTGACCCGCCTGCGCTGGCGTGTCTTGCGGCGGCTGAACTGCCGTTGCGGCTGGCAGGCAGCAGAACGGCGGCGCAACGCCGTTCAGCGCCGCCCAAGCTCGCTGGTGGCTCCGCGTGGCCCTCCCCACGCCAGCGCACGCATGCAGCACAACCGTCGTGGCGCGGCACGCACAGAGCGTGCTCTCTGCTGCCGATGGACCCGCGCCGTCCCGTTCCGTCGAACTTCACCTCAGCAAGCATAACCCGATGCCGTTGGCTCCTAAACAGGCTCAGTGAACCTCCACGACGGCGCTCAACCCCTTAACTCCCCCGACCGAGCACTGCACCGCCGTAATCCTCGCCGGAGAACGCCGTTCTCGGCCACCGCCTCGGAACGCCTATATAAGGAGACCCCGAGCCCTCCCTCGAGCACGCACCACCCCTACACTCCACCAGCGCCCTGCCAGGTCACTGGGAGGACCTCGAGGAGGTCTCCTCCCCCGACTCCGGCCACCCCGTCCGCCTCGGGCTCCAGCTCGATTCACTGCGGTGAGACCGTCTCCGGCGCCCATACTCCGTCAGCTACCTCCTCTAACTACCAGTGGCCTGACCCCCGCCTCAATTCCATGCTTGCAGCCCTCTCCGGCGACCTCCATCCACGCCCGAAACGCCGTCCGCCGGAGCCAGGGCCACCGTCGACATGGTGCACGCCAGCGACCACCTCGACCACCACCCGACGCGGAACAGCACCGTGAGCACGGAGGTAACCTCCGATCCCTCTGCCTCGCCGGCGATCGCCGCGGCTCTCTGGCGCCAAAGGCGCCATTCGTTTTCAAACCTGACGGGTGGGACCGCCCCGTCAGATTCTTCTCTTTATTCGAATCGTTTTCTGAAAACGCATTTGGGCAAAATACGTCTTCTCCTCTGAGCCGGCGTATTCGAGTCTGAAACGTTTTCTGATTTTATAAATAAAACCCTGAGAAGTTTCTGTTTCATTACAGATGGGTCCCTGGGCAAAAACCTTTATAACTTTTTATCAGAAGCATATTTTTGATTGATTATTTTTCTGTTCTCTTCAAAATTTTGTCTAGTTTTTTACCAGATTTATTTGAAAAATATTTACAATACTTTTTCTGCACCTCTCGGTATTCACGTTAGCGCGTATGTTTTCTCTATACCGTAGATACCGGCGGAGGTGACGGGGCCGCGAACTTCACCGAGCTAGGTTCCGACTACTCCGAACCAGGCAAGCATGTTCGAACTTTTGATATGATGAATGTCTTGGCATGTTTGCATGTAGATAGTTTCATGGCATGTGTGAAGCATACCGACGAACCGTTCATTATGCATTGTTGAGGCAAGTAAGCCCGATGATTTCACACGTCGTTGGACGTAAGTATGCAAGGCCATGAGTTGGCATGAAGATGGGTAAGATGGCAGTGTTGTAGCATGCCAGTCTTAGGCCATGCAAGTTATCTTCAGTACCAACCCATATCGGTTGGGTTCAAATCCATTTCCTTTCCCTGTACTACCACATGTTTCCCGAAAGGGATATGGTTTAGTAAGACGCAAACCGCTTTCTGGGTACACACCAAAAAGGAGAGGCCGGGATGATGGTTCCATGGCCCTGGATTAAAGCCAGGCATCTGGTCAGGGGGCATGGGTGTTTCCGGTTGGGACCGAGAGGGGGGCACCCCTTAGAGCGCGCGTATATAAATTTGATCCCATGCTATTCGAGATTGTGATCTCCCCGTCTCAATAGTTTTTCTTGGATGATGTTGAGGGTGATTCCTGGCATCAAAGAGTTGGATGGGTGTGTACTGGTTAGCTGTGTTTCCTTCTGAAATACCGTAACGGAACTAGTCCTGGTGACTACGGAAATCCGTCGACTGTGGGAAATTTTTGTACAAACTCTGCAGAGCTCTATATCCTTAAATCATCTTATCTATATCCAAGTTCCCTGCTAACAGTCATGTGCCAGTTTGGTGACAGATTACCCGGTGGGACACATGGGCACTAAGACCGGTTACATGTTTATCCTTGTGGATGGACTAACCCGTTTAATTCCATGAGTTGAATATATTTATGATGAATATATTATTTCCTTGTCAGTCAAAAGCCCTTTATGTGGTGTCGCTCAGACGCCCGACTGTGGCATTTCTTTTTAAAGCCCTTTATGTGGTGTCGCTCAGACGCCCGACTGTGGCATTTCTTTTTAAAGCCCTTTATGTGGTGTCGCTCAGACGCCCGACTGTGGCATTTCTTTTTGAAGCCCTTTATGTGGTGTCGCTCAGACGCCCGACTGTGGCATTTCTTTTTAAAGCCCTTTATGTGGTGTCGCTCAGACGCCCGACTGTGGCATTTCTTTTTCAAAGCCCTTTTATGTGGTGTCGCTCAGAAGCCCGACTGTGGCATTATTATTCCGCATTTTCCGCTCGAGGAGTCTTTCAGACACTCGTTTGGCACCAGTATTATTATCCCGCATTTTCCGCTCGAGGAGTCTTTCAGACACTCGTTTGGCACCAGTATTATTATCCCGCATTTTCTGCTCGAGGAGTCTTTCAAACACTCGTTTGGCACCAGTATCTATTATTCCGCATTTTCCGCTCGAGGAGTCATTCAGACCCTCGCTTGGCACCCAGTATTATTACCTCTATGTCTGATCGTACTGGTTAACTTATTCATGTATTTCATGTTAGCATTTGTTATATCTTACGTCCGAACTGTCTTGCGAGTACTTTCAAAGTACTCACTGACTTGTTGATTTGGCCAGATGCTGACGAAGGTGATCTCATGGATGAAGAGTTCGATAGCGAATCCGACGCCTAGAGGATTCCCAGTCAGTCTCGTGCAACCCTGGAGTTGGTCACTGTATTATATCCGCTTCCGCTACCCTAATAAATTCATCGAGCCTCACCTCGACGCTCGATGGGATGTTAGTTTGAGAATCCCATATCCACTCCCCACTGTGTTACTCCACCTCTACCATATTTGCGAGTCAGTAGTATGCCACCACTCCCTTGTGTCATTAATCGCCTTTATGTATAATTATTGGCACGCTTGTAATAAATTGTTGAGATTCGTCAGCTCAACCCTGTAACATATTTATGCTACTGGCTTATTGTATCAAAGTTTGTCTACCAGTGAGGAGGCTTTATCTCAAACTGGAATCTAAAGATTGGTTTCTCAATAAATATTTTTATTGGAAAACCGGTCGTGACAGTACGCGTAACGTCGGTCCGGGCCGCTTCATCCAACAATACCGCCGAACCACAGTATGACATGCTGGTAAGCAGTATGACTTGTATCGCCCACAACTCACTTGTGTTCTACTCGTGCATATAACATCTACCCATAAAACCTGGCTCGGATGCCACTATTGGGGAACATAGTAATTTCAAAAAAATTCCTACGCAGACAAGGATCATGGTCATGCATAGCAACGAGAGGGGAGAGTGTGTCCACATACCCTCGTAGACCAAAAGCGAAAGCGTTAGCACAACGCGGTTGATGTAGTCTTACGTCTTCACGATCCGACCGATCCAAGTACCGAACGTACGGCACCTCCGAGTTCAGTATACGTTCAGCTCGATGACGTCCCGCGAACTCCGATCCAGCAGAGCTTCACGGAAGAGTTTCGTCAGCACGATGGTGTGGTGATGGTGATGATGTTGCTACTGACGCAGGGCTTCGCCTAAGCACTGCTACGATATGATCGAGGTGGAATATGGTGGAGGGGGGCACCGCACACGGCTAAGAGATCAAGAGATCAATTGTTGTGTCTCGAGGTGCCCCCCTGCCCTCGTATATAAAGGACCAGGGGGAGGAGGCGGCCGGCCAGGGGAGGACACGCCAGGGAGGAGTCCTACTCCCACCAGGAGTAGGACTCCCTCTTTTCCTAGTTGGAGTAGGAGGGGGGAAGGAAGGGAAGGAGAGAGGGCAAGGAAAGGGGCGCCCCCCCTCCTTGTCCAATTCGGACAAGAGGGGGAGGGGCACGCGACCAGCCCTAGCAGCCCCTCCTCTTCTCCACTAAGGCCCATCTTGGCCCATTAAACTCCCCGGGGGGTTCCAGTAACCCCCTCGGTACTCCGGTATATGTTCGATACTCCCCGAAACCATTCCGGTGTCCGAACATAGTCGTCCAATATATCGATCTTTATGTCTCGACCATTTCGAGACTCCTCGTCATGTCCATGATCACATCCGGGACTCCGAACTACCTTCATTACATCAAAACACAAAAACTCATAATACAATCGTCACCGAAACTTTAAGCGTGCGGACCCTACGGGTTCGAGAACTATGTAGACATGACCGAGACACGTCTCCGGTCAATAACCAATAGCGGAACCTGGATGCTCATATTGCTTCCCACATATTCTACGAAGATCTTTATCAGTCAAACTGCATAACAACATACGTTGTTCCCTTTGTCATTGGTATGTTACTTGGCCGAGATTCGATCGTCGGTATCTCAATATCTAGTTCAATCTCGTTACCGGCAAGTCTCTTTACTCGTTCCGTAATACATCATCCCGCAACTAACTCATTAGTTACAATGCTTGCAAGGCTTATGATGATGTGCATTCCCAAGTGGGCCCAGAGATACCTCTCCGACAATCGGAGTGACAAATCCTAATCTCAAAATACGCCAACCCAACAAGTACCTTCGGAGAAACCTGTAGAGCACCTTTATAATCACCCAGTTACATTGTGACATTTGGTAGCACACAAACAAAGTGTTCCTCCGGTAAACGGGAGTTGCATAATCTCATAGTCATAGGAACATGTATAAGTCATGAAGAAAGCAATAGCAACATACTAAACGATCAAGTGCTAAGCTAACGGAATGGGTCAAGTCAATCACATCATTCTCCTAATGAGGTGATCCCGTTAATCAAATGACAGCTCATGTCCATGGCTAGGAAACTTAACCATCTTTGATTAACGAGCTAGTCAAGTAGAGGCATACTAGTGACACTCTGTTTGTCTATGTATTCACACATGTATCATGTTTCCGGTTAATACAATTCTAGCATGAATAATAAACATTTATCATGATATTAGGAAATAAATAATAACTTTATTATTGCCTCTAGGGCATATTTCCTTCATTGTAGTGGGTTCGATCTTACGGTGCTTGATCCCAGTGATAGAAAGGGAACCGACACGTATGTATCATTGCTACTAAGGATAAAACGATGGGGTCTATCTCTACATAGATAGATCTTGTCTACATCATGTCATTGTTCTTATTGCATTACTCCGTTTCTCCATGAACTTAATACACTAGATGCATGCTGGATATCGGTCGATGTGTGGAGTAATAGTAGTAGATGCAGGCAGGAGTCGGTCTACTAATCTTGGATGCATGGTGCCTATATAGTGATCATTGCCTAGATATGATACGTCTCCAACGTATCTATAATTTTTTTTATTGCTCCATGCTATATTATCTACTGTTTTGGACTATATTGGGCTTTATTTTCCACTTTTATATTATTTTTGGGACTAATCTATTAACCGGAGGCCCAGCCCAGAATTGCTGTTTTTTGCCTATTTCAGTGTTTCGGAGAAACAGAATATCAAACGGAGTCCAAACGGAATAAAATCTTCGGGAACGTGATTTTCTCACCGAACGTGATCCAGGGGACTTGGACCCTACGCCAAGGCATCAGAGAGGCGGTCACGAGGGTGGGGGGCGCCCCCCCTTAGGCGTGTCCCCCTGCCTCATGGGCTCCTCGAAGCTCCACCGACGTACTCCTACCTCCTATATATACCTACGTACCCCAAAACGATCAGAACAGGAGCCAAAAACCTAATTCCACCGCCGCAACTTTCTGTATCCATGAGATCCCATCTTGGGGCCTGTTCTGGAGCTCCGCCGGAGAGGGCCGTCATCACGGAGGGCTTCTACATCATCATAGCCCCTCCGATGAAATGTGAGTAGTTTACCTCAGACCTTCGGGTCCATAGTTAGTAGCTAGATGGCTTCTTCTCTCTTTTTGGATCTCGATACAAAGTTCTCCCCCTCTCTTGTGGAGATCTATTCTATGTAATCTTCTTTTTGCGGTGTGTTTGTTGAGACCGATGAATTGTGGGTTTATGATCAAGTCTATCTATGAATAATATTTGATCTTCTCTGAATTCTTTTATGTATGATTGGTTATCTTTGCAAGTCTCTTCGAATTATCAGCTTGGTTTGGCCTACTAGATTGGTTTTTCTTGCCATGGGAGAAGTGCTTAGCTTTGGGTTTGATCTTGCGGTGTCCTTTCCCAGTGACAGAAGGGGCAGCAAGGCACGTATTGCATCGTTGCCATCGAGGATAACAAGATGGGGTTTATTTCATATTGCATGAATTTATCTCTCTACATCATGTCATCTTGCTTAAAGCGTTACTCTATTTTTAACTTAATACTCTAGATGCATGTTGGATAGCGGTCGATGAGTGGAGTAATAGTAGTAGATGCAGGCAGGAGACGGTCTACTTGTCTCGAGCGTGATGCCTATCTACATGATCATACCTAGATATTCTCATAACTATGCTCAGTTATGTCAATTGCTCAATAGTAATTTGTTCACCCACCGTAGAATACCTATGCTCTCGAGAGAAGCCACTAGTGAAACCTATGGCCCCCGGATCTATTCTCATCATATCAATCTCCATCACTTTAATCTTGCTTTGCTTTTTTACTTTGCCTTTTACTTTTCACTTTGCATATCTATATCAAAAATACCAAAAACATTATCTATCAGTTCTCACTCTCGTAAGTGACCGTGAAGGGATTGACAACCCCTAATCGCGTTGGTTGCGAGTAGCTATCGTTTTGTGCAGGTACGAGGGACTTGAGCGTGGCCTCCTACTGGATTGATACCTTGGTTCTCAATAAACTGAGGTAAATACTTACGCTACTCTACTACATCATCCTCTCCTCTTCGGGGAAAACCAACGCAAGCTCAAGAAGTAGCAAGAAGAATTTCTGGCACCGTTGCCGGGGAGTCTACGCAAAAAGTCAACATAGCAAGTACCCATCACAATCCCTATCTCTCGCATTACATTAGTTGCCATTCGCCTCTCGTTTTCCTCTCCCCCACTTCACCCTTGCCGTTTTATTTGCCCTCTCGCTCCTCCTCCTTCTCCTTCTCTTTTTCCGTTGCCTTTTTCTCGCTTGCCTTTTGTTTGCTCGTGTGTTGGATTGCTTGTTTATCGCGATGGCTCAAGATACTACCAAATTGTGTGACTTCACCAATACCAATAATAATGATTTCTTAGCACTCTGATTGCTCCGCTTGCCAATATTGAATCTTGTGAAATCAATATTGCTTTGTTGAATCTTGTTGTGAAAGATCAATTCTCCAGCCTTCCTAGTGAAGATGCCGCTACTCATCTTAATAGCTTCGTTGATTTATGTGATATGGAAAAGAAAAAAGATGTCGATAATGATGTCGTTAAATTGAAGCTATTTCCTTTTTCGCTTAGAGATTGTGCTAAAGCTTGGTTTTCGTCTTTGCCTAAAAATAGTATTGATTCTTGGAACAAGTGCAAAGATGCTTTTATCTCTAAGTATTTTCCTCCCGCTAAGATCATCGCTCTTAGAAACGACATTATGAGTTTTAAGCAACTTGATCATGAACATGTTGCACAAGCTTGGGAGAGAATGAAATTAATGCTACGTAATTGTCCTACTCATGGTTTGAATTTGTGGATGATTATACAAAAAAATTATGCCGGATTGAATTTTGCTTCTAGAAATCTTTTAGATTCGGCCGCGGGAGGCACTTTTATGGAAATCACTTTAGGAGATGCTACTAAACTCCTAGATAATATTATGGTTAATTATTCTCAATGGCACACTGAAAGATCTACTAATAAAAAAGTGCATGCGATAGAAGAAATCAATGTTTTGAGTGGAAAGATGGATGAACTTATGAAATTATTTGCTACTAAGAGTGTTTCTTCTGATCCTAATGATATGCCTTTGTCTACTTTGATTGAGAATAATAATGAATCTATGGATGTGAATTTTGTTGGTAGGAATAATTTTGGTAACAACGCGTATAGAGGGAATTTTAATCCTAGGCCTTATCCTAGTAATCCATCTAATAATTATGGAAATTCCTACAAAAACTCTTATGGAAATTTTAATAAGATGCCCTCTGAATTTGAGAATAGTGTCAAAGATTTTATGAATTCACAAAAGAATTTTAATGCTTTGCTTGAAGAGAAATTTCTTAAAGTTGATGATTTGGCTAGGAACGTTGATAGAATTTCTCTTGAGGTTGATTCTTTAAAGATTAGATCTATTCCTCCTAAGCACCATATCAATGAGTCTCTCAAATCTATGAGAATTTCCATTGATGAGTGCAAAGAAAGAACTGCTAGGATGCGTGCTTCCAAAGATGCCTTTATTAAAGTGTGTTCTTCCAATTCCTATGAAAATCAAGATGAAGATCTAAAAGTTATTGATGTGTCCCCTATCAAATCTTTGTTTTGCAATATGAATCTTGATGAAATTGAATATGATCTTCCTTTACCTAGAAGGCGTTCTAAAAATTCGGAGTATTTAGACCTTTATGATGAAATTGATGAAAGTGGGATTGACAGAAATAGAACCCTAGATGTTGCTAAACCCACTATATTGGATTTCAAGGAATTTAATTATGAAATTTGCTCTCTAATTGATTGTATTTCCTTGTTGCAATCCGTGCTAAATTCTCCTCATGCTTATAGTCAAAAGAAAGCCTTTACCGAACATATTGTCGATGCCTTGATGCAATCCTATGAAGAAAAACTTGAGTTGAAAGTTTCTATCCCTAGAAAACTCTATGATGAGTGGGAACCAACTATTAAAATTAAAATGAAAGATCATGAGTTTTATGATTTGCGTGATTTGGGTGCTAGTGTCTCCACTATCCCCAAAACTTTGTGTGATTTGCTAGATTTCCATGACTTTGATGATTGCTCTCTAAACTTGCATCTTGCGGATTCCACTATTAAAAAACCTATGGGAAGAATTAATGATGTTCTTATTGTTGCAAATAGGAATTATGTGCCCGTAGATTTTATCGTTCTTGATATAGATTGCAATCCTTCTTGCCCTATTATTCTTGGTAGACCTTTCCTTAGAACGGTTGGTGCGATTATTGATATGAAGGAAGGGAATATTAGATTTCAATTTCCATTAAAGAAGGGAATGGAACACTTTCCTAGAAAGAAAATAAGATTTCCATATGAAACTATCATGAGACCTATGGATTGCCTACCAAAGATGGCAATACCTAAATCTATCCTCGCTTTTATGCCTAGCTAGGGGCGTTAAACGATAGCGCTTGTTGGGAGGCAACCCAATTTTGTTTTGAGTTTTTTGTTTTTGCTTCTGTTTAGGAATAAATAATCCATCTACCCTCTGTTTAGATGTGGTTTTGTGTTTTAATTAGTGTTTGTGCCAAGCTAGACCTATTGGATCTTCTTGGATGATAGTTATTTGATCTTGCTGTAATTTCCAGAAACTTTGCGCTCAGTGTCCGAATTATTAAAAATCACCAGAATGTGATAAAATACTGATTCCAATTGCTGCTGCTCAATAAAAAAATTTTCTAGGTCTTCTAATTTTGGTAAATATTTTACAGTTCCAGAAGTTTGCATTAGTTACAGATTACTACAGACTGTTATGTTTTTGACAGATTCTGTTTTTCGCGTGTTGTTTGCTTATTTTGATGAATCTATGGCTAGTAAAATAGTTTATAATCCATATAGAAGTTGGAATACAGTAGGTTTAACACCAATATAAATAAACAATGAGTTAATTATAGTACCTTGAAGTGGTTTTATGTTTTCTTTCTCTAACGGAGCTCACGAGATTTCTATTGAGTTTTGTGTTGTGAAGTTTTCAAGTTTTGGGTGAAATCTTTTGATAGATTATGGAACAAGGAGTGGCAAGAGCCTAAGCTTGGGGATGACCATGGCACCCCCAAGGTAATCCAAGGACACCAAAAAGTCAAAGCTTGGGGATGCCCCAGAAGGCATCCCCTCTTTCGTCTACTCCCATGGCACCCCCAAGATAATCCAAGGACACCAAAAAGTCAAAGCTATATTTTTATTCACCAACATGATATGTGTTTTTCTTGGAGCATCTTGTATTATTTGTGTCTTTGTTTGTTAGTGTGCCACAATAATCCTTGCTGTACACACCTTTGAGAGAGCCATTTATGAATTAAAATTTGTTAGAATACTCTTTGTGCTTCACTTATATCTTTTGAGCTATGTAGTTTTGCTCTATGTGCTTCACTTATATCTTTTGAGCGTGATAATTTTGCTCTATGTGCTTCACTTAGATCTTTTAGAGCACGGTGGTGGATTTGTTTTAAAGAAACTATTGATCTCTCATGCTTCACTTAGATCATTTTGAGAGTCTTAATAGCATGGTAAATTGCTTAATGATAATATGCTCGATATTCAAGATTTGTGAAATTTTCTTTTGAGTGCGTTGAATACTAAGAAAAGATTGAAGCATGATAATTGTTTTGAGATATGGAGGTTATAATATTAGAGTCATGCTAGTTGAGTAGTTGTGAATTTAAAGAATACTTGCGTTGAGGTTTGTGATTCCCGTAGCATGCACGTATGGTGAACCGTTATGTAACGAAGTCGGAGCATGAGATGTTTATTGATTGTCTTCCTTATGAGTGGCGGTCGGGGACGAGCGATGGTCTTTTCCTTCCAATCTATCCCCCTAGGAGCATGCGCGTAATACTTTGCTTTGATAACTTCTAGATTTTTGCAATAAGTATATGAGTTCTTTATGACTAATGTTGAGTCCATGGATTATACACATTTTTTCCCATCCTTCCACCATTGCTAGCCTCTCTAATACCGCGCACTTTTCGCCGGTATCATACACCCACCATATATCTTCCTCAAAACAGCCACCATACCTACCTATCATGGCATTTCCATAGCCATTCCGAGATATATTGCCATGCAACTTTCCACCGTTCCGTTTATTATGCACGCTCCATCATTGTCATATTGCTAGCATGATCATGTAGTTGACATCGTATTTGTGGCAAATCCACTATTCATAATTATTTCATACATGTCACTCTTGATTCATTGCATATCCCGGTACACCGCCGGAGGCATTCATATAGAGTCATATCTTGTTCTAAGTATCAAGTTGTAATTGTTGAGTTGTAAGAAAAATAAAAGTGTGATGATCATCATTTTTAGAGCATTGTCCCAAGTAAGGAAAGAATGATGGAGACTATGATTCCCCCACAAGTCGGGATGAGACTCTGGATGAATCAAAAAAATGAGAGAAAAAGAGAGAAGGTACAATGTTACTATCCTTTTACCACACTTGTGCTTCAAAGTAGCACCAAGATCTTCATGATAGAGAGTCTCCTATGATATCACTTTCATATACTAGTGGGAATTTTTCATTATAGAACTTGGCTTGTATATTCCAATGATGGGCTTCCTCAAATTGCCCTAGGTCTTCGTGAGCAAGCGAGTTGGATGCACACCCACTTAGTTTCTTTTGTTGAGCTTTCATATACTTATAGCTCTAGTGCATCCGTTGCATGGCAATCCCTGCTCACTCACATTGATATCTATTAATGGGCATCTCCATAGCCCGTAGATACGCCTAGTTGATGTGAGACTATCTTCCCCTCTTTTTGTCTTCTCCACAACCATCATTCTATTCCACATATAGTGCTATATCCATGGCTCACGCTCATGTATTGCGTGAAGATTGAAAAAGTTTTGAAAATGTTAAAGTATGAAACAATTGCTTGGCTTGTCATCGGGGTTGTGCATGACTTAAATACTTTGTGTGGTGAAGATGGAGCATAGCCAGACTATATGATTTTGTAGGGATAACTTTCTTTGGCCATATTATTTTGAGAAGACATAATTGCTTTATTAGTATGATTGAAGTATTATTATTTTTATGTCAATATGAACTTTTGTCTTGAATCTTTCAAATCTAAATATTCATATCACAATTAAGAAGATTTACATTTAAATTATGCCAAGTAGCACTCCGCATCAAAAATTCTATTTTTATCATTTACCTACTCGAGGGCGAGCAGGAATTAAGCTTGGGGATGCCTGATACGTCTCCAACGTATATATAATTTTTGATTGCCCCATGCTATATTATCTACTGTTTTGGACTATATTGGGCTTTCTTTTCCAAATTTATATTATTTTTGGGACTAACCTATTAACCGGAGGCCCAGCCCAGAACTGATGTTTTTTGCCTATTTCAGTGTTTCGGAGAAACAGAATATCAAACGGAGTCCAAACGGAATAAAATCTTCGAGAACGTGATTTTCTCACCGAACGTGATCCAGGGGACTTGGACCCTACGCCAAGGCATCAGAGAGGCGGTCACGAGGGTGGGGGCGCCCCCCCCCCCTTAGGGCGTGCCCCCTGCCTCATAGGCCCCTTGAAGCTCCACCGATGTACTCCTTCCTCCTATATATACCTACGTACCCCTAAACGATCAGAACAGGAGCCAAAACCTAATTCCACCGCCGCAACTTTCTGTATCCACGAGATCCCATCTTGGGGCCTGTTCCAGAGCTCCGCCGGAGAGGGCCGTCATCACGGAGGGCTTCTACATCATCATAGCCCCTCCGATGAAGTGTGAGTAGTTTACCTCAGACCTTCGGGTCCATAGTTAGTAGCTAGATGGCTTCTTCTCTCTTTTTGCATCTCAATACAAAGTTCTCCCCCTCTCTTGTGGAGATCTATTCGATGTAATCTTCTTTTGCGGTGAGTTTGTTGAGGCCAATGAATTGTGGGTTTATGATCAAGTCTATCTATGAATAATATTTGAATCTTCTCTGAATTCTTTTATGTATGATTGGTTATCTTTGCAAGTCTCTTCGAATTATCAGTTTGGTTTGGTCTACTAGATTGGTTTTTCTTGCCATGGGAGAAGTGCTTAGCTTTGGGTTCAATCTTGCGGTGTCCTTTCCCAGTGACAGAAGGGGCCGCAAGGCACGTATTGCATCGTTGCCATCGAGGATAACAAGATGGCGTTTATTTCATATTGCATGAATTTATATCTCTACATCATGTCATCTTGCTTAAAGCGTTACTCTGTTTTTAACTTAATACTCTAGATGCATGCTGGATAGCGGTCGATGAGTGGAGTAATAGTAGTAGATGTAGGCAGGAGTCGGTCTACTTGTCTCGGACGTGATGCCTATATACATGATCATACCTAGATATTCTCATAACTATGATCAATTCTGTCAATTGCTCAACTATAATTTGTTCACCCACCGTAGAATACTTATGCTCTCCAGAGAAGCCACTAGTGAAACCTATGGCCCCCGGGTCTATTCTCATCATATCAATCTCCATCACTTTAATATTGCTTTGCTTTTTTACTTTGCCTTTTACTTTTCACTTTGCATCTCTATATCAAAAATACCAAAAACATTATCTATCAGTTCTCACTCTCGTAAGTGACCGTGAAGGGATTGACAAGCCCTAATTGCGTTGGTTGGGAGTAGCTATCATTTTGTTCAGGTACGAGGGACTTGAGCGTGGCCTCCTACTGGATTGATACCTTGGTTCTCAAAAAACTGAGGGAAATACTTACGCTACTCTGCTGCATCATCCTCTCCTCTTTGGGAAAAACCAATGCAAGCTCAAGAAGTAGCAGATATCGTCATGATTATTTGAAGTTCTATCAATTGCCCAATAGTAATTTGTTTACCCACCATTTGCTATTTTTCTTGAGAGAAGCCATTAGTGAAACCTACGGCCCCGGGGTCTCTTCTCAACATATTTGCCTTTGTGATCTATTTTTCCTTGCTTTTATTTTTAGATCTATATTTCCAAAAACCCAAAAATACCTTGCTGCAATTTTTTGTTATTTATTTTATCTTGCGTTCCCGCGAGATCTATTTATCCAAACTACTACAAAATTTTCTATCCTTTTACCCGTGAGGGATTGACAACACCTCTCTTACGTCGGGTTGCGAGTATTTGTCATTTGTGTGCAGGTGATGTTTACGTTGTGTTGCTTGGTTCTCCTACTAGTTCGATAACCTTGGTCTCACCACTGAGGGAAATACCTACCGTTGTTGTGCTGCAGCATCCCTTCCTCTTTGGGGAAATACCAACGTAGTTCAAGCAAACATCAAAAGGAATTTGTGGCGCCGTTGTCAGGGAGACATCATCAACATATACCAGGTCCCTAATCACAAATCTCATCTCCTCGCAATTACAATATTTGCCATTTACCTCTCATTTTCCTCTCCCCCACTTCACAAAAATTTGCCGTTTTATTCGCCCCTCTTTTTCGTTCGCCATTTTCTTGTTAGATCTGTTTTTTAGTGAAAATCTTATTGCGTAGTCATCATGACTCAAGAGAACACCAAGATGTGTGATTTCTCAAATACCAACAACAATGATTTTATTGGCAAACCGATTGCTCCTCCCGCCACTAGTGCGGAGATTTGTGATATTAATACTGCTTTGCTGAATCTCGTTATGAAAGATCAATTTTCCGGTACTCCTAATGAGGATGTCACGTCCCATCACTACAAAAAAAGACACTTCCGTGATGATACGTGTTTGTCATAGTAGGTCACGTTTTCTGTCATGCATGTACATCCATGACGATTTTATGACAGAATCAAGATAGTCATACCTGTGCTGTCGTAGAAGTGTTCCATGACATTACCAAAATTATCATCACGGAAGTGTCCACTTCCATGACGATAAATCGTGCGTCATAGAAGTGCTTTTGTCAAGGGTGACCAACATGTGGCATCAACCGTAACGGCTCTCCGTTAAGCTATCGGGTCCGGTTTTGGATCCGATAACCCGTTAACAACCCGGACCAATGGGGATTTTCCACGTGTAAAATTCTCATTGGCCGACAGAACCACGTGTCAGCTCCGCGTTGGGACAGATGTCATCCACTAATTGGACAGGAGGCGCATATGATACGTCGACACGTGGCACGGCCCAATAGAGGCCCATTCTGGTGAAAAGGCCAGCCCAGATAAAGGCCCACCATGTTTTTTCAGACATTAGTGGGCTGGCCCGTTAACAGCCTGCCATGTTTTGGGTCAAATTGAGGCCCATAGCAGATCAGGCCCATTCACAGCCTGCCATGTTTTGGGCCAAATGACGGCCCATATCGGATCAGGCCCATTAACAGGCCACTGTACCTTTGGGCCCATTCTAAGACAGGTTTGTATTTTAGCCTGTTAAATGCCCATTTACCCGTTCAGCCCGATAATAGTTTCGGCCTGTTAGCGGCCCGTGGAGTATCTGGGACATTGTCGGCCCGGTTTAACTTTAGGACATTTAACGGCCCATGCAGAAACTGGGTTATTTCTTGTCCGAAGTAACTTTAGGCCTCTTAATGGCCCGTAGTCTTCATGGATAAATTTCAGCTCAACTGGCCTATCGGCCTGTTAATGGCCCGTGTAACAGTTGGGCCTAGTTACAGCCCGCGTTGAATCCGGCCTGCTTACAGCCCATCTAATAATGGTCGTGACACTTTTGGGTCTATGGCCCGCGTGGATACCAGCCTGCTTAAAGCCCATAATTTTATTGGGCCAAACAGGCCCGAGATATATTTTGGCCTGTTAACTGCTCGTCCTATTTGGGCATGTTCAATCAGTAGGTTGTATCTCTCTTTTAATGTGGGTGCTATTCAGATTTTGATCTAATTAATGTTGTGTAATTTTGGCTATGAAACTGTACCAAATCAATTGGGTTTTTGAAATTTCTATGTCCCAAATGACGAGTTGAAGCTGGCATTATAGCTTGATAGATATATAATGTAAGCTCCAACTACTATTTTTGGAAGCAGATATAGCTTCATTAGTGGATAAACATATCGGTGCCAGATAGAATCATTGGGACCTAACATGTCCAAACACTCGGCGGGCGATTCAAGATTATATATACTACACTATATCGCACAAAAAAATGGCAGTACAAGTTTAGTTTTATGTCTGGCCACATAATTCGGCATATTTTCATTGTAGAAAATAACTAGTCATTTCATACTTTGACTGTACACTTGAATCAAAAGTAATCATAATAAAAAGCAGGGTTTTATAGTAGATATCCTAGCATTAAGAGATTTTAACATGCCATCAATTAAATTAAGAGGAAGTTGCCATAATTCCCTAAATGAACATGAGGTAGTGATGAAACCAGAATGGTAGACACTTGTTTTTCTTGGGACAATGATACGTCTCCAACGTATCTACTTTTCCTAACGCTTTTCCTCTTGTTTTAGACTCTAATTTGCATAATTTGAATGAAACTAACCCCGGACTGACGATGTTTTCAGCAGAACTACCATGGTGTTGTTTTTGTGCAGAAATAAAAGTTCTCGGAATGGAACGAAACTTTGCGAGGATTTTTTATACAATAAACAAGAATTTCTGGAGCCAAGATCCACCGGAGGGGGCACCTGGGTGGGCACAACCCACCAGGGCGCCCCCCCTCCTGGCGTGCCCAGGTGGGTTGTCCCCACCTGGTGGCCCCTGATGTTTGCTTGAACTACGTCGGTATTTCCCCAAAGAGGAAGGGATGATGCAGCCCAGCAACGATAGGTATTTCCCTCAGTGATGAGACCAAGGTTATCGAACCAGTAAGAGAACCAAGCAACACAACGTAAACAGCACCTGCACACAAATAACAAATACTCGCAACCCGACGTGAGAGAGGGGTTATCAATCCCTCATGGGTAAAAGGATAGATAGTTTTGTAGTAATTTGGATGAATAGATCTCGCAGAAACGAGAAATAAAATAAATAAATAAGTGCAGCAAAGTATTTTTGGGTTTTTGGAAATATAGATCTGAAAATAAAAGCAAGAAAAAATAGATCGCAAAGGCAAATATGTTGAGAAGAGACCCGGGGGGCGTAGGTTTCACTAGTGGTTTCTCTCGAGAAAAATAGCTAACGGTGGGTGAACAAATTATTGTTGGACAATTGATAGAACTTCAAATAATCATGACGATATCCAGGCAATTATCATTATATAGGCATCACGTCCAAGATTAGTAGACGGACTCCTGCCTACATCTACTACTATTACTCCACACATCGACCACTGTCCAGCATGCATCTAGTGTATTAAGTTCATGGAGAAACGGAGTAATGCAATAAGAACAATGACATGATGTACACAAGATCTATCTATGTAGAGATAGACCCCATCGTTTTATCCTTAGTAGCAATGATACATACATGTCGGTTCCCTTTCTGTCACTAGGATCAAGCACCGTAAGATCGAACCCACTACAAAGCACCTCTTCCCATTGCAAGATAAAAAGATCAAGTTGGCTAAACAAAACCCAAATATCGGAGAAGAAATACGAGGCTATATGAAATCATGCATATAAGAGATCAAAGAAACTCAAATAACTTTCATGGATATAAAAAGATAGATCTGATCATAAATTCAAAGTTCATCGGATCCCAACAAACACACCACAAAAAGAGTTACATCATATGGATCTCCAAGAGACCATTGCATTGACAATCATCCGAGAGAGAGGAAGCCATCTAGCTACTAACTACGGACCCGAAGGTCTACAAGGAACTACTCACGCATCATCAGAGAGGCACCAATGGAGGTAGTGAACCCCATCCGAGATGGTGTCTAGTTTGGATCTGGTGGTTCTGGACTCTGCGGTGGCTGGATGAAAATTTCGTCGACTCCCCTAGGGTTTCTAGAATATTAAGGTATTTATAGAGCAAAGAGGCGGTCCGGTGGGCACCCGAGATGGGCACAACCCACCAGGGCGCATCTGGGCCTCCTGGCGCCCCCTAGTGGGTTGTGCTCTCCAGGAGCACCCCCAGGCGCAGCCAGGGCCCATTATGTTCCATCTGATCCAAAAAAAATCTCCATAAAGTTTCATTGCATTTGGACTCCATTTGGCATTGATTTCATGCGATGTAAAAAACATGCAAGAAACAGCAACTGGCACTTGGCACTATGTCAATAGGTTAGTACCAAAAAATGATATAAAATGACTATAAAATGATTATAAAACATCCAAGATTGATAATATAACAGCATGGAACAATCAAAAATTATAGATAGGTTGGAGATGTATCAGCACCCCAAGCTTAACTCCTACTCATCCTCGAGTAGGTAAGTGATAAAACAGAATTTTTGATGTGGAATGCTGCCTATCATGTCATATCATATTCTTTTCTTTATAGCATGGACATTTGGAATTTTATATGGTTCAAAGCTATAGTCTAGTTTTGACATGGTGACTTAAATACTCAAGCATATCAAGAAGCAACCAAGTCTTTCAAAATATCAACGCTAAAATAAGTTATCCCTAGCCCATCATGCTCAATCATTGATCCATTCATGAAACACATTCGCGTATTAGCTACGCCCAATACTCAAGTACGATCATATTGCCTCCTAGTTGGTGCTTTTATAAGAGAAGATGGAGACTCAAATTCAAAAATAAAAATTGCATAAAGTAAAAGAAAGGCCCTTCGCAGAGGGAAGTAGGGATTTGTAGAGGTGCCAGAGCTCAAAGCGAAAAACTTAGAGATAAAAAACATTTTGGGAGATATACTTTTCCCACCAACGAAAATGACTTAGAGTTACCCACACCTTCCATGCTTAGCTATGTCATAGGCGGTTCCCAAACAGAAAATAAAAGTTATTCCTTTTTCCACCAAACTTTCACTTTCCATGGCTAACCATATCCACGGGTGCCCTCCATACCAACACTTTCCAAGGAATTTATTATTTGACAACATAAAGTAATTTTTTTTCATTTCGGGACTGGGCATCCCTAATACCTTTGCCTTACTCTCGTGCAATGACAAGTGAATAAACACTCATCGTGATAATAACACATCTTAGCATGGAAAATATAGGCCACCCCTCACCGCCTCGCGAGCGGTACGAGCACACAAAAGGGAAACTTATTTTTAAATTAGAGATGGCACATACAAATTTTCTTGGAACAGCACGTAAATACCGCATATAGGTAGGTATAGTGGACTCATATGGCAAAAACTGGTTTAAAGGATTTGGATGTACAAGTAGGGCTCATACTTAGTGCAAAATGAAGGCTAGCAAAAGACTGGGAAGCGACCAACCAAGAAACAAATAATCTCATAAGCAAGCATTAAGCGTAATTAACACCGAATAATGCACCACAAGTAGGATATAACCTCATTGCATAATTATTGACTTTCGTACTTTCATAGGGAATCACAAACCTTAACATCAATATACTTACTAAAGCATAATTACTTATCAACATGACTCACATATCACATCATCATATCTCAAAACTATTACTAAGAATCAAATTTATTTTTTCCAATGATCTTCATGAAAGTTTTTATTATATCCTTCTTGGATATTTATCACTTTGGAACTAATTTTCATGTGTTGCTTTTGATAATCTCAAACAAATATAAGTGAAGATCATGAGCATAATTTTTCTTTTTCTTTCTCTCAAAATAATTTAAGTGAAGCAAGAGAGCATTTCTTCAAAAATATTAAAGCACACCATGTTCAAAAAGATATAAGCGAAGCACTAGAGCAAGTCCATAGCTCATAAAAAATTTAAGTGAAGCATAGAGAGCAATTCTAACAAATCATGACATAATTTTGGCTCTCTCAAATAAGTGTGTCCAGCAAGAATTGATGACTTAAAACAAAAAGAAAAACAAGCAAAGACTCATATCATACAAGACGCTCCAAGCAAAACACATAGTATGTGACGAATGAAAATATAGCATCGAGTAAAATACCGATGGTCGTTAGAAGAAAGGGGGGCTGCCACTCGGGGGCATCCCCAAGCTTAGTTGGTTGCTCATTTTTGGATAATAGCTTGGGATGCTGGGGCATCCCCAAGCTTAGGCTCTTCTATCCTTCCTTCATCCATCATAAGATAACCCAAAACTTGAAAAGTTCAATCACACAAAACTCAACAAAACCTTCGTGAGATCCGTTAGTATAAGAAAATAAATCACTACTATAAGTACTGCTGCAAACCAATTCTTATTTTATTTTTGCATTATATCTATTGTATTACAACTTTTCTATGGCAAAAACTCATCAAAGAAAACCATAGATCCATCAAAATAAGCACACGACGCAAAGAAAACAGAATCTGCCAAAAACAGAATAGTTTGCAACAATTTGAATTATTCGAATACTTCTGGTACTCTAAAAATTCTGAAAAATTAGGACGTCCTAGGCAATTTGTATATCAATCTTCTGTAAAACATTCAGATCAAAATCACGTTTCTGTGATTTAGTAAAATTATTTTCGTGAGCGCATAAGATTCTATTTTTTTAGCAAGATCAAACAATTATCACCCAAGAATATCCTAAAGGTTATACTTGGCACAAACACTAATTAAAACATAAAAAACACAATCATAACAGTAGCATAATTGTGTGAACACTCAAGAATAGAAAGCAAAAGATAAAAATAAATTGTATTCATTGGGTTGCCTCCCAACAAGCGCTATAGTTTTACGCCCTTAGCTAGGCATAAAGCAAGGATCTAAGTTTTGTCATCTCCCCTCTTAATTACCTTAGGAGTATCCTTGTCATGAGGTTTTGTAAAGACAACATAAAACATATTATCCATAGGAACTTTAGCATTCCTGAGTTGATTTTCATCATAACCCCTTTGATTTCCCGCAACAATCCAAGAGTGATGTTGATTAACATTATTGAAAACTTGCTGGATTATATCTAAAATAGGGACTTCCTTTTTAAGATTCTCATCAAAGATCTTATTATCCCCAAGCAAATGCCTCAGTGCATAATCACTATTGTAAAGAATTTCATCTATCGCAGGTTTTTCACGATTCATACCATAAAAATCAAAGATCTCTCTAGCTTCCCGTATTATATAATCAAATTCATTCATAAGGACAAGGGTAGCAAGTTTTTTATCCCTAGGGTTCTTTATATCGGGAAGCTCAAAAATAGTCTTTGCAAAGTAGGATGAGTATGAATAAATCTACTTTCAAGTTTTAGAACTAGTGCTGAGATAGCATCCGCATAAGATCTAGTAGTTTTAAGTATAGGAGCATCATCAAGACTTAGATTCCTGATGCAATTGAAAAAATGTTGGATATGTTCTTTTCCCATAACATTCCCTTGCCCCAAGATAAAAGTTTTAGTATCCAGATTGCCCATATGTCCAATCTTAGGAGTTAGGCCATCATCTATTGGTGCCATACCAAAATCACTCATGATTGCAAGCAAAGGATAGATCTAACGGAAAAACGACAAACGGAAAAGAGAGGCGAATAAAACGGCAAATTTTTGTGAAGTGGGGGAGAGGAAAACGAGAGGCAAATGGAAAATAATGTAATTGAGAGGATATGAGATTTGTGATTAGGAACGTGGTATATGTTGATAATGTCTCCCCAGCAACGGCGCCAGAAATTCCTTTTGATGTTTGCTTGAACTACGTCGGTATTTCCCCAAAGAGGAAGAGATGATGCAGCACAACAACGATAGGTATTTCCCTCAGTGATGAGTCCAAGGTTATCGAACCAGTAGGAGAACCAAGCAACACAATGTAAACAGCACCTGAACACAAATAACAAATACTCATAACCCGACATAAGAGAGGGGTTGTCAATCCCTCACGGGTAAAAGGATAGATAGTTTTGTAGTAATTTGGATGAATAGAGCTCGCGGAAACGCGAGATAAAATAAATAACAAAAAAGTGCAGCGAGTTATTTTTGGGTTTTTGGAAATATAGATCTGAAAATAAAAGCAAGGAAAAATAGATCGCGAAGGCAAATATGTTGAGAAGAGACCCGGGGGCCGTAGGTTTCACTGGTGGCTTCTCTCGAGAAAAATAGCAAATGGTGGGTGAACAAATTACTGTTGGGCAATTGATAGAACTTCAAATAATCATGACGATATCCAGGTAATGATCATTATATAGGCATCACGTCCAAGATTAGTAGACCGACTCCTGCCTGCATCTACTACTATTACTCCACACATCGACCGCTATCCAGCATGCATCTAGTGTACTAAGTTCATGGAGAAACAGAGTAATGCAATAAGAACGATGACATGATGTAGACAAGATCTATTTATGTAGAGATAGACCCCATTGTTTTATCCTTAGTAGCAACGATACATACGTGTCGAATCCCTTTCTGCCACTGGGATCAAGCACCGTAAGATCGAACCCACTACAAAGCACCTCTTCCCATTGCAAGATAAAAAGATCAAGTTGGCCAAACAAAACTGTCGTAGAATTGTCACGGCAGATGTCCTAGTATGAGGACTTAGTCGTGAGGCCAAAGCATCTTTGTAGTAGCTTGAGAGGGGTTGAGCAGAATCGAGAGACGCAACACAAGACAAGGATTTAAACAGCTTCGGGGCCCGGGAAACATCATTCGGTAATAGCCCTACATATTGTTGTGGCTAGATCTCATTATACTCCTGAGAGAGTCGCCGCATAAGCCGGCTCCCCCTTTGTGTCTAACCCTAGATATTCTTTCTTCTCCCCCCTTGGGGTGCCTTCCCCTCCTTATATATGTTGAAGGGGCGGGTTACATGACTAGTCCTAGTAGGATTAGGATTACTCAATCACAAGTGGAATCCTAGTCTTTCTTCCTTCGTAAGGGAATGTTCCTTACACTTTCCTCTTAAGCCGGCCCACCATAACATGAGCCGGCCTTCTGGGCCTTGGGCCTTGTTGTCCATCTGACCCGCCCGCCGGGTTACTAATGAGCTGCCAAGATCGGGCGGGTTATCTGTGAATCGCCAAGCTCCGGGCGGGTCACTAGTGAGTCGCCACGCTCCAGCCGGGTCATACATCCGGCGGGTTACACCGCGGGGTACATCCCCGACAAAAAACCCAAATATCCGAGAAGAATACGAGGCTATAAGTAATCATGCATATAAGAGATCAAAGAAACTCAAATAACTTTCATGGATGTAAAAAGATAGATCTCATCATAAACTCAAAGTTCATCGGATCACCGCAAAAAGAGTTACACCATATGGATCTCCAAGAGACCATTGTATTGAAAATCATCCAAGAGAGAGGAAGCCATCTAGCTACTAACACGGACCCGAAGGTCTACAAGGAACTACTCACGCATCATCGGAGAGGCACCAATGGAGGTGGTGAACCCCATCCAAGATGGTGTCTAGATTGGATCTGGTGGTTCTGGACTCTGCGGCGGCTGGATGAAAATTTCGTCGCTCCCCTAGGGTTTCTGGAATATTGGAGTATTTATAGAGCAAAGAGGCGGTCCGGGGGGGCACCCGAGGTGGGCACAACCCACCAGGGCGCGCCTGGGCCTCGTGGCGCGCCCTGGTGGGTTGTGCTCTCCTCGAAGCACCCCCCCCCCCCCAGGCGCAGCCAACGTCCATTATGCTCCTTCTGGTCGAAAAAAAATCTCCATAAAGTTTCATTGCATTTGGACTCCGTTTGGCACTATGTCAATAGGTTAGTACCAAAAAATGATATAAAATGACTATAAAATGATTATAAAACATCCAAGATTGATAATATAACAGCATGGAACAATCAAAATTGTAGATACATTGCAGATGTATCAGCCTCGCAGACGACCCCCCTGATACTATAAAATCCTATTTTTCAGGAAAAAAATCAGGGAGAAAGAATTATCGCGATCCACGAGACGGAGCATCCGCCACCTCCTGTTCTTCATCGGGAGGCCAGTTCTGGAGTCTGTTTGGGGCTCCGGAGAGGGGGATCTTCGTCCTTCGTCAGCACCAACCCTTCTCCATCGCCAATTCCATGATGCTCCCCACGGGAGTGAGTAATTCCTTCGTAGGCTTGCTGGTCGGTGAGGAGTTGGATGAGATTCATCATGTGATCGAGTTAGTTTTGTTAGGGCTTGATCCCTAGTGTCCACGATGTTCTAAGATTGATGTTGCTATGACTTTGCCATGCTTAATGCTTGTCACTTTGGACCCGGGTGCCATGATTTCAGATCTGAACCGCTTATGTTATCACCATTATATCCATGTTCTAGATCCAATCTTGCAAGTTATAGTCACCTACTACGTGTTATGATCCGGCAACCCCGGAGTGACAATAATCGGGACCACTCCCGGTGATGATTGTGTTTGAGGAGTTCATGTATTCACCGTGTGTTAATGCTTTGTTCCGGTTTTCTATTAAAAGGAGGCCTTAATATCCCTTAGTTTCCAATATGGAGCCCGCTGCCACGGGAGGGTAGGACAAAAGATGTCATGCAAGTTCTTTCCATAAGCATGTATGACTATTTACGGAATACATGCCTACATTATACTGACGAACTGGAGCTAGTGTCGTATCGCCCTAGGTTATAACTGTCTCATGATGAATATCATCCAACAAATCACCGATCCAGTGCCTACGAATTTATCACATATTGTTCTTGCTAAGTTACTACTGCTATCGTTACTGTTGCACTTGCTACCAAAATACTGCTATCACTGTTACTGTCACTATCGATGTTGTCACTACTATCAAAACTATCATACTACTTTGCTACTGATTGCTTTGCTGCAGAAGATTAATCTCCAGGTGTGGTTGAATTGACAACTCAGCTGTTAATACCTTCAAATATTCTTTGGCTCCCCTTGTGTCGAATCTATAAATTTGGGTTGAATACTCTACCCTCAAAAATTGTTGCGATCCCCTATTCTTGTGGGTTATCACACAACCGGTCCAAGCGCGAAGCATATGTATAATGGCGTCTCTCTTCGTTTCGGAACGATAGACTATGGCAACTCTCTTCGTTTCTGCACGATAAGACTGACAACGAAGCGAATCGAAATGAACTAAATCCGGCTAGCCTGCTTCTTGCTGCATATAAAAAAGCCAAGGCCCAACCAAGCCCATAAATCAATCAAGGCGCTCACCCAGATTTCAGGCATATGAGCCAGGCATGCCCGAGAACTGCCTGGAAATTGCCCAGATTTAGGTGAAAATTGGCAAAAGTTGTCAAATATCAAAATCCATCCCTCTAGGCTAGAATCCACCAATTTAGGCAGGAATTAGGCTGTTTCGGGCCAGTTTGGTCAGACGCCTCGTACGCGGTTCATTGCCTGGTCACACTACTACCTACTATTTAAGTCAGTGGGTTTGGCATGTTCTCTCACTTGCTTGGGCCTTGGGAGCAAGCTGGCATAGCTCCAAACATAGAAGTAGACATCTCATGAGGCCTTTTTTTTATTAAAGCCAGGACTGGAAAGACTCCATGTGGTTGATCCCAGGAAATCTAGGTTGACAAAGTCAAAGGCCTTTGGTGGTATTATGGATGTGAATATTGAGTGTGCCTAACCAAATGGGTTGCCTTCTCCCCAAGAAAAGTCTAGGATTTCCTTGCCTTTTGATGGCCTTAGGGCCATGATGGCACGATGGATCTCGGTCTTTGCCGGTGGGAGAGCTCTGTTTTCAATTGTTTCTTCGCGTTGTCTTTTGTATGGCTGAAGGATGCCTCGGGATTGGCAGAACTTGATCTTGAGCTGTGAAACCACTTCTTAGCTTGCTTTTGTCTGATATGGTGCTTGCCTTCTTTTAGCTTGTGCGGGGGGATGAACTGCGACTACCTACAGTACATCACCGAATGCATTGATTGGTGGCCGAATCTAGATGTTGATGGTTGACGCTTTTCTTTGTGCATTGGCAAACTATTTCGATTGGGACGGGTCACGTAAAAGACAGCTCAAATGGCCACATTCTTCCTTGGAATTTTAACAATGCCCCTAATGTGATTTCAGCTCTAGTTAATCTTTGGAATTTTAATCTCCTAGCTACATTCCTAGTCCACTCAAAATAATTGTAATTCAGTCAAATCTTCTGAATTTGACTAGAACTGCTTTAAATCTTTATTACAACCTTTGACTGTTCAAATGCATAGACATAACAGCATCACCAGGATGCAACTTTCGTTCGTTAGTACCAATCAGCACAAGCGCCGATCGGCCTAACAGAAAAATAGAACACCTCAAACCCAAGCCCCAAGCTCATCTATGTCTCTTTGACGCTGCCCTGGTCTTCTCTAAAAATACTTTGACACACAAGTGCCAATCAACTCGAGACTCACCTGCTCGTCGAGTCGTCGTTGCACTGCCTCTCGTTAAGCATCGATTATTATGGCTTGCCCTACCGCTTCGTTGAAAGGAAAGAAAGGAGACAAGGCCAATACAGGAGGCGCAGTAGTTAAGTCCACGACCAGCCCCACTAAGCCGACGTGGCAATCGGCCAGAGCCACGTATGCAAAACCGGCTACAGAAACCACTCTAATGATCATGTGCACTTCTTTCATCCATTATATAACAAATTTCATTTCTGTTTATAACAATTTCTGCTTCTTCATTCTATTTAGCTTCCATCACCCACCTGGAGCAGGTCTTTGAGCACTTGAAGGTGTCTTCTGTTGGGAAGGGTTGTATGTGGTTTCTTAATTCTATTTCTATCCACTATATGTTCATTTCTGTTTACATTCAGGGATCTGTGTTCATTATATAACAATTTCTGCTTTTATTTTGTTTAGCTTCTGTCTGGTGATGACTCGTATGTCTATAATGAAGAGTTTGTTCTTTCTGATGAGGGTGTTTTCTCTTAATCCTATTAATTCCATATACTTTGTGATGATTTATTTCCAGTTTTTTCTATTCATTCCATTTCTTCTCTATTTCTTCTCTGTTCTAACATTTTCCTCTGTTTAATTATTTAGCAACCGGAAACGGAATTTGGGTCTACAAGGTGTTCGCCAAGAAGAGCAAGGGGCAAATTCGCATGCAAAATAGGCGTGAAGGTTCATCGGATTGGCGCCGGCACCAAGAACGGACTCGCTCACATTTAGTTACGATAGCTATGGAGATTTAGGAATAGATTACTAAATTTTGTCCTTGCTTTGTGCTCTAATGTACTATCCAGTTACGCCTAGTCTATTGCAAGATGCTCCAAATGTTTCATAGAATGCCCATCTGCTTTCCCAACTTCCAGTTACGCTAGTCTGTTGCAAGATGCTCCAAAGGATTCAGTAGAATAACATCTGTTTTCCCTGCTTTATGCTGTCGTGACTTGTGTTGCCAATATTGTTATGCCTGTTACAATTTAGTTTCCATTTTGATCGTTGTATATTTTTTTTCTTTGTGAGTGCATATGTTAATAGAGCTATTGATCATCCTTTATTCACTTGTTGGCTGAAATCTTTAGCCGTTTAAGCTATAATTATTCTGGATTTATGTACACATTTAACCATATATGAGGGAATGCTATAGATATACTCGTTTTTGGAGCACCTATGTACAAATTTAATCATATATTTGTTAAACCATATGGTTTAACAGAAGAGCTTATATACTCACCCATGTACTCATCTAGCTCTATAGCTTAAATAGCTCCAAGTTTTTTTTATAAGTAACAATTTCAGTTGCCTATCACCCCGCTCCTCTTAATATATAGATATTTTATACTAAAATTTTACACTTACCATACTACCGTGTTAAGGATTATAATTTTTCATTACTTATTTTTTAAAATTAAATAGCAATTGTATTATTTATTTATTATATTTGTAACGCATATCATTGAAAAATACTCATGCTTGCGCTAAATTCAATTTGTGTTTTCTTTAAATTAGTTTTAATAATTGTGTAAACTGTGTATACATATCTATATGAGATAATTCTAAAACATATAGTTTAACAAATATCCTAATAGTAGTTGTCTTATAAGATTAGGATAGTAATATCTATAGAACATGCTAGACTAGAAATTTAACCATATATGAGGGATTGCTATAGATATACTCGTTTTTGGAGCACCTATGTACAAATTTAATCATATATTTGCTAAACCATATGGTTTAACAGATATGCTTATATACTCATCCATGTACTCATCTAGATCCATCCATGTGCACCAGGTTAAGCCTTGTTAACATACTAGTACACAGTCTAACAATGACAACAAGTGTTGTTTTTTAATGTTGTTATGGGTTAGCGTCTTGTAGGCTGCATCAGCCCAACTGGTGTTTTTGGGCCTCACGTTGTTTTTGTGTGCAAATAAAAAAATGGATGAGTTAGGCTGTGTGAGGAATTCGACTGAACCAAAATTTTGGCAAGACAACTTTTTGTTGTATATGATTGTTTTGTATTCGTTTAATCTGAATTTAACGGCAGATGAAAAAGTGACTGACCAAAAATAAATTTTCAATCACTAGACAATTAGTCTGTCTCCTTTAAACCCGGCCCCCGTAACACAATTCCGTAACAAAACACTCGTGAGTCTACCACTACTCCGGTATGCTGCCGTACGAGTTACTGGTGGTGGCTGCTCAGTTTTCATTCAACCAACACTAAGTAAGCCAAGAGTGCGAAAATCCTTATTGATTATTATTTTATCAAAAATACAATGAATGTCCCTCATCCTCACTTTTTACATGGAGGAAGTACTAAATCGTACTATGTGGACAACGTGAGCTTGGACTAATATGTATGTCATTCATATTGTAAAAAACTCGTAGAGCTGCTCTGATAATTTTGCTCATATTTTCTCCCATACGGCATAGTCATTGCCATGCGCGGCCACCTTGAAGCCTCCCGGAATGAGGTGTCCCACATCGTATCTTGGCCCGAGCTTGACGATGATCTTGTCGTCAATCTCAGCGAGATAAAGGTCGGCGTCGGCCTCTATGATTTGCAGCTTGCTCTCACTGTGTATCCCATGCCGGGTCCTGATTGACACCAG
Organism: Aegilops umbellulata; assembly: GCA_032464435.1. Lineage (NCBI taxonomy): Eukaryota > Viridiplantae > Streptophyta > Magnoliopsida > Poales > Poaceae > Aegilops > Aegilops umbellulata. The sequence goes on from CP136057.1 coordinate 60,972,232, forward strand.
GCGATCGATCTCCTCCTTAAGGCCCCAGTCGAAGAAATGATCGTAGAACTGGAGAATCACGATTATTTTCATCAGTTCGGTCGTGGTTTTTTATTATGAACGAAAAAAGAGAAGTAAATTTAGATGTGATGAATTGGTACGATGACTCACGATGCATGGGGTCCCTGGGTGCGTGAGGATGTAGGCATATCCCTGCATGACCCTATCAGAAGGGAAGGGCCACATGTGTTGCGTGGAGCCGGTGTCGTGGTTGTCCACGAAGGTCACCGCCTTGGCTGGCCACCACCCGATCATGCCTGGCGCCTTGCCGTCGGTGCCGCGCAGCCGCCACAGCTCGCCCTCCACGGCCACGTTCAGGATGCCCTTGGTGGTGAAGTCGAACGTGGTGGCGGGGCCTTTGCCGCCAACCTTGTCCACCCAGTTCACCAGCTCCTGCCGGTGCTGGTCCTGGTTGAGGTTGGGCTTGCCGTCCCCGCCGTACGCGAGCGACGTCCATATCTCGGCCACGGCGAAGCTGGGCTCCGAGCGGTCGATGTAAATCTTGGCGACGTCCGCGGAGTAGCCCTTGGCGAAGTCGAAGCGCCAGCCGTCGAAGCCGACGTCGGCCTTGAGCCAGTTGAGCCACTCGACGAGCTCCTTCTGGACTCGCGGGTTGAGGTGGTCGATGTCGGGGGCGGCCCCGAAGTCGGCGCCGGTGTCCGGGTTGCCGGTGCCGTCGGCGTAGGGCCGGTCGTCGCGGCAGATCATGTGGGGGCCCCAGTCGAGGCGGGCGTCGGGGGTGCCGCCCTCGAAGATGCAGTAGATGCCCCGGCCGTCCTTGTGCTCCGCCGTGCGGTGGTTGATGACGATGTCGGCGATGGCCTTGACGCCCTTGCCGTGGAGCGCCCCGATGAGGGACTTGAGCTGCGCCTTGTTGCCGTACTTGGAGGCGTCCAGGTCGTAGAGCCGGCCCGGCATGTAGCCTTGCTCGGCGACGGACTGCGACGCCGGAGGGAGCCAGACGTGCGTGATGCCGGCGGCGGCGATGTCGTCCACCTTGCCCATCAGGAAGTTGTACCACCCGCCATTGTGCTTCCACGACTCCCAGTTAAAGCCCTACCGCACGCAGAACTCAAAGTTCAGTCCAAAACAAAACATGATCGCAGTCTGAAGACAGTTCTTGCCGACGAACAAGATCTTACCTGAAAGAGAACTTGCCCGGAGGCCAAGCTGGCCGACAGGCCAAGGAGGACCAGGAAGAGCGAGAGGGACAAGTGTTTGTTCGCCATCTTCTTCAGCTCTGTGTGTGCTCTTCAAGAGGACGGTGGAGAACTGATGGATTCAGCTGGTGTGTCTGGCCAGGTATTTATACTGTGCTGCAGCATGCCGGAATTTGCAAGTTGCAAATCATTTTGCGGCGTGCTCGGCTTGAATGCTCCTTTGGGCCAGTGGATATGTCGGCCGGAGTTTGTTATCGGCCGGTGCGGTGAGCTCAAAAGGCGATTCAATGCCCAAAGTGATGGAGCCAGCCTTCGCCTTCGGTAAGAAGGCACCGGCCAAAACGACTGTCAGTTATTCTGAACCTCTGAATTTTGATGAAGAACATTTGAGCATTTTTCATGGAACAGTGTGCTGTGGTTACAAATCACCATCTACTGCAACTGCAACGGCATCCAAGCCAAGAAAATTGGCAAGAACATGGAAACCAGTATAGTTCTTCAGCTTATCAACCGATGGTTTCAGCTTTCGCGCACTAAAATGAGGTCCAGTCCAGACATGCTGTCCGTAACCCTTCGTAAAAGATCAGCGGCAACTGATGGCAAGTGGGCAGGATGGCTCCGAGGTTACTTGAGCATTCCTGGTTAACAAACAGAAATCCAGTCAGCAAATTCTAACCCTGAATAACCCGGATGTGGTAGATAAAACTGGACATCAGGCTCAGAAACTTTCAAACTTCCGAGGAGATAAAACATACTCCCTCCGTCTCATAATGTAAGACGTTTTTCAAAAAACGTCTTACATTATGGGACGGAGGGAGTATATCCGAGCATTCATTCGTTCGATGTGCATTCATTTCGTGAGGGTAGGAGTATGTGGCAAGAAAATATAGATTGTCCATCCCAAGGAATTCCGATTGGGGGTTGCAACTCCTCGACGTCATTTCCGTACCAGAAAGAGGCTGCCGCACTTTTGCTCAAGCAACTTTGGGTGGGATAAGCAGGCGCCATGATAAACGCTGGGCAGAGACGTTATCGCCAGGCCAAAGCAAATCCAACTGACTCAACAGAACAAACGGAAGCGTGTGATATCTCTACGCAGAACCGCAGCCGCCAGGTGAGGCGCACGCTATCTGTAAGCACAACTGCTAGCAACAGGAGTAGATTCTACAACCAAGGTCCAAGAACAACAGTAACTGATGATGCAGAAAAAGAAACAAGTCTGCTTTGAATAAGCTGAACACAAAAGGTACCGATACAAGAGGTGCCAATACATTTTATTTGGGGCCAGAATAGCTTGAAAATATTCTTCGGACAGGGCTCAGCAGTGATATTCCTTTCTTTCAGAAGTAACAAAACATCAAACGCATGAACCCACCGGTAAAAAAATAGCAGGTGGATTCACACCAAAAGAAAAAGTACTAAAGGAGGAACTAGTGAGTACATCACTGGCACATACACAACACTACTGCCAATATGAGTCGCCTGGTCAGGCGGCCTCGGAGCAAAAAGGAAGGCCACTTTGACCACACGATCATCTGGATGCCACAGGGAGGTGAATAAGAAACGGAGAACGGTAACGATAGGAGTATCTACAACACTAACTTGACATGTTTTCCTGCTGAACCCTGACCGACTCTTTAGCGCTACCTTTCTGTCACATTTTATTACGACTGTCTTGTTCGACTACGACGAAGTTAAATTCACAGATAGTTCTCTGTCATGACGAGCCGTTTCTGGTCACTTGAAGTATGATGACATGTATAGTCTTACTCCGATGTCCACCGGACAATCCTCGCCACCGATTGCATGAAGAACCACGGGGATGTCGCTCAGGTAGCTTATCACCATGGGCAGAACGGCTGGGGCAACTTCAACTTTCACTGCCTCATCGCTCAGCAAAACTGATTCCACAGTCTCAGTTGCTCCTGATTCATCTCTGTCTTCGGGTAAGATTAGCTCGGATGGGTTCACCACCACCGCGACTTCCTCAATTGCTCTACTGCATCTGAACTGGCCTCCCCTCTTTTGGGGCTTATTTCTGCATGCATCAAGCACCAAGGTTCCAGTGGCTTCCAACCATTCAGTAGATAATCCCTCGACTTCATCATAGTATATCCTCCGTTCCATCTACATCAGAAAATCATGATCAGGTGACTCAAAACACACAGAATGGAGAGCTTATATTACATGAGAATTAGGGGCAAAGTCATACCGAGAGTTTGGGCACATAAACTGACATGAACCTTGGTCCAAGCCCCAGAACTCTAGCATTACAGACATGGGTCTGCAAAAGTAAAACCACAAATCAGTTAAAATAAAGCTTGCCAGCAAACTTAGTTGCGGGAAGTAAAAAATGATGATGCACCATTATTACCTCATTCCTCTTTAGTAGAGCCCACATGTAGAGCTTCTGTCCAGCTTCTTCTGCACGGCGACTGGCCCACTTCCTTTCATTACAATGTTCAGCAGCCTCCCCAAGATCTTCAGAGTTAGGGACCTTAAACTTCTTAGCTGCAGCAGACAGTGCTTCTCTCCCTTCTTTGGATTCAGCAGCACCCTTGCTAAATTGGAGGCCTGTAAAGCATCTACTCACAACTTCACAAGATGTACCTTTGACTCCATTCCGCCCAGTGGATACTTTCCTTTGTTTCAGATACATCTGTTCAGCCTCAATTACTGCATTCAGTGTCCTGTGAACGATTATATCAGGATACCTTCGAAGTGGTGAAGTGAAGTGTGTGTACAAAGGGATAGATAGCGCATAATGAGCCCAATCATCCTTCTTGCTTATCAGGTCCCCTGTGCAGAAGTATTCCGCAGACTGCATTTGCTTTGAAGCATAAAACATGAGAATATCAAACATAACAGGATCACCTTGCAACTCTTCCTTTATTCTGCAAATTGAAAGATGAAGTTGACCGGATGATGAAGAATCCAATTCAAACCCATTTTTAGCACAAAATGCCTCAAATTCTTTTAGCTTCCGTGGATTAGGTTCAGGATGCCTACGAAGTAAAGCACAATCAGGGAATGCAAACTTCACCGAGCTAGGTTCCGACTACTCCGAACCAGGCAAGCATGTTCGAACTTTTGATATGATGAATGTCTTGGCATGTTTGCATGTAGATAGTTTCATGGCATGTGTGAAGCATACTGATGAACCGTTCATTATGCATTGTTGAGGCAAGTAAGCCCGATGATTTCACACGTCGTTGGACGTAAGTATGCAAGGCCATGAGTTGGCATGAAGATGGGTAAGATGGCAGTGTTGTAGCATGCCAGTCTTAGGCCATGCAAGTTATCTTCAGTACCAACCCATATCGGTTGGGTTCAAATCCATTTCCTTTCCCTGTACTACCACATGTTTCCCGAAAGGGATATGGTTTAGTAAGACGCAAACCGCTTTCTGGGTACATACCAAAAAGGAGAGGCCGGGATGATGGTTCCATGGCCCTGGATTAAAGCCAGGCATCCGGTCAGGGGGCATGGGTGTTTCCGGTTGGGACCGAGAGGGGGGCACCCCTTAGAGCGCGCGTATATAAATTTGATCCCATGCTATTCGAGATTGTGATCTCCCCGTCTCAATAGTTTTTCTTGGATGATGTTGAGGGTGATTCCTGGCATCAAAGAGTTGGATGGGTGTGTACTGGTTAGCTGTGTTTCCTTCTGAAATACCGTAACGGAACTAGTCCTGGTGACTACGGAAATCCGTCGACTGTGGGAAATTTTTGTACAAACTCTGCAGAGCTCTATATCCTTAAATCATCTTATCTATATCCAAGTTCCCTGCTAACAGTCATGTGCCAGTTTGGTGACAGATTACCCGGTGGGACACATGGGCACTAAGACCGGTTACATGTTTATCCTTGTGGATGGACTAACCCGTTTAATTCCATGAGTTGAATATATTTATGATGAATATATTATTTCCTTGTCAGTCAAAAGCCCTTTATGTGGTGTCGCTCAGACGCCCGACTGTGGCATTTCTTTTTAAAGCCCTTTATGTGGTGTCGCTCAGACGCCCGACTGTGGCATTTCTTTTTAAAGCCCTTTATGTGGTGTCGCTCAGACGCCCGACTGTGGCATTTCTTTTTAAAGCCCTTTATGTGGTGTCGCTCAGACGCCCGACTGTGGCATTTCTTTTTAAAGCCCTTTATGTGGTGTCGCTCAGACGCCCGACTGTGGCATTTCTTTTTTTAAAGCCCTTTTATGTGGTGTCGCTCAGAAGCCCGACTGTGGCATTATTATTCCGCATTTTCCGCTCGAGGAGTCTTTCAGACACTCGTTTGGCACCAGTATTATTATCCCGCATTTTCCGCTCGAGGAGTCTTTCAGACACTCGTTTGGCACCAGTATTATTATCCCGCATTTTCTGCTCGAGGAGTCTTTCAAACACTCGTTTGGCACCAGTATCTATTATTCCGCATTTTCCGCTCGAGGAGTCATTCAGACCCTCGCTTGGCACCCAGTATTATTACCTCTATGTCTGATCGTACTGGTTAACTTATTCATGTATTTCATGTTAGCATTTGTTATATCTTACGTCCGAACTGTCTTGCGAGTACTTTCAAAGTACTCACTGACTTGTTGATTTGGCCAGATGCTGACGAAGATGATCTCATGGATGAAGAGTTCGATAGCGAATCCGACGCCTAGAGGATTCCCAGTCAGTCTCGTGCAACCCTGGAGTTGGTCACTGTATTATATCCGCTTCCGCTACCCTAATAAATTCATCGAGCCTCACCTCGACGCTCGATGGGATGTTAGTTTGAGAATCCCATATCCACTCCCCACTGTGTTACTCCACCTCTACCATATTTGCGAGTCAGTAGTATGCCACCACTCCCTTGTGTCATTAATCGCCTTTATGTATAATTATTGGCACGCTTGTAATAAATTGTTGAGATTCGTCAGCTCAACCCTGTAACATATTTATGCTACTGGCTTATTGTATCAAAGTTTGTCTGCCAGTGAGGAGGCTTTATCTCAAACTGGAATCTAAAGATTGGTTTCTCAATAAATATTTTTATTGGAAAACCGGTCGTGACAGTACGCGTAACGTCGGTCCGGGCCGCTTCATCCAACAATACCGCCGAACCACAGTATGACATGCTGGTAAGCAGTATGACTTGTATCGCCCACAACTCACTTGTGTTCTACTCGTGCATATAACATCTACCCATAAAACCTGGCTCGGATGCCACTATTGGGGAACATAGTAATTTCAAAAAAATTCCTACGCAGACAAGGATCATGGTCATGCATAGCAACGAGAGGGGAGAGTGTGTCCACATACCCTCGTAGACCAAAAGCGAAAGCGTTAGCACAACGCGGTTGATGTAGTCTTACGTCTTCACGATCCGACCGATCCAAGTACCGAACGTACGGCACCTCCGAGTTCAGTATACGTTCAGCTCGATGACGTCCCGCGAACTCCGATCCAGCAGAGCTTCACGGAAGAGTTTCGTCAGCATGATGGTGTGGTGATGGTGATGATGTTGCTACTGACGCAGGGCTTCGCCTAAGCACTGCTACGATATGATCGAGGTGGAATATGGTGGAGGGGGGCACCGCACACGGCTAAGAGATCAAGAGATCAATTGTTGTGTCTCGAGGTGCCCCCCTGCCCTCGTATATAAAGGACCAGGGGGAGGAGGCGGCCGGCCAGGGGAGGACACGCCAGGGAGGAGTCCTACTCCCACCAGGAGTAGGACTCCCTCTTTTCCTAGTTGGAGTAGGAGGGGGGAAGGAAGGGAAGGAGAGAGGGCAAGGAAAGGGGCGCCCCCCCCCCCTCCTTGTCCAATTCGGACAAGAGGGGGAGGGGCACGCGACCAGCCCTAGCAGCCCCTCCTCTTCTCCACTAAGGCCCATCTTGGCCCATTAAACTCCCCGGGGGGTTCCAGTAACCCCCTCGGTACTCCGGTATATGTTCGATACTCCCCGAAACCATTCCGGTGTCCGAACATAGTCGTCCAATATATCGATCTTTATGTCTCGACCATTTCGAGACTCCTCGTCATGTCCATGATCACATCCGGGACTCCGAACTACCTTCATTACATCAAAACACAAAAACTCATAATACAATCATCACCGAAACTTTAAGCATGCGGACCCTACGGGTTCGAGAACTATGTAGACATGACCGAGACACGTCTCCGGTCAATAACCAATAGCGGAACCTGGATGCTCATATTGCTTCCCACATATTCTATGAAGATCTTTATCAGTCAAACCGCATAACAACATACGTTGTTCCCTTTGTCATTGGTATGTTACTTGGCCGAGATTCGATCGTCGGTATCTCAATATCTAGTTCAATCTCGTTACCGGCAAGTCTCTTTACTCGTTCCGTAATACATCATCCCGCAACTAACTCATTAGTTACAATGCTTGCAAGGCTTATGATGATGTGCATTCCCAAGTGGGCCCAAAGATACCTCTCCGACAATCGGAGTGACAAATCCTAATCTCAAAATACGCCAACCCAACAAGTACCTTCGGAGAAACCTGTAGAGCACCTTTATAATCACCCAGTTACATTGTGACATTTGGTAGCACACAAACAAAGTGTTCCTCCGGTAAACGGGAGTTGCATAATCTCATAGTCATAGGAACATGTATAAGTCATGAAGAAAGCAATAGCAACATACTAAACGATCAAGTGCTAAGCTAACGGAATGGGTCAAGTCAATCACATCATTCTCCTAATGAGGTGATCCCGTTAATCAAATGACAGCTCATGTCCATGGCTAGGAAACTTAACCATCTTTGATTAACGAGCTAGTCAAGTAGAGGCATACTAGTGACACTCTGTTTGTCTATGTATTCACACATGTATCATGTTTCCGGTTAATACAATTCTAGCATGAATAATAAACATTTATCATGATATAAGGAAATAAATAATAACTTTATTATTGCCTCTAGGGCATATTTCCTTCATTGTAGTGGGTTCGATCTTACGGTGCTTGATCCCAGTGATAGAAAGGGAACCGACACGTATGTATCATTGCTACTAAGGATAAAACGATGGGGTCTATCTCTACATAGATAGATCTTGTCTACATCATGTCATTGTTCTTATTGCATTACTCCGTTTCTCCATGAACTTAATACACTAGATGCATGCTGGATATCGGTCGATGTGTGGAGTAATAGTAGTAGATGCAGGCAGGAGTCGGTCTACTAATCTTGGATGCATGGTGCCTATATAGTGATCATTGCCTAGATATGATATGTCTCCAACGTATCTATAATTTTTTTTATTGCTCCATGCTATATTATCTACTGTTTTGGACTATATTGGGCTTTATTTTCCACTTTTATATTATTTTTGGGACTAATCTATTAACCGGAGGCCCAGCCCAGAATTGCTGTTTTTTGCCTATTTCAGTGTTTCGGAGAAACAGAATATCAAACGGAGTCCAAACGGAATAAAATCTTCGGGAACGTGATTTTCTCACCGAACGTGATCCAGGGGACTTAGACCCTACGCCAAGGCATCAGAGAGGCGGTCACGAGGGTGGGGGGCGCCCCCCCCTTAGGGCGTGTCCCCCTGCCTCATGGGCTCCTCGAAGCTCCACCGACGTACTCCTACCTCCTATATATACCTACGTACCCCAAAACGATCAGAACAGGAGCAAAAAACCTAATTCCACCGCCGCAACTTTCTGTATCCATGAGATCCCATCTTGGGGCCTGTTCTGGAGCTCCGCCGGAGAGGGCCGTCATCACGGAGGGCTTCTACATCATCATAGCCCCTCCGATGAAATGTGAGTAGTTTACCTCAGACCTTCGGGTCCATAGTTAGTAGCTAGATGGCTTCTTCTCTCTTTTTGGATCTCGATACAAAGTTCTCCCCCTCTCTTGTGGAGATCTATTCTATGTAATCTTCTTTTTGCGGTGTGTTTGTTGAGACCGATGAATTGTGGGTTTATGATCAAGTCTATCTATGAATAATATTTGATCTTCTCTGAATTCTTTTATGTATGATTGGTTATCTTTGCAAGTCTCTTCGAATTATCAGCTTGGTTTGGCCTACTAGATTGGTTTTTCTTGCCATGGGAGAAGTGCTTAGCTTTGGGTTTGATCTTGCGGTGTCCTTTCCCAGTGACAGAAGGGGCAGCAAGGCACGTATTGCATCGTTGCCATCGAGGATAACAAGATGGGGTTTATTTCATATTGCATGAATTTATCTCTCTACATCATGTCATCTTGCTTAAAGCGTTACTCTATTTTTAACTTAATACTCTAGATGCATGTTGGATAGCGGTCGATGAGTGGAGTAATAGTAGTAGATGCAGGCAGGAGACGGTCTACTTGTCTCGAGCGTGATGCCTATCTACATGATCATACCTAGATATTCTCATAACTATGCTCAGTTATGTCAATTGCTCAACAGTAATTTGTTCACCCACCGTAGAATACCTATGCTCTCGAGAGAAGCCACTAGTGAAACCTATGGCCCCCGGATCTATTCTCATCATATCAATCTCCATCACTTTAATCTTGCTTTGCTTTTTTACTTTGCCTTTTACTTTTCACTTTGCATCTCTATATCAAAAATACCAAAAACATTATCTATCAGTTCTCACTCTCGTAAGTGACCGTGAAGGGATTGACAACCCCTAATCGCGTTGGTTGCGAGTAGCTATCGTTTTGTGCAGGTACGAGGGACTTGAGCGTGGCCTCCTACTGGATTGATACCTTGGTTCTCAATAAACTGAGGTAAATACTTACGCTACTCTACTACATCATCCTCTCCTCTTCGGGGAAAACCAACGCAAGCTCAAGAAGTAGCAAGAAGAATTTCTGGCGCCGTTGCCGGGGAGTCTACGCAAAAAGTCAACATACCAAGTACCCATCACAATCCCTATCTCTCGCATTACATTAGTTGCCATTCGCCTCTCGTTTTCCTCTCCCCCACTTCACCCTTGCCGTTTTATTTGCCCTCTCGCTCCTCCTCCTTCTCCTTCTCTTTTTCCGTTGCCTTTTTCTCGCTTGCCTTTTGTTTGCTCGTGTGTTGGATTGCTTGTTTATCGCGATGGCTCAAGATACTACCAAATTGTGTGACTTCACCAATACCAATAATAATGATTTCTTAGCACTCTGATTGCTCCGCTTGCCAATATTGAATCTTGTGAAATCAATATTGCTTTGTTGAATCTTGTTATGAAAGATCAATTCTCCAGCCTTCCTAGTGAAGATGCCGCTACTCATCTTAATAGCTTCGTTGATTTATGTGATATGGAAAAGAAAAAAGATGTTGATAATGATGTCGTTAAATTGAAGCTATTTCCTTTTTCGCTTAGAGATTGTGCTAAAGCTTGGTTTTCGTCTTTGCCTAAAAATAGTATTGATTCTTGGAACAAGTGCAAACATGCTTTTATCTCTAAGTATTTTCCTCCCGCTAAGATCATCGCTCTTAGAAACGACATTATGAGTTTTAAGCAACTTGATCATGAACATGTTGCACAAGCTTGGGAGAGAATGAAATTAATGCTACGTAATTGTCCTACTCATGGTTTGAATTTGTGGATGATTATACAAAAAAATTATGCCGGATTGAATTTTGCTTCTAGAAATCTTTTAGATTCGGCCGCGGGAGGCACTTTTATGGAAATCACTTTAGGAGATGCTACTAAACTCCTAGATAATATTATGGTTAATTATTCTCAATGGCACACTGAAAGATCTACTAATAAAAAAGTGCATGCGATAGAAGAAATCAATGTTTTGAGTGGAAAGATGGATGAACTTATGAAATTATTTGCTACTAAGAGTGTTTCTTCTGATCCTAATGATATGCCTTTGTCTACTTTGATTGAGAATAATAATGAATCTATGGATGTGAATTTTGTTGGTAGGAATAATTTTGGTAACAACGCGTATAGAGGGAATTTTAATCCTAGGCCTTATCCTAGTAATCCATCTAATAATTATGGAAATTCCTACAACAAATCTTATGGAAATTTTAATAAGATGCCCTCTGAATTTGAGAATAGTGTCAAAGATTTTATGAATTCACAAAAGAATTTTAATGCTTTGCTTGAAGAGAAATTTCTTAAAGTTGATGATTTGGCTAGGAACGTTGATAGAATTTCTCTTGAGGTTGATTCTTTAAAGATTAGATCTATTCCTCCTAAGCATCATATCAATGAGTCTCTCAAATCTATGAGAATTTCCATTGATGAGTGCAAAGAAAGAACTGCTAGGATGCGTGCTTCCAAAGATGCCTTTATTAAAGTGTGTTCTTCCAATTCCTATGAAAATCAAGATGAAGATCTAAAAGTTATTGATGTGTCCCCTATCAAATCTTTGTTTTGCAATATGAATCTTGATGAAATTGAATATGATCTTCCTTTACCTAGAAGGCGTTCTAAAAATTCGGAGTATTTAGACCTTTATGATGAAATTGATGAAAGTGGGATTGACAGAAATAGAACCCTAGATGTTGCTAAACCCACTATATTGGATTTCAAGGAATTTAATTATGAAATTTGCTCTCTAATTGATTGTATTTCCTTGTTGCAATCCGTGCTAAATTCTCCTCATGCTTATAGTCAAAAGAAAGCCTTTACCGAACATATTGTCGATGCCTTGATGCAATCCTATGAAGAAAAACTTGAGTTGAAAGTTTCTATCCCTAGAAAACTCTATGATGAGTGGGAACCAACTATTAAAATTAAAATGAAAGATCATGAGTTTTATGATTTGCGTGATTTGGGTGCTAGTGTCTCCACTATCCCCAAAACTTTGTGTGATTTGCTAGATTTCCATGACTTTGATGATTGCTCTCTAAACTTGCATCTTGCGGATTCCACTATTAAAAAACCTATGGGAAGAATTAATGATGTTCTTATTGTTGCAAATAGGAATTATGTGCCCGTAGATTTTATCGTTCTTGATATAGATTGCAATCCTTCTTGCCCTATTATTCTTGGTAGACCTTTCCTTAGAACGGTTGGTGCGATTATTGATATGAAGGAAGGGAATATTAGATTTCAATTTCCATTAAAGAAGGGAATGGAACACTTTCCTAGAAAGAAAATAAGATTTCCATATGAAACTATCATGAGACCTATGGATTGCCTACCAAAGATGGCAATACCTAAATCTATCCTCGCTTTTATGCCTAGCTAGGGGCGTTAAACGATAGCGCTTGTTGGGAGGCAACCCAATTTTGTTTTGAGTTTTTTGTTTTTGCTTCTGTTTAGGAATAAATAATCCATCTACCCTCTGTTTAGATGTGGTTTTGTGTTTTAATTAGTGTTTGTGCCAAGCTAGACCTATTGGATCTTCTTGGATGATAGTTATTTGATCTTGCTGTAATTTCCAGAAACTTTGCGCTCAGTGTCCGAATTATTAAAAATCACCAGAATGTGATAAAATACTGATTCCAATTGCTGCTGCTCAATAAACAAATTTTCTAGGTCTTCTAATTTTGGTAAATATTTTACAGTTCCAGAAGTTTGCATTAGTTACAGATTACTACAGACTGTTATGTTTTTGACAGATTCTGTTTTTCGCGTGTTGTTTGCTTATTTTGATGAATCTATGGCTAGTAAAATAGTTTATAATCCATATAGAAGTTGGAATACAGTAGGTTTAACACCAATATAAATAAACAATGAGTTAATTACAGTACCTTGAAGTGGTTTTATGTTTTCTTTCTCTAACGGAGCTCACGAGATTTCTATTGAGTTTTGTGTTGTGAAGTTTTCAAGTTTTGGGTGAAATCTTTTGATAGATTATGGAACAAGGAGTGGCAAGAGCCTAAGCTTGGGGATGACCATGGCACCCCCAAGGTAATCCAAGGACACCAAAAAGTCAAAGCTTGGGGATGCCCCAGAAGGCATCCCCTCTTTCGTCTACTCCCATGGCACCCCCAAGATAATCCAAGGACACCAAAAAGTCAAAGCTATATTTTTATTCACCAACATGATATGTGTTTTTCTTGGAGCATCTTGTATTATTTGTGTCTTTGTTTGTTAGTGTGCCACAATAATCCTTGCTGTACACACCTTTGAGAGAGCCATTTATGAATTAAAATTTGTTAGAATACTCTTTGTGCTTCACTTATATCTTTTGAGCTATGTAGTTTTGCTCTATGTGCTTCACTTATATCTTTTGAGCGTGATAATTTTGCTCTATGTGCTTCACTTAGATCTTTTAGAGCACGGTGGTGGATTTGTTTTAAATAAACTATTGATCTCTCATGCTTCACTTAGATCATTTTGAGAGTCTTAATAGCATGGTAAATTGCTTAATGATAATATGCTCGATATTCAAGATTTGTGAAATTTTCTTTTGAGTGCGTTGAATACTAAGAAAAGATTGAAGCATGATAATTGTTTTGAGATATGGAGGTTATAATATTAGAGTCATGCTAGTTGAGTAGTTGTGAATTTAAAGAATACTTGCGTTGAGGTTTGTGATTCCCGTAGCATGCACGTATGGTGAACCGTTATGTAACGAAGTCGGAGCATGAGATGTTTATTGATTGTCTTCCTTATGAGTGGCGGTCGGGGACGAGCGATGGTCTTTTACTTCCAATCTATCCCCCTAGGAGCATGCGCGTAATACTTTGCTTTGATAACTTCTAGATTTTTGCAATAAGTATATGAGTTCTTTATGACTAATGTTGAGTCCATGGATTATACACATTTTTTCCCATCCTTCCACCATTGCTAGCCTCTCTAATACCGCGCACTTTTCGCCGGTATCATACACCCACCATATATCTTCCTCAAAACAGCCACCATACCTACCTATCATGGCATTTCCATAGCCATTCCGAGATATATTGCCATGCAACTTTCCACCGTTCCGTTTATTATGCACGCTCCATCATTGTCATATTGCTAGCATGATCATGTAGTTGACATCGTATTTGTGGCAAAGCCACTATTCATAATTATTTCATACATGTCACTCTTGATTCATTGCCTATCCCGGTACACCGCCGGAGGCATTCATATAGAGTCATATCTTGTTCTAAGTATCAAGTTGTAATTTTTGAGTTGTAAGAAAAATAAAAGTGTGATGATCATAATTTTTAGAGCATTGTCCCAAGTAAGGAAAGAATGATGGAGACTATGATTCCCCCACAAGTCGGGATGAGACTCTGGATGAATCAAAAAAATGAGAGAAAAAGAGAGAAGGTACAATGTTACTATCCTTTTACCACACTTGTGCTTCAAAGTAGCACCAAGATCTTCATGATAGAGAGTCTCCTATGATATCACTTTCATATACTAGTGGGAATTTTTCATTATAGAACTTGGCTTGTATATTCCAATGATGGGCTTCCTCAAATTGCCCTAGGTCTTCGTGAGCAAGCGAGTTGGATGCACACCCACTTAGTTTCTTTTGTTGAGCTTTCATATACTTATAGCTCTAGTGCATCCGTTGCATGGCAATCCCTGCTCACTCACATTGATATCTATTAATGGGCATCTCCATAGCCCGTAGATACGCCTAGTTGATGTGAGACTATCTTCCCCTCTTTTTGTCTTCTCCACAACCATCATTCTATTCCACATATAGTGCTATATCCATGGCTCACGCTCATGTATTGCGTGAAGATTGAAAAAGTTTTGAAAATGTTAAAGTATGAAACAATTGCTTGGCTTGTCATCGGGGTTGTGCATGACTTAAATACTTTGTGTGGTGAAGATGGAGCATAGCCAGACTATATGATTTTGTAGGGATAACTTTCTTTGGCCATATTATTTTGAGAAGACATAATTGCTTTATTAGTATGCTTGAAGTATTATTATTTTTATGTCAATATGAACTTTTGTCTTGAATCTTTCAAATCTAAATATTCATATCACAATTAAGAAGATTTACATTTAAATTATGCCAAGTAGCACTCCGCATCAAAAATTCTATTTTTATCATTTACCTACTCGAGGGCGAGCAGGAATTAAGCTTGGGGATGCCTGATACGTCTCCAACGTATATATAATTTTTGATTGCCCCATGCTATATTATCTACTGTTTTGGACTATATTGGGCTTTCTTTTCCAAATTTATATTATTTTTGGGACTAACCTATTAACCGGAGGCCCAGCCCAGAACTGATGTTTTTTGCCTATTTCAGTGTTTCGGAGAAACAGAATATCAAACGGAGTCCAAACGGAATAAAATCTTCGAGAACGTGATTTTCTCACCGAACGTGATCCAGGGGACTTGGACCCTACGCCAAGGCATCAGAGAGGCGGTCACGAGGGTGGGGGCGCCCCCCCCTTAGGGCGTGCCCCCTGCCTCATAGGCCCCTTGAAGCTCCACCGATGTACTCCTTCCTCCTATATATACCTACGTACCCCTAAACGATCAGAACAGGAGCCAAAACCTAATTCCACCGCCGCAACTTTCTGTATCCACGAGATCCCATCTTGGGGCCTGTTCCAGAGCTCCGCCGGAGAGGGCCGTCATCACGGAGGGCTTCTACATCATCATAGCCCCTCCGATGAAGTGTGAGTAGTTTACCTCAGACCTTCGGGTCCATAGTTAGTAGCTAGATGGCTTCTTCTCTCTTTTTGCATCTCAATACAAAGTTCTCCCCCTCTCTTGTGGAGATCTATTCGATGTAATCTTCTTTTGCGGTGAGTTTGTTGAGGCCAATGAATTGTGGGTTTATGATCAAGTCTATCTATGAATAATATTTGAATCTTCTCTGAATTCTTTTATGTATGATTGGTTATCTTTGCAAGTCTCTTCGAATTATCAGTTTGGTTTGGTCTACTAGATTGGTTTTTCTTGCCATGGGAGAAGTGCTTAGCTTTGGGTTCAATCTTGCGGTGTCCTTTCCCAGTGACAGAAGGGGCCGCAAGGCACGTATTGCATCGTTGCCATCGAGGATAACAAGATGGCGTTTATTTCATATTGCATGAATTTATATCTCTACATCATGTCATCTTGCTTAAAGCGTTACTCTGTTTTTAACTTAATACTCTAGATGCATGCTGGATAGCGGTCGATGAGTGGAGTAATAGTAGTAGATGTAGGCAGGAGTCGGTCTACTTGTCTCGGACGTGATGCCTATATACATGATCATACCTAGATATTCTCATAACTATGATCAATTCTGTCAATTGCTCAACTATAATTTGTTCACCCACCGTAGAATACTTATGCTCTCCAGAGAAGCCACTAGTGAAACCTATGGCCCCCGGGTCTATTCTCATCATATCAATCTCCATCACTTTAATCTTGCTTTGCTTTTTTACTTTGCCTTTTACTTTTCACTTTGCATCTCTATATCAAAAATACCAAAAACATTATCTATCAGTTCTCACTCTCGTAAGTGACCGTGAAGGGATTGACAACCCCTAATTGCGTTGGTTGTGAGTAGCTATCATTTTGTTCAGGTACGAGGGACTTGAGCGTGGCCTCCTACTGGATTGATACCTTGGTTCTCAAAAAACTGAGGGAAATACTTACGCTACTCTGCTGCATCATCCTCTCCTCTTTGGGAAAAACCAATGCAAGCTCAAGAAGTAGCAGATATCGTCATGATTATTTGAAGTTCTATCAATTGCCCAACAGTAATTTGTTTACCCACCATTTGCTATTTTTCTCGAGAGAAGCCATTAGTGAAACCTACGGCCCCGGGGTCTCTTCTCAACATATTTGCCTTTGTGATCTATTTTTCCTTGCTTTTATTTTTAGATCTATATTTCCAAAAACCCAAAAATACCTTGCTGCAATTTTTTGTTATTTATTTTATCTCGCGTTCCCGCGAGATCTATTTATCCAAACTACTACAAAATTTTCTATCCTTTTACCCGTGAGGGATTGACAACACCTCTCTTACGTCGGGTTGCGAGTATTTGTCATTTGTGTGCAGGTGATGTTTACGTTGTGTTGCTTGGTTCTCCTACTAGTTCGATAACCTTGGTCTCACCACTGAGGGAAATACCTACCGTTGTTGTGCTGCAGCATCCCTTCCTCTTTGGGGAAATACCAACGTAGTTCAAGCAAACATCAAAAGGAATTTGTGGCGCCGTTGTCAGGGAGACATCATCAACATATACCAGGTCCCTAATCACAAATCTCATCTCCTCGCAATTACAATATTTGCCATTTACCTCTCATTTTCCTCTCCCCCACTTCACAAAAATTTGCCGTTTTATTCGCCCCTCTTTTTCGTTCGCCATTTTCTTGTTAGATCTGTTTTTTAGTGAAAATCTTATTGCGTAGTCATCATGACTCAAGAGAACACCAAGATGTGTGATTTCTCAAATACCAACAACAATGATTTTATTGGCAAACCGATTGCTCCTCCCGCCACTAGTGCGGAGATTTGTGATATTAATACTGCTTTGCTGAATCTCGTTATGAAAGATCAATTTTCCGGTACTCCTAATGAGGATGTCACGTCCCATCACTACAAAAAAAGACACTTCCGTGATGATACGTGTTTATCATAGTAGGTCACGTTTTCTGTCATGCATGTACATCCATGACGATTTTATGACAGAATCAAGATAGTCATACCTGTGCTGTCGTAGAAGTGTTCCATGACACTACCAAAATTATCATCACGGAAGTGTCCACTTCCATGACGATAAATCGTGCGTCATAGAAGTGCTTTTTTCAAGGGTGACCGACATGTGGCATCGACCGTAACGGCTCTCCGTTAAGCTATCGGGTCCGGTTTTGGATCTGATAACCCGTTAACAACCCGGACCAATGGGGATTTTCCACGTGTAAAATTCTCATTGGCCGACAGAACCACGTGTCAGCTCCGCGTTGGGACAGATGTCATCCACTAATTGGACAGGAGGCGCATATGATACGTCGACACGTGGCACGGCCCAATAGAGGCCCATTCTGGTGAAAAGGCCAGCCCAGATAAAGGCCCACCATGTTTTTTCAGACATTAGTGGGCTGGCCCGTTAACAGCCTGCCATGTTTTGGGTCAAATTGAGGCCCATAGCAGATCAGGCCCATTCACAGCCTGCCATGTTTTGGGCCAAATGACGGCCCATATCGGATCAGGCCCATTAACAGGCCACTGTACCTTTGGGCCCATTCTAAGACAGGTTTGTATTTTAGCCTGTTAAATGCCCATTTACCAGTTCAGCCCGATAATAGTTTCGGCCTGTTAGCGGCCCGTGGAGTATCTGGGACATTGTCGGCCTGGTTTAACTTTAGGACATTTAACGGCCCATGCAGAAACTGGGTTATTTCTTGTCCGAAGTAACTTTAGGCCTCTTAATGGCCCGTAGTCTTCATGGATAAATTTCAGCTCAACTGGCCTATCGGCCTGTTAATGGCCCGTGTAACAGTTGGGCCTAGTTACAGCCCGCGTTGAATCCGGCCTGCTTACAGCCCATCTAATAATGGTCGTGACACTTTTGGGTCTATGGCCCGCGTGGATACCAGCCTGCTTAAAGCCCATAATTTTATTGGGCCAAACAGGCCCGAGATATATTTTGGCCTGTTAACTGCTCGTCCTATTTGGGCATGTTCAATCAGTAGGTTGTATCTCTCTTTTAATGTGGGTGCTATTCAGATTTTGATCTAATTAATGTTGTGTAATTTTGGCTATGAAACTGTACCAAATCAATTGGGTTTTTGAAATTTCTATGTCCCAAATGACGAGTTGAAGCTGGCATTATAGCTTGATAGATATATAATGTAAGCTCCAACTACTATTTTTGGAAGCAGATATAGCTTCATTAGTGGATAAACAAATCGGTGCCAGATAGAATCATTGGGACCTAACATGTCCAAAAACTCGGCGGGCGATTCAAGATTATATATACTACACTATATCGCACAAAAAAATGGCAGTACAAGTTTAGTTTTATGTCTGGCCACATAATTCGGCATATTTTCATTGTAGAAAATAACTAGTCCTTTCATACTTTGACTGTACACTTGAATCAAAAGTAATCATAATAAAAAGCAGGGTTTTATAGTAGATATCCTAGCATTAAGAGATTTTAACATGCCATCAATTAAATTAAGAGGAAGTTGCCATAATTCCCTAAATGAACATGAGGTAGTGATGAAACCAGAATGGTAGACACTTGTTTTTCTTGGGACAATGATACGTCTCCAACGTATCTACTTTTCCTAACGCTTTTCCTCTTGTTTTAGACTCTAATTTGCATAATTTGAATGAAACTAACCCCGGACTGACGATGTTTTCAGCAGAACTACCATGGTGTTGTTTTTGTGCAGAACTCGGAATGGAACGAAACTTTGCGAGGATTTTTTATACAATAAACAAGAATTTCTGGAGCCAAGATCCACCGGAGGGGGCACCTGGGTGGGCACAACCCACCAGGGCGCCCCCCCCTCCTGGCGTGCCCAGGTGGGTTGTCCCCACCTGGTGGCCCCTGATGTTTGCTTGAACTACGTCGGTATTTCCCCAAAGAGGAAGGGATGATGCAGCCCAGCAACGATAGGTATTTCCCTCAGTGATGAGACCAAGGTTATCGAACCAGTAAGAGAACCAAGCAACACAACGTAAACAGCACCTGCACACAAATAACAAATACTCGCAACCCGACGTGAGAGAGGGGTTATCAATCCCTCATGGGTAAAAGGATAGATAGTTTTGTAGTAATTTGGATGAATAGATCTCGCAGAAACGAGAAATAAAATAAATAAATAAGTGCAGCAAAGTATTTTTGGGTTTTTGGAAATATAGATCTGAAAATAAAAGCAAGAAAAAATAGATCGCAAAGGCAAATATGTTGAGAAGAGACCCGGGGGGCGTAGGTTTCACTAGTGGTTTCTCTCGAGAAAAATAGCTAACGGTGGGTGAACAAATTATTGTTGGACAATTGATAGAACTTCAAATAATCATGACGATATCCAGGCAATTATCATTATATAGGCATCACGTCCAAGATTAGTAGACGGACTCCTGCCTACATCTACTACTATTACTCCACACATCGACCACTGTCCAGCATGCATCTAGTGTATTAAGTTCATGGAGAAACGGAGTAATGCAATAAGAACAATGACATGATGTACACAAGATCTATCTATGTAGAGATAGACCCCATCGTTTTATCCTTAGTAGCAATGATACATACATGTCGGTTCCCTTTCTGTCACTAGGATCAAGCACCGTAAGATCGAACCCACTACAAAGCACCTCTTCCCATTGCAAGATAAAAAGATCAAGTTGGCTAAACAAAACCCAAATATCGGAGAAGAAATACGAGGCTATATGAAATCATGCATATAAGAGATCAAAGAAACTCAAATAACTTTCATGGATATAAAAAGATAGATCTGATCATAAATTCAAAGTTCATCGGATCCCAACAAACACACCACAAAAAGAGTTACATCATATGGATCTCCAAGAGACCATTGCATTGACAATCATCCGAGAGAGAGGAAGCCATCTAGCTACTAACTACGGACCCGAAGGTCTACAAGGAACTACTCACGCATCATCAGAGAGGCACCAATGGAGGTAGTGAACCCCATCCGAGATGGTGTCTAGTTTGGATCTGGTGGTTCTGGACTCTGCGGTGGCTGGATGAAAATTTCGTCGACTCCCCTAGGGTTTCTAGAATATTAAGGTATTTATAGAGCAAAGAGGCGGTCCGGTGGGCACCCGAGATGGGCACAACCCACCAGGGCGCATCTGGGCCTCCTGGCGCCCCCTAGTGGGTTGTGCTCTCCAGGAGCACCCCCAGGCGCAGCCAGGGCCCATTATGTTCCATCTGATCCAAAAAAAATCTCCATAAAGTTTCATTGCATTTGGACTCCATTTGGCATTGATTTCATGCGATGTAAAAAACATGCAAGAAACAGCAACTGGCACTTGGCACTATGTCAATAGGTTAGTACCAAAAAATGATATAAAATGACTATAAAATGATTATAAAACATCCAAGATTGATAATATAACAGCATGGAACAATCAAAAATTATAGATAGGTTGGAGATGTATCAGCATCCCCAAGCTTAACTCCTACTCATCCTCGAGTAGGTAAGTGATAAAACAGAATTTTTGATGTGGAATGCTGCCTATCATGTCATATCATATTCTTTTCTTTATAGCATGGACATTTGGAATTTTATATGGTTCAAAGCTATAGTCTAGTTTTGACATGGTGACTTAAATACTCAAGCATATCAAGAAGCAACCAAGTCTTTCAAAATATCAACGCTAAAATAAGTTATCCCTAGCCCATCATGCTCAATCATTGATCCATTCATGAAACACATTCGCGTATTAGCTACGCCCAATACTCAAGTACGATCATATTGCCTCCTAGTTGGTGCTTTTATAAGAGAAGATGGAGACTCAAATTCAAAAATAAAAATTGCATAAAGTAAAAGAAAGGCCCTTCGCAGAGGGAAGTAGGGATTTGTAGAGGTGCCAGAGCTCAAAGCGAAAAACTTAGAGATAAAAAACATTTTGGGAGATATACTTTTCCCACCAACGAAAATGACTTAGAGTTACCCACACCTTCCATGCTTAGCTATGTCATAGGCGGTTCCCAAACAGAAAATAAAAGTTATTCCTTTTTCCACCAAACTTTCACTTTCCATGGCTAACCATATCCACGGGTGCCCTCCATACCAACACTTTCCAAGGAATTTATTATTTGACAACATAAAGTAATTTTTTTTCATTTCGGGACTGGGCATCCCTAATACCTTTGCCTTACTCTCGTGCAATGACAAGTGAATAAACACTCATCGTGATAATAACACATCTTAGCATGGAAAATATAGGCCACCCCTCACCGCCTCGCGAGCGGTACGAGCACACAAAAGGGAAACTTATTTTTAAATTAGAGATGGCACATACAAATTTTCTTGGAACAGCACGTAAATACCGCATATAGGTAGGTATAGTGGACTCATATGGCAAAAACTGGTTTAAAGGATTTGGATGTACAAGTAGGGCTCATACTTAGTGCAAAATGAAGGCTAGCAAAAGACTGGGAAGCGACCAACCAAGAAACAAATAATCTCATAAGCAAGCATTAAGCGTAATTAACACCGAATAATGCACCACAAGTAGGATATAACCTCATTGCATAATTATTGACTTTCGTACTTTCATAGGGAATCACAAACCTTAACATCAATATACTTACTAAAGCATAATTACTTATCAACATGACTCACATATCACATCATCATATCTCAAAACTATTACTAAGAATCAAATTTATTTTTTCCAATGATCTTCATGAAAGTTTTTATTATATCCTTCTTGGATATTTATCACTTTGGAACTAATTTTCATGTGTTGCTTTTGATAATCTCAAACAAATATAAGTGAAGATCATGAGCATAATTTTTCTTTTTCTTTCTCTCAAAATAATTTAAGTGAAGCAAGAGAGCATTTCTTCAAAAATATTAAAGCACACCATGTTCAAAAAGATATAAGCGAAGCACTAGAGCAAGTCCATAGCTCATAAAAAATTTAAGTGAAGCATAGAGAGCAATTCTAACAAATCATGACATAATTTTGGCTCTCTCAAATAAGTGTGTCCAGCAAGAATTGATGACTTAAAACAAAAAGAAAAACAAGCAAAGACTCATATCATACAAGACGCTCCAAGCAAAACACATAGTATGTGACGAATGAAAATATAGCATCGAGTAAAATACCGATGGTCGTTAGAAGAAAGGGGGGCTGCCACTCGGGGGCATCCCCAAGCTTAGTTGGTTGCTCATTTTTGGATAATAGCTTGGGATGCTGGGGCATCCCCAAGCTTAGGCTCTTCTATCCTTCCTTCATCCATCATAAGATAACCCAAAACTTGAAAAGTTCAATCACACAAAACTCAACAAAACCTTCGTGAGATCCGTTAGTATAAGAAAATAAATCACTACTATAAGTACTGCTGCAAACCAATTCTTATTTTATTTTTGCATTATATCTATTGTATTACAACTTTTCTATGGCAAAAACTCATCAAAGAAAACCATAGATCCATCAAAATAAGCACACGACGCAAAGAAAACAGAATCTGCCAAAAACAGAATAGTTTGCAACAATTTGAATTATTCGAATACTTCTGGTACTCTAAAAATTCTGAAAAATTAGGACGTCCTAGGCAATTTGTATATCAATCTTCTGTAAAACATTCAGATCAAAATCACGTTTCTGTGATTTAGTAAAATTATTTTCGTGAGCGCATAAGATTCTATTTTTTTAGCAAGATCAAACAATTATCACCCAAGAATATCCTAAAGGTTATACTTGGCACAAACACTAATTAAAACATAAAAAACACAATCATAACAGTAGCATAATTGTGTGAACACTCAAGAATAGAAAGCAAAAGATAAAAATAAATTGTATTCATTGGGTTGCCTCCCAACAAGCGCTATAGTTTTACGCCCTTAGCTAGGCATAAAGCAAGGATCTAAGTTTTGTCATCTCCCCTCTTAATTACCTTAGGAGTATCCTTGTCATGAGGTTTTGTAAAGACAACATAAAACATATTATCCATAGGAACTTTAGCATTCCTGAGTTGATTTTCATCATAACCCCTTTGATTTCCCGCAACAATCCAAGAGTGATGTTGATTAACATTATTGAAAACTTGCTGGATTATATCTAAAATAGGGACTTCCTTTTTAAGATTCTCATCAAAGATCTTATTATCCCCAAGCAAATGCCTCAGTGCATAATCACTATTGTAAAGAATTTCATCTATCGCAGGTTTTTCACGATTCATACCATAAAAATCAAAGATCTCTCTAGCTTCCCGTATTATATAATCAAATTCATTCATAAGGACAAGGGTAGCAAGTTTTTTATCCCTAGGGTTCTTTATATCGGGAAGCTCAAAAATAGTCTTTGCAAAGTAGGATGAGTATGAATAAATCTACTTTCAAGTTTTAGAACTAGTGCTGAGATAGCATCCGCATAAGATCTAGTAGTTTTAAGTATAGGAGCATCATCAAGACTTAGATTCCTGATGCAATTGAAAAAATGTTGGATATGTTCTTTTCCCATAACATTCCCTTGCCCCAAGATAAAAGTTTTAGTATCCAGATTGCCCATATGTCCAATCTTAGGAGTTAGGCCATCATCTATTGGTGCCATACCAAAATCACTCATGATTGCAAGCAAAGGATAGATCTAACGGAAAAACGACAAACGGAAAAGAGAGGCGAATAAAACGGCAAATTTTTGTGAAGTGGGGGAGAGGAAAACGAGAGGCAAATGGAAAATAATGTAATTGAGAGGATATGAGATTTGTGATTAGGAACGTGGTATATGTTGATAATGTCTCCCCAGCAACGGCGCCAGAAATTCCTTTTGATGTTTGCTTGAACTACGTCGGTATTTCCCCAAAGAGGAAGAGATGATGCAGCACAACAATGATAGGTATTTCCCTCAGTGATGAGTCCAAGGTTATCGAACCAGTAGGAGAACCAAGCAACACAATGTAAACAGCACCTGAACACAAATAACAAATACTCATAACCCGACATAAGAGAGGGGTTGTCAATCCCTCACGGGTAAAAGGATAGATAGTTTTGTAGTAATTTGGATGAATAGAGCTCGCGGAAACGCGAGATAAAATAAATAACAAAAAAGTGCAGCGAGTTATTTTTGGGTTTTTGGAAATATAGATCTGAAAATAAAAGCAAGGAAAAATAGATCGCGAAGGCAAATATGTTGAGAAGAGACCCGGGGGCCGTAGGTTTCACTGGTGGCTTCTCTCGAGAAAAATAGCAAACGGTGGGTGAACAAATTACTGTTGGGCAATTGATAGAACTTCAAATAATCATGACGATATCCAGGTAATGATCATTATATAGGCATCACGTCCAAGATTAGTAGACCGACTCCTGCCTGCATCTACTACTATTACTCCACACATCGACCGCTATCCAGCATGCATCTAGTGTACTAAGTTCATGGAGAAACAGAGTAATGCAATAAGAACGATGACATGATGTAGACAAGATCTATTTATGTAGAGATAGACCCCATTGTTTTATCCTTAGTAGCAACGATACATACGTGTCGAATCCCTTTCTGCCACTGGGATCAAGCACCGTAAGATCGAACCCACTACAAAGCACCTCTTCCCATTGCAAGATAAAAAGATCAAGTTGGCCAAACAAAACTGTCGTAGAATTGTCACGGCAGATGTCCTAGTATGAGGACTTAGTCGTGAGGCCAAAGCATCTTTGTAGTAGCTTGAGAGGGGTTGAGCAGAATCGAGAGACGCAACACAAGACAAGGATTTAAACAGCTTCGGGGCCCGGGAAACATCATTCGGTAATAGCCCTACATATTGTTGTGGCTAGATCTCATTATACTCCTGAGAGAGTCGCCGCATAAGCCGGCTCCCCCTTTGTGTCTAACCCTAGATATTCTTTCTTCTCCCCCCTTGGGGTGCCTTCCCCTCCTTATATATGTTGAAGGGGCGGGTTACATGACTAGTCCTAGTAGGATTAGGATTACTCAATCACAAGTGGAATCCTAGTCTTTCTTCCTTCGTAAGGGAATGTTCCTTACACTTTCCTCTTAAGCCGGCCCACCATAACATGAGCCGGCCTTCTGGGCTTTGGGCCTTGTTGTCCATCTGACCCGCCCGCCGGGTTACTAATGAGCTGCCAAGATCGGGCGGGTTATCTGTGAATCGCCAAGCTCCGGGCGGGTCACTAGTGAGTCGCCACGCTCCAGCCGGGTCATACATCCGGCGGGTTACACCGCGGGGTACATCCCCGACAAAAAACCCAAATATCCGAGAAGAATACGAGGCTATAAGTAATCATGCATATAAGAGATCAAAGAAACTCAAATAACTTTCATGGATGTAAAAAGATAGATCTCATCATAAACTCAAAGTTCATCGGATCACCGCAAAAAGAGTTACACCATATGGATCTCCAAGAGACCATTGTATTGAAAATCATCCAAGAGAGAGGAAGCCATCTAGCTACTAACACGGACCCGAAGGTCTACAAGGAACTACTCACGCATCATCGGAGAGGCACCAATGGAGGTGGTGAACCCCATCCAAGATGGTGTCTAGATTGGATCTGGTGGTTCTGGACTCTGCGGCGGCTGGATGAAAATTTCGTCGCTCCCCTAGGGTTTCTGGAATATTGGAGTATTTATAGAGCAAAGAGGCGGTCCGGGGGGGCACCCGAGGTGGGCACAACCCACCAGGGCGCGCCTGGGCCTCGTGGCGCGCCCTGGTGGGTTGTGCTCTCCTCGAAGCACCCCCCCCCAGGCGCAGCCAACGTCCATTATGCTCCTTCTGGTCGAAAAAAAATCTCCATAAAGTTTCATTGCATTTGGACTCCGTTTGGCACTATGTCAATAGGTTAGTACCAAAAAATGATATAAAATGACTATAAAATGATTATAAAACATCCAAGATTGATAATATAACAGCATGGAACAATCAAAATTGTAGATACATTGCAGATGTATCAGCCTCGCAGACGACCCCCCTGATACTATAAAATCCTATTTTTCAGGAAAAAAATCAGGGAGAAAGAATTATCGCGATCCACGAGACGGAGCATCCGCCACCTCCTGTTCTTCATCGGGAGGCCAGTTCTGGAGTCTGTTTGGGGCTCCGGAGAGGGGGATCTTCGTCCTTCGTCAGCACCAACCCTTCTCCATCGCCAATTCCATGATGCTCCCCACGGGAGTGAGTAATTCCTTCGTAGGCTTGCTGGTCGGTGAGGAGTTGGATGAGATTCATCATGTGATCGAGTTAGTTTTGTTAGGGCTTGATCCCTAGTGTCCACGATGTTCTAAGATTGATGTTGCTATGACTTTGCCATGCTTAATGCTTGTCACTTTGGACCCGGGTGCCATGATTTCAGATCTGAACCGCTTATGTTATCACCATTATATCCATGTTCTAGATCCAATCTTGCAAGTTATAGTCACCTACTACGTGTTATGATCCGGCAACCCCGGAGTGACAATAATCGGGACCACTCCCGGTGATGATTGTGTTTGAGGAGTTCATGTATTCACCGTGTGTTAATGCTTTGTTCCGGTTTTCTATTAAAAGGAGGCCTTAATATCCCTTAGTTTCCAATATGGAGCCCGCTGCCACGGGAGGGTAGGACAAAAGATGTCATGCAAGTTCTTTCCATAAGCATGTATGACTATTTACGGAATACATGCCTACATTATACTGACGAACTGGAGCTAGTGTCGTATCGCCCTAGGTTATAACTGTCTCATGATGAATATCATCCAACAAATCACCGATCCAGTGCCTACGAATTTATCACATATTGTTCTTGCTAAGTTACTACTACTATCGTTACTGTTGCACTTGCTACCAAAATACTGCTATCACTGTTACTGTCACTATCGATGTTGTCACTACTATCAAAACTATCATACTACTTTGCTACTGATTGCTTTGCTGCAGAAGATTAATCTCCAGGTGTGGTTGAATTGACAACTCAGCTGTTAATACCTTCAAATATTCTTTGGCTCCCCTTGTGTCGAATCTATAAATTTGGGTTGAATACTCTACCCTCAAAAATTGTTGCGATCCCCTATTCTTGTGGGTTATCACACAACCGGTCCAAGCGCGAAGCATATGTATAATGGCGTCTCTCTTCGTTTCGGAACGATAGACTATGGCAACTCTCTTCGTTTCTGCACGATAAGACTGACAACGAAGCGAATCGAAATGAACTAAATCCGGCTAGCCTGCTTCTTGCTGCATATAAAAAAGCCAAGGCCCAACCAAGCCCATAAATCAATCAAGGCGCTCACCCAGATTTCAGGCATATGAGCCAGGCATGCCCGAGAACTGCCTGGAAATTGCCCAGATTTAGGTGAAAATTGGCAAAAGTTGTCAAATATCAAAATCCATCCCTCTAGGCTAGAATCCACCAATTTAGGCAGGAATTAGGCTGTTTCGGGCCAGTTTGGTCAGACGCCTCGTACGCGGTTCATTGCCTGGTCACACTACTACCTACTATTTAAGTCAGTGGGTTTGGCATGTTCTCTCACTTGCTTGGGCCTTGGGAGCAAGCTGGCATAGCTCCAAACATAGAAGTAGACATCTCATGAGGCCTTTTTTTTATTAAAGCCAGGACTGGAAAGACTCCATGTGGTTGATCCCAGGAAATCTAGGTTGACAAAGTCAAAGGCCTTTGGTGGTATTATGGATGTGAATATTGAGTGTGCCTAACCAAATGGGTTGCCTTCTCCCCAAGAAAAGTCTAGGATTTCCTTGCCTTTTGATGGCCTTAGGGCCATGATGGCACGATGGATCTCGGTCTTTGCCGATGGGAGAGCTCTGTTTTCAATTGTTTCTTCGCGTTGTCTTTTGTATGGCTGAAGGATGCCTCGGGATTGGCAGAACTTGATCTTGAGCTGTGAAACCACTTCTTAGCTTGCTTTTGTCTGATATGGTGCTTGCCTTCTTTTAGCTTGTGCGGGGGGATGAACTGCGACTACCTACAGTACATCACCGAATGCATTGATTGGTGGCCGAATCTAGATGTTGATGGTTGACGCTTTTCTTTGTGCATTGGCAAACTATTTCGATTGGGACGGGTCACGTAAAAGACAGCTCAAATGGCCACATTCTTCCTTGGAATTTTAACAATGCCCCTAATGTGATTTCAGCTCTAGTTAATCTTTGGAATTTTAATCTCCTAGCTACATTCCTAGTCCACTCAAAATAATTGTAATTCAGTCAAATCTTTTGAATTTGACTAGAACTGCTTTAAATCTTTATTACAACCTTTGACTGTTCAAATGCATAGACATAACAGCATCACCAGGATGCAACTTTCGTTCGTTAGTACCAATCAGCACAAGCGCCGATCGGCCTAACAGAAAAATAGAACACCTCAAACCCAAGCCCCAAGCTCATCTATGTCTCTTTGACGCTGCCCTGGTCTTCTCTAAAAATACTTTGACACACAAGTGCCAATCAACTCGAGACTCACCTGCTCGTCGAGTCGTCGTTGCACTGCCTCTCGTTAAGCATCGATTATTATGGCTTGCCCTACCGCTTCGTTGAAAGGAAAGAAAGGAGACAAGGCCAATACAGGAGGCGCAGTAGTTAAGTCCACGACCAGCCCCACTAAGCCGACGTGGCAATCGGCCAGAGCCACGTATGCAAAACCGGCTACAGAAACCACTCTAATGATCATGTGCACTTCTTTCATCCATTATATAACAAATTTCATTTCTGTTTATAACAATTTCTGCTTCTTCATTCTATTTAGCTTCCATCACCCACCTGGAGCAGGTCTTTGAGCACTTGAAGGTGTCTTCTGTTGGGAAGGGTTGTATGTGGTTTCTTAATTCTATTTTTATCCACTATATGTTCATTTCTGTTTACATTCAGGGATCTGTGTTCATTATATAACAATTTCTGCTTTTATTTTGTTTAGCTTCTGTCTGGTGATGACTCGTATGTCTATAATGAAGAGTTTGTTCTTTCTGATGAGGGTGTTTTCTCTTAATCCTATTAATTCCATATACTTTGTGATGATTTATTTCCAGTTTTTTCTATTCATTCCATTTCTTCTCTATTTCTTCTCTGTTCTAACATTTTCCTCTGTTTAATTATTTAGCAACCGGAAACGGAATTTGGGTCTACAAGGTGTTCGCCAAGAAGAGCAAGGGGCAAATTCGCATGCAAAATAGGCGTGAAGGTTCATCGGATTGGCGCCGGCACCAAGAACGGACTCGCTCACATTTAGTTACGATAGCTATGGAGATTTAGGAATAGATTACTAAATTTTGTCCTTGCTTTGTGCTCTAATGTACTATCCAGTTACGCCTAGTCTATTGCAAGATGCTCCAAATGTTTCATAGAATGCCCATCTGCTTTCCCAACTTCCAGTTACGCTAGTCTGTTGCAAGATGCTCCAAAGGATTCAGTAGAATAACATCTGTTTTCCCTGCTTTATGCTGTCGTGACTTGTGTTGCCAATATTGTTATGCCTGTTACAATTTAGTTTCCATTTTGATCGTTGTATATTTTTTTTCTTTGTGAGTGCATATGTTAATAGAGCTATTGATCATCCTTTATTCACTTGTTGGCTGAAATCTTTAGCCGTTTAAGCTATAATTATTCTGGATTTATGTACACATTTAACCATATATGAGGGAATGCTATAGATATACTCGTTTTTGGAGCACCTATGTACAAATTTAATCATATATTTGTTAAACCATATGGTTTAACAGAAGAGCTTATATACTCACCCATGTACTCATCTAGCTCTATAGCTTAAATAGCTCCAAGTTTTTTTTATAAGTAACAATTTCAGTTGCCTATCACCCCGCTCCTCTTAATATATAGATATTTTATACTAAAATTTTACACTTACCATACTACCGTGTTAAGGATTATAATTTTTCATTACTTATTTTTTAAAATTAAATAGCAATTGTATTATTTATTTATTATATTTGTAACGCATATCATTGAAAAATACTCATGCTTGCGCTAAATTCAATTTGTGTTTTCTTTAAATTAGTTTTAATAATTGTGTAAACTGTGTATACATATCTATATGAGATAATTCTAAAACATATAGTTTAACAAATATCCTAATAGTAGTTGTCTTATAAGATTAGGATAGTAATATCTATAGAACATGCTAGACTAGAAATTTAACCATATATGAGGGATTGCTATAGATATACTCGTTTTTGGAGCACCTATGTACAAATTTAATCATATATTTGCTAAACCATATGGTTTAACAGATATGCTTATATACTCATCCATGTACTCATCTAGATCCATCCATGTGCACCAGGTTAAGCCTTGTTAACATACTAGTACACAGTCTAACAATGACAACAAGTGTTGTTTTTTAATGTTGTTATGGGTTAGCGTCTTGTAGGCTGCATCAGCCCAACTGGTGTTTTTGGGCCTCACGTTGTTTTTGTGTGCAAATAAAAAAATGGATGAGTTAGGCTGTGTGAGGAATTCGACTGAACCAAAATTTTGGCAAGACAACTTTTTGTTGTATATGATTGTTTTGTATTCGTTTAATCTGAATTTAACGGCAGATGAAAAAGTGACTGACCAAAAATAAATTTTCAATCACTAGACAATTAGTCTGTCTCCTTTAAACCCGGCCCCCGTAACACAATTCCGTAACAAAACACTCGTGAGTCTACCACTACTCCGGTATGCTGCCGTACGAGTTACTGGTGGTGGCTGCTCAGTTTTCATTCAACCAACACTAAGTAAGCCAAGAGTGCGAAAATCCTTATTGATTATTATTTTATCAAAAATACAATGAATGTCCCTCATCCTCACTTTTTACATGGAGGAAGTACTAAATCGTACTATGTGGACAACGTGAGCTTGGACTAATATGTATGTCATTCATATTGTAAAAAACTCGTAGAGCTGCTCTGATAATTTTGCTCATATTTTCTCCCATACGGCATAGTCATTGCCATGCGCGGCCACCTTGAAGCCTCCCAGAATGAGGTGTCCCACATCGTATCTTGGCCCGAGCTTGACGATGATCTTGTCGTCAATCTCAGCGAGATAAAGGTCGGCGTCGGCCTCTATGATTTGCAGCTTGCTCTCACTGTGTATCCCATGCCGGGTCCTGATTGACACCAGGCGATCGATCTCCTCCTTAAGGCCCCAGTCGAAGAAATGATCGTAGAACTGGAGAATCACGATTATTTTCATCAGTTCGGTCGTGGTTTTTTATTATGAACGAAAAAAGAGAAGTAAATTTAGATGTGATGAATTGGTACGATGACTCACGATGCATGGGGTCCCTGGGTGCGTGAGGATGTAGGCATATCCCTGCATGACCCTATCAGAAGGGAAGGGCCACATGTGTTGCGTGGAGCCGGTGTCGTGGTTGTCCACGAAGGTCACCGCCTTGGCTGGCCACCACCCGATCATGCCTGGCGCCTTGCCGTCGGTGCCGCGCAGCCGCCACAGCTCGCCCTCCACGGCCACGTTCAGGATGCCCTTGGTGGTGAAGTCGAACGTGGTGGCGGGGCCTTTGCCGCCAACCTTGTCCACCCAGTTCACCAGCTCCTGCCGGTGCTGGTCCTGGTTGAGGTTGGGCTTGCCGTCCCCGCCGTACGCGAGCGACGTCCATATCTCGGCCACGGCGAAGCTGGGCTCCGAGCGGTCGATGTAAATCTTGGCGACGTCCGCGGAGTAGCCCTTGGCGAAGTCGAAGCGCCAGCCGTCGAAGCCGACGTCGGCCTTGAGCCAGTTGAGCCACTCGACGAGCTCCTTCTGGACTCGCGGGTTGAGGTGGTCGATGTCGGGGGCGGCCCCGAAGTCGGCGCCGGTGTCCGGGTTGCCGGTGCCGTCGGCGTAGGGCCGGTCGTCGCGGCAGATCATGTGGGGGCCCCAGTCGAGGCGGGCGTCGGGGGTGCCGCCCTCGAAGATGCAGTAGATGCCCCGGCCGTCCTTGTGCTCCGCCGTGCGGTGGTTGATGACGATGTCGGCGATGGCCTTGACGCCCTTGCCGTGGAGCGCCCCGATGAGGGACTTGAGCTGCGCCTTGTTGCCGTACTTGGAGGCGTCCAGGTCGTAGAGCCGGCCCGGCATGTAGCCTTGCTCGGCGACGGACTGCGACGCCGGAGGGAGCCAGACGTGCGTGATGCCGGCGGCGGCGATGTCGTCCACCTTGCCCATCAGGAAGTTGTACCACCCGCCATTGTGCTTCCACGACTCCCAGTTAAAGCCCTACCGCACGCAGAACTCAAAGTTCAGTCCAAAACAAAACATGATCGCAGTCTGAAGACAGTTCTTGCCGACGAACAAGATCTTACCTGAAAGAGAACTTGCCCGGAGGCCAAGCTGGCCGACAGGCCAAGGAGGACCAGGAAGAGCGAGAGGGACAAGTGTTTGTTCGCCATCTTCTTCAGCTCTGTGTGTGCTCTTCAAGAGGACGGTGGAGAACTGATGGATTCAGCTGGTGTGTCTGGCCAGGTATTTATACTGTGCTGCAGCATGCCGGAATTTGCAAGTTGCAAATCATTTTGCGGCGTGCTCGGCTTGAATGCTCCTTTGGGCCAGTGGATATGTCGGCCGGAGTTTGTTATCGGCCGGTGCGGTGAGCTCAAAAGGCGATTCAATGCCCAAAGTGATGGAGCCAGCCTTCGCCTTCGGTAAGAAGGCACCGGCCAAAACGACTGTCAGTTATTCTGAACCTCTGAATTTTGATGAAGAACATTTGAGCATTTTTCATGGAACAGTGTGCTGTGGTTACAAATCACCATCTACTGCAACTGCAACGGCATCCAAGCCAAGAAAATTGGCAAGAACATGGAAACCAGTATAGTTCTTCAGCTTATCAACCGATGGTTTCAGCTTTCGCGCACTAAAATGAGGTCCAGTCCAGACATGCTGTCCGTAACCCTTCGTAAAAGATCAGCGGCAACTGATGGCAAGTGGGCAGGATGGCTCCGAGGTTACTTGAGCATTCCTGGTTAACAAACAGAAATCCAGTCAGCAAATTCTAACCCTGAATAACCCGGATGTGGTAGATAAAACTGGACATCAGGCTCAGAAACTTTCAAACTTCCGAGGAGATAAAACATACTCCCTCCGTCTCATAATGTAAGACGTTTTTCAAAAAACGTCTTACATTATGGGACGGAGGGAGTATATCCGAGCATTCATTCGTTCGATGTGCATTCATTTCGTGAGGGTAGGAGTATGTGGCAAGAAAATATAGATTGTCCATCCCAAGGAATTCCGATTGGGGGTTGCAACTCCTCGACGTCATTTCCGTACCAGAAAGAGGCTGCCGCACTTTTGCTCAAGCAACTTTGGGTGGGATAAGCAGGCGCCATGATAAACGCTGGGCAGAGACGTTATCGCCAGGCCAAAGCAAATCCAACTGACTCAACAGAACAAACGGAAGCGTGTGATATCTCTACGCAGAACCGCAGCCGCCAGGTGAGGCGCACGCTATCTGTAAGCACAACTGCTAGCAACAGGAGTAGATTCTACAACCAAGGTCCAAGAACAACAGTAACTGATGATGCAGAAAAAGAAACAAGTCTGCTTTGAATAAGCTGAACACAAAAGGTACCGATACAAGAGGTGCCAATACATTTTATTTGGGGCCAGAATAGCTTGAAAATATTCTTCGGACAGGGCTCAGCAGTGATATTCCTTTCTTTCAGAAGTAACAAAACATCAAACGCATGAACCCACCGGTAAAAAAATAGCAGGTGGATTCACACCAAAAGAAAAAGTACTAAAGGAGGAACTAGTGAGTACATCACTGGCACATACACAACACTACTGCCAATATGAGTCGCCTGGTCAGGCGGCCTCGGAGCAAAAAGGAAGGCCACTTTGACCACACGATCATCTGGATGCCACAGGGAGGTGAATAAGAAACGGAGAACGGTAACGATAGGAGTATCTACAACACTAACTTGACATGTTTTCCTGCTGAACCCTGACCGACTCTTTAGCGCTACCTTTCTGTCACATTTTATTACGACTGTCTTGTTCGACTACGACGAAGTTAAATTCACAGATAGTTCTCTGTCATGACGAGCCGTTTCTGGTCACTTGAAGTATGATGACATGTATAGTCTTACTCCGATGTCCACCGGACAATCCTCGCCACCGATTGCATGAAGAACCACGGGGATGTCGCTCAGGTAGCTTATCACCATGGGCAGAACGGCTGGGGCAACTTCAACTTTCACTGCCTCATCGCTCAGCAAAACTGATTCCACAGTCTCAGTTGCTCCTGATTCATCTCTGTCTTCGGGTAAGATTAGCTCGGATGGGTTCACCACCACCGCGACTTCCTCAATTGCTCTACTGCATCTGAACTGGCCTCCCCTCTTTTGGGGCTTATTTCTGCATGCATCAAGCACCAAGGTTCCAGTGGCTTCCAACCATTCAGTAGATAATCCCTCGACTTCATCATAGTATATCCTCCGTTCCATCTACATCAGAAAATCATGATCAGGTGACTCAAAACACACAGAATGGAGAGCTTATATTACATGAGAATTAGGGGCAAAGTCATACCGAGAGTTTGGGCACATAAACTGACATGAACCTTGGTCCAAGCCCCAGAACTCTAGCATTACAGACATGGGTCTGCAAAAGTAAAACCACAAATCAGTTAAAATAAAGCTTGCCAGCAAACTTAGTTGCGGGAAGTAAAAAATGATGATGCACCATTATTACCTCATTCCTCTTTAGTAGAGCCCACATGTAGAGCTTCTGTCCAGCTTCTTCTGCACGGCGACTGGCCCACTTCCTTTCATTACAATGTTCAGCAGCCTCCCCAAGATCTTCAGAGTTAGGGACCTTAAACTTCTTAGCTGCAGCAGACAGTGCTTCTCTCCCTTCTTTGGATTCAGCAGCACCCTTGCTAAATTGGAGGCCTGTAAAGCATCTACTCACAACTTCACAAGATGTACCTTTGACTCCATTCCGCCCAGTGGATACTTTCCTTTGTTTCAGATACATCTGTTCAGCCTCAATTACTGCATTCAGTGTCCTGTGAACGATTATATCAGGATACCTTCGAAGTGGTGAAGTGAAGTGTGTGTACAAAGGGATAGATAGCGCATAATGAGCCCAATCATCCTTCTTGCTTATCAGGTCCCCTGTGCAGAAGTATTCCGCAGACTGCATTTGCTTTGAAGCATAAAACATGAGAATATCAAACATAACAGGATCACCTTGCAACTCTTCCTTTATTCTGCAAATTGAAAGATGAAGTTGACCGGATGATGAAGAATCCAATTCAAACCCATTTTTAGCACAAAATGCCTCAAATTCTTTTAGCTTCCGTGGATTAGGTTCAGGATGCCTACGAAGTAAAGCACAATCAGGGAATGCATTGGATATAACTTCTGCAGCTGACATATTTGCCAACAGCATTAACTCCTCAACAATGAAACATGCATCATTCCTTTTATAGCGATAGCTATCGCATGGAGCCCCATCTTCATCAAATAGGATCGTGGGCTTTGAAGTGTCAAGAGAAAGAGCTCCACCCTTGAATCTAATATCCTTCAGATTTTTCGAGATCTCATAGAGGCATCGAAGAGACTTTATAACATCCTCATGTTTAAACATGCCATGCACTTGAAGAGATGCAGCTGCAGATCTAAACTGGCTTGAATCACTAGAAATCAGATCTTGCACGAGATCATATGACAGCTTGCAGCATGAAAAGATAATGGTACGGCCAATCCAGCGATTAACTATGCTGCCATGAGGATCAATGTCCCAAATAACTGAAAAGGCAAGCCTGTCTACCCCAGGATTAAGCGAAACTAGTTCTTCTGAAAGTCTTGAAGGCAACATTGATACTTTACGTCGCAAGGTGTAAACACTGGTAGACCGAATCTGAGCCTCAGCATCTAATGCAGTCTCTGGATGAACAAAGTAAGAAACATCCGCAATATGGACCCCAATACGGACAATTCCTCCAGAAAGTGTCTCAATAGATATTGCATCATCAAGATCCGAAGCAGTAGGAGGGTCTATTGTTAAGGTCAAAACATTTCTCAGATCCTTTCTTGCTGCAAGTTCTTCTTGCGGAATCTTCCAGCAAGTGTCAGGGAGACATGCCATGGACTCAGGGGAAAATTCAACATCAGATATTGCATTCTCAAACAGTATAGCATCCATATGTGTTTCAACCTGTCCACCCTTTCCCAAGAACTGTACGACACAAGCCCAGGGATAGGGACTTTCATCATTCCATTCATCAATCTGTGCAGCAACTAATTCCTTCCAAATAGTTGTATCACCTTCTTTCAGCCTCTGTTTGATACCATCTGACAAAGTGCTAATACTAACAATCATCTGCGGGAACTTGGGATCAGTAGGCAAGATTTGAACCAAGCCTGTGAAAATTGAGGATGATATATGGTTCATCCTCTTGGAACCCTGCACATTCATCTGATTTCTCTGCTCTCCATCGGGGAAATCTGAGAAAGGAGCAAGGAAACCTACAACAGTACTACGGCGAGGAGACTTCTTTATGACAGATACTACTTTCCCGGTAGGGCGTCTGCTTGGGTGATTGTATATCACAGAACAGATCCTCTGTAATGCTCTTGCAAACTCGGTCTTAGCTTCATCCAGGTCTTCATAATTCGCTGGGACAATAGCATGCCCATTTTCACAAATAACAGCTTGACTAAAACCACTGTTCTTGTGATGGTTATGCATCCTGTCCGGAACAGGTTGGCCATTACTGCACTTTTCAAACCTGCAGCTGGCATCTGCCTGTCCTTTCTTCAAACTATGATTCCCATTTGTTTCACTAACTTCACGAGCAACAGAAACTCCCCCAGTGGCAGGGTTGCATGCAATGTTCTGCCCTTTCATTCTAGTCCAGTAAACAACAGGATCCAATGTGATGGCAACAACATCACCTTCAATCTGCAAAGTGGGTCAAGAAAGAGCATGTTATTGCAAGTAAGAGAACCATGTACTCTGGGTATATATAGTAAGAAACACAAGATCAGAACTGAGCATTCATAATTCCATATCTATTCATATAACACATCAAGGAAAGAGAACGCTTTCTTACAAACATATCAGCTAAATTAATTCGCTGCATGAATTGTTTGTACTTCTAACTAAGACGTCCTGAGAGAATGTTTTCTCAGGATTATAAAGACAGAAACAGACAAGGTGATTGCATAAAGAATGCAGGTTAATATTGCCCACGGGAAAGACGAACAAGGGCACAACATCTTCAGCAAAACATTCAGAAAAATGACCACAGCATAAACATAATGTATCATGCAGCTTTGCTTAAATCATTTTCAAATGCAAGAGCTTCAAGCATGCTATTTGGCCTAAGGGCATACCAATTCATCCATGTGTTTAGAGTCGACTCAAAATCACGCCAAGAGCAGGTAATTCTCCCAATGTGCTTGACAAATTTGTGGGAAAGCAAGCTAGACATAGGTTCTACTTATATAATTTACAAAGTCACAAGCAATCAATAGTTGAACACAAATTGAAATGTCCATTCCTGTGGCATCACAAAACAACTTAACAGCAGAAGATGCAAAATGACAAACATCGTACATAATTTTTGTTCTTAGACTCGCCTCCTGCCATATATGACAAGCATTGTGTTACCTGAGTTCCTAGCACATTATAATTCCCAAAATGGCTAATCAGTTAATGTACAATTCAAGGCAGAATGACAGGCTGGAAGCATCATTAAGCCTTTGCACTATCCACTAATAGTAGTGTATGGGGTTGCTATAAATTACAGCACACAGTTAGCACCTCACTTCTTAACAGATGCACTCATGTTGCAGTGTGTGCAAGCAGACTTGAACTTACCGCTCGGTTTTGCGCCGACCCGGTAATGAGAACATCCACAGGTATGCCCTCGATCGTGCAGTACGCCTGCAACACCACAGATTCCAGACATTACCCACCAGTAGCACAGAGACAGTACAGTGAGAAGCAAATTAGGAAGAAGGAATCCACGCTTACCTCGTTTCGGTTGTGAGCATTCACGCGGAACTTCCCCGAGAAGACATTCCCTCTCTGCAGAGGAGGCAACAACAAATCAACACATTAGTTGTCTCCAAAAGAAATCAATGCATTAGTTCACGCAAAGTTAGAGCTACGGCAAGGCTGCAAGCGTCACGATCCGCTACCTTGAGGGCGTCCTCCACGACCTGCTCGGGCCAGTAGGGCGGGAAGAAGAGCCGCCTGGGAGCCCCCGCGCCCGTCCCCACGACCGGACCGCGCGCCTCCACGCGGTGCGGCGTGGGCAGCAGGGGGCAGGACCGGCTGGTCCCGGCCGCCTCGGCCAGCGCCGCGGCGTCGAGCCGGGAGTCGGCGCGCATGGGCGGCATCGATCTGCACGGGCTGGGGCCCGCCGCGTCGACCTGCGGGGGCGGCGGCGGGGTGGCCTGCTTGGGGCGGCGCGCGGGCCGGCGTCGGCGCCTCCGCTCGGCGTCGTCCTCCGTGTGGGGCGGCGGCGACGGTGAGGCGCGGACGGGGATGGCGGCGGCGGCGTGCTCTCCGGTGGCCCTCATGCGCAGCGGCCCCTCGCGTTCCTCGAAGAGAGATAGGGAGGGGATGGGAGGGGAGGGGAGGGGGGGAAGGTTCTAGAAGGCGGGGGGAGGCCGGGGGAACCCTAGATCTGGTGTGGAGGAGGCGTCGCGGCCCTCTGCGGCGATACAGGCGGGAGGGGAAAAATCGAGGTGCCGGAGGGCGGTGGGGAGCTGAGGAGAGGGGGAAGGGGAGGGAAGGGGAGGAGGGATAGAGGAGGCGGGCCGAGGCGGTGGCTTCGAGAAGGGGACAGGATATAATAGAGGGGTGGGGTGGGGCGAGGGAGGGAGGGAAGGAAGGAAGGGAGGGGGAGGGACGGACGGCGCGGCGGCTTTGGGATATTGTGTTTGGCTTGCGCGGAGTACGTGGTTGCGTCGCGGGGCGAGGACGGCAGGCTGGCAGGGTTTGGTCGGTCGGCGATGGGGTGCGCCGACTCCCGCTTTTCCCGACGCCTCGTCGCTTTCTCTCTCTTTCTTTCTTTCTCTCCTCCCGGTGGTGCCTACGCACGCAATATACCTGCTGCTCGGACATGGGCGTTTCTTAGCTTGAGCCCGGATGAACGATAAAATCGAAAAAAATACAAAATTCTGAGTTTTCCACTGGTAAACATTGAAAAATGTTTTAAATGCTTGTAAATTTTCATCATCGAATCACATTCGTGGAAGTCGTAAAAAAAATGATGCTCCAAAGATGCTATTTTCGAAAGCATTTTGGCCACGACATCCACAAATGTTATATGATGATGAAAATTTGCAAACACTCGGAATATTTTTTTTAACGTCTGTCATATCACAAAAGGTACATATTTTTTGAATTTGCTTTGATTTTTTTACTGTTCATGCCAACAGTATTTGAGCTCGGCTGAGATTAGGACTTTCGCTGATGTTGCTAGTTTGCTGCTGCTGCTCCTTCATTTTTGTGCATGGGTGCGCCGTGGCTCCGCCTATGTGCTCGGGCACAGGTATTGCACCTGCGCGTTCGTCGCCTGCTTCTACCCGTGTAACGTTGTTTGTGGTGTTGGTCATGTTGCGTCGAATGGTGAATGCTTCCATGGATCAATGGACACTGTCAAAAGCTTATAAAAAATCCTTACCAAATTCAAGGTGCTTGGGAATAGTATTGTGAAAGGCTGCCTCGGGGATCCTATACTGCGCACGGGTCGGGGGATAGCATCAAAACACGCACATCTGCCCGCGGTAATGGGCCATCCGTTAGTCTGTTTCTTTATTTGTTTTTCTGTCTGTCTTCTTTTTTTCCTTTTTAAATTCGTGAAATTTATTTAACATCACAAAGAATTTACAAATTTAAGATTTTTTTAAAGTGTGCATTTTTTTATTTTTTCCAAATTTTTATGAAAATCCAGAATAATTTTAAACTTTGCAAAATTTTACGAAAATCAAGAACAATTTCCAATTTCAATGGATACTTCTCAAACTCCCGAGCATTTTGTAAATTCGTGAACATTTTTTTGAATTTGTGAACATTTTTCAACTCATGAAAAAAATCGTGAAAATTTTCTAAATCTTTATATTTTCGAAAAAATCATGAGCATTTTTCAGAATCATGAACACTTTTTAAAATCGCAAACATGTTTCAAAATCCGAGAACATATTTCCAGTTCGGAAGCAATTTGAAATTCGCCAACATTTTTTTAATCAAGGGCACTTAAAAAAATGGAACAACTTTTGATATTCACAAACATTTTCTGAATTTGCAAATATTTTTTGAATCGGTGAACCTTTTGTTTTGAATATAATTCTACTTATCTTTTTCCAATCTTTCTCAAAAAATCTATTCCTGCTTTTTTGATCCAGTTTCGGTTATTCCCCTCAATAGTTTCTATCTTAAAAATACCTTGCTAACACAATAAAACTTCTTAGTTCCTTCTATTGAGATGAAAAAGAAGAAAAATTGGATTTCTATTCATAGACTTTAAAATTCAGACTAAATTAGAAATATTAACTAGAATTCTTGAATTCGGAACATTTTTTGAAATACATAAACTATTTTTGAATTCATGGTCATTTTTTAAATCTGTAAACATTTTTTGAAAATTGTGATTTTTTTTAAAAAAATGTGAACATTTTTCCAATTTGTGAACATTTTTGGGAAATGCCAAACACTAAAAAAACAAAAGGAAAAAACTATGCGCCCCATCCTGAAATGATTCGGGCCAAAGCGTGTACGCATTGCGCTACGGGTGATATACAGGTCACATTGAATATGTCTTGCTTCCCTAGACATGTAGCCAAATCTGGCCACATGGGTCGGGTCCGCTGTGAAAGGGCTTGACATGGCATGACCTGTGTCGGGCCTTTTATAAAAGGGTCATCCCATGCGGCCCGAAGGCTTGGCCACAGGGATCACCCTGGCATGCCAGTTATAAAGGTTGGCATGACACCGCGTCGACTATGTCTCGCCTCAGGAGGACCGTAGGATGTCTCGCTAAAGCGGCTACAGTAGTCGGGCTAGCACATTTCACGCATAGCTAAGAAAAAGAGAAGAAAAAGGGAGAACGAGGGATCGAAGCCCTTGAGCTCCAGGAAGAGGTCGATCGCTGCTAGCCATCACGCCCGCCAATTGTTTGTGTTAAGTAGCGGGGGCACGACGGACGTGGAGTTTCTACACCTGAGCTCATATGCTCCTTGTGTGAACAGTAAAATAAATAAAATAAAAACATTTCAAAAAATTATGTATTTTTTATGGCATACTTTAAGAAATGTTTGTTGTGCATGTAAAATTTGATCACAAAATGACATTGGTGGAAGACGTGGTAAATAAATAAAATTGGTGCTATGAAAAATGTTACTTTCAAACGCATTTTCAAGCACTGATTTTGCTTTTGTCTTGCCAGGACTTCCACCGATGTGATTTAGTAATGAAATTTTACATGCACAAGAAACATTTCTTAAAGTATGCCACGAAAAAATCAGAATTTATTAAAATGTTTTTCTATTTTATTTATTTTACTATTCACACCAGGAGCATATGAGCTCAGGTGTAGAAAGGTACTTTCGGGGCGCGGCCTACATGAAGCAAGTCAAGCTGGTTTTCTCCAGATTTTTTTTTTCATTTTCTTTCCTTTTCTATTTTTTACCTTTTCTTCTGTGGTTTTTTCATTTGTATCTTTAGTTTTTATTTCATTTCTCTTTGGTTTATTTGGTTTTCTTTGGTTCCTTTGTTTTTTTATTTCTATACTTTTTTATACGTCAACAATAATGTTCTAATATGCATTTAACATTTTTTCAATACAACTCTAATTTTTTAATACATGATCAAAAAATTTATACACATTTTAACATTTTCAAATGCTTGATTAACATTTTGCTAAATGTGATCTTAATATTTGCTGAACACATGGTCAATATTTTTTCTATACACATTTACTATTTCTCAAATGCTTGATTAACATTTTCCAAATACTTGTCAACATTTTTTTCAAATGCTTGATTAATATATTTTAGATACATTATAGAAAAAAAAAGTCATTGTTTTTTAATACATGATCACTATTTTTTCCTATACACATTTAACATTCGTCAAATGCTTGATTAACATTTTTATATACATGACAAAAAAATGTCAATATTTTTTAATATATGGTCAACATTTTTTCTATACACATTTAACATTTTTTCAAATGTTTAATGACCATTTTTCAAATACTTATTGAACATTTTGTCAAATTCTTGATTAACATTTTATCTACATAATAAAAAATCATCATTTTTAATACATGGACAGCATTTTTTTCAAATGCTTCATCAACCTTTTTTCAAATGCTTCATCAACATTTTTCGAGTACTTGTTCAAAACAATTCAAATGCTTGATTAACATTTGGTAAATACATGATAAAAAAATTTATACACATTTTTAATACATTTTTCATATATGTGATAAACATATTTTCTATACACATTTGATATTTTTTAAATGTTTGGTCAACATTCTTCAAAACAATTTATACAATTTTTTGTAATATATATATATATATAGAATATTTTAAACTATAAGTAAAATAAAAATAAAGCAAAAAATAAACAGAAAACCTAAAAGAACAAAAAAAGAGGTTGTGTCTTCCCGTGCTCCTGGGCTGGTCCATCTCAGTCTCCCCTTCTGCGAGGGTTCCTACACTCTCGTTGAAGGCGAGATATAGAGGCGCCCGTACGACATGACACGGCTACAGTTTTCTTTTTGGCTTGGTGGGCCATTTCGGCCTTATGAGTCGCTCGGCCTTCTGGGCCTTTTTGGTTTTTTAATTCAAAAAATATAAAAATGTGTAATAAAAACATACAAGAAAATTTAAAATCAAGAAAAATACAGAGAAATATAGGGGAAAACTAGTTAAAAGCTCGACTCAAAAAGAAGCAAGGTGTCATATGGATAAATATTGAACTTTATTAGTAGCTACCTCATTAAAACCTTCCAGGTAAATATCCCCTTGGAGGAAAACCTTGGTAAGGAAAAAGAGTAGTGCAAAGTTTGCTCAAAATTACAGATTACAACTAATTTTCTGGTTGTCCGTCGTCTAAATAAAGATTTTCAAACATGAATGACAGATCTATGTTATTCGTATTGTGTTAGGCTCTCTGTCTGGCTAGTTCCCAATCTTCCATGATCATTAGTATCTTCGCCCTATGACTTGTGAGATTGTTTCTTTTCTCATTGAGTATTCTTCCGACTGGATTGAAAGTAAACTCCGATGATACCTTGAGCCGGGTACCGCTAACACATCTCGTGTTAATTATGGAAAGCATCAGATATGTAAGTTTGTGATCATGCTACCACTGCCATATGTTGAAGTCATCGTCATTTTGTTCCACTAGTTGATTTTATCACTGTTAAGGTATGTTGCTAACACCCGGCCTAGTCAACTGTCATTACAATGCCTTGCTTTTGTTGGTGTTGAAGGGCTCAAGGAAGAGGAGGAGGAACCAAATATCTTTCCCCATGCTCCTTTCTTCTTTCTAGTTGTTGGTGCTAGTGGAGGCCTTTGCAATTAACTCTAACATGCTTCTAATCGTACATTATCAAACCCTGCAAGTTTAGCCATATGATCAAAATAAATACAAATGCATACATTGGAATTTCTTTCCAGTATTTCAAACATTTGCTTTTCATGGCAACAACAACATCACATAGTTTCAAATCACTTTCTTATGCTTTCATGTGTGTAGCTTTCTAAAATATATGATGCACCATTAAAGGAGATGTGGGATGATAAACCCCAGGCAAAGCAAC
This sequence comes from Aegilops umbellulata, assembly GCA_032464435.1. Lineage (NCBI taxonomy): Eukaryota > Viridiplantae > Streptophyta > Magnoliopsida > Poales > Poaceae > Aegilops > Aegilops umbellulata. Next base: position 61,016,685 of record CP136057.1, read on the forward strand.
AGTTGAACCGTAGAGAAGCTCTAAAAAAACTTAGCAGTACTTCAGTAATATGCCGATCATTAGGGGTGAGTTGGGCTTGTTCCATAATTGATAGAGTAAATTGACTTAATAAAGACAATAAAACTATCTTTATGTGGAATAAGATGCTTAAGCATCATATATGTAGAGTTCCATCTAACAGGCATGTCTAAAGCGAACTTACGAGGGACATACTTGTAGCAAGGCAGCACCTCATGTAGTTTGCAATTCGTGTATTAGAAGCATTCAAGAAAGAAGTCACAGTTCGCAAATTGTCAATGTATGCAATCAATCTCTTTAAAACAGTTTAGCCATAAGATTAATTTTATGGAACATTGATGCAATAAAAAGATTGAAAGATCATGGATGTCGCCTAGAGGGGGGGGGGGGTTGAATAGGCGCTTTAAAATAATTACGGTTTAGGCTTGAACAAATGCGGAATAAACCTAGCGGTTAATTTGTCAAGCACAAAACCTACAACAACTAGGCTCACCTATGTGCACCAACAACTTATGCTAAGCAAGATAAACTACTAGGTAATAGCAAGATATATGACAAGAAACAATATGGCTATCACAAAGTAAAGTGCATAACAAAAGAGCTCGGGTAAGAGATAACCGAGGCACGCGGAGACGACGATGTATCCCGAAGTTCACACCCTTGCGGATGCTAATCTCCGTTTGGAGTGGTGTGGAGGCACAATGCTCCCCAAGAAGCCACTAGGGCCACCGTAATCTCCTCACGCCCTCGCATAAATGCAAGATGCCGTGATTTCACTAAGGGACCCTTGAGGGCGGTCACCGAACCCATACAAATGGCAACCCTTGGGGCGGTCACCGAACCCGTACACTTTGGCAACCCTTGGGGGCGGTCACCGGTACCCGTCAAATTGCTCGGGGCGATCTCCACAACCTAATTGGAGACCCCGACGCTTGTCCGTAGCTTTACACCACAATGATTGAGCTCCGAACAACACCAACCGTCTAGGGCGCCAAGGCACCCAAGATGAACAAGCTCTAGGGTGCCCAAACACCCAAGAGTAAAAAGCTTCTCAAACTTCACTTCCACGTATCACCGTGGAGAACTCAAACCTATGCACCAAATGCAATGGCAAGGGCACACGAAGTGCCCAAGTCCTTCTCTCTCAAATCCCGCCGAAGCAACTAATGCTAGGGATGAAAATGAGAGGAAGACTGAGGGAGTCCTGGATTAGGGGGTGTTCGGGTAGCCGGACTATACCTTCGCCGGACTCCTGGACTATGAAGATACAAGATTGAAGACTTCGTCCCGTGTCCGGATGGGACTTTCCTTGGCGTGGAAGGCAAGCTAGGCGATGCGGATACTCAAGATCTCCTACCATTGTAACCGACTTTGTGTAACCCTAACCCTATCCGGTGTCTATATAAACCGGAGGGTTGTAGTCCGTAGGACGAACCATCATCATACACAATCATACCATAGGCTAGCTTCTAGGGTTTAGCCTCCTTGATCTCGTGGTGGATCTACTCTTGTACTACCCATATCATCAATATTAATCAAGCAGGAGTAGGGTATTACCTCCATCGAGAGGGCCCGAACCTGGGTAAAAACATCATGTCCCTTGTCTCCTGTTACCATCCGGCCTTGACGCACAGTTCGGGACCCCCTACCCGAGATCCGCCGGTTTTGACACCGACATTGGTGCTTTCATTGAGAGTTCCTCTATGTCGTCGCCTTTAGGCCCGATGGCTCCTCTGATCATCAACAACGATGAGGTCCAGGGTGAGACTTTTCTCCCCGGACAGATCTTCGTCTTCGGTGGCTTCGCTCTGCGGGCCAATCCGCTTGGTCATCTGGAGCAGATCGAAAGCTACGCCCCTGGCCATCAAGTCAGGTTTGGAAGCTTAAACTACACGGCTGATATCCGCGGAGACTTGATCTTCGACGGGTTCGAGCCACAGCCAAGCGCGCCGCACTATCTCGAGGGGCATGATCTAGCTCTGCCTCCGAACAGTGTCCTGGAGGCCGCACATGCACCGGTTCCGACCCTTAACTCGGAGCCTATTGCGCCAATTGAGGATGAGCGGTTGGACGTCACCTCGGGGGCTACGATCTCAAAGGCAATCGAGCCAAACGCCAGCCCCGCACTCCGCATGACCCGTGACTCCGAGGGTCTAGACTCGTATCCGGACTCCGAACCCCCCGTGCCCCTACCAATCGAATCCGATTGGGCACCTATAATGGAGTTCACCGCTGCGGACATCTTTCAGCACTCGCCTTTTGGCGACATCCTGAACTCTCTCAAGTCTCTCTCTTTATGAGGAGAGCCCTTGCCGGATTACGGTCAGCAAGGATGGGATACGGACGATGAAGAAATTCAATGCCCACCCACCACCCACTTTGTAGCTACCGTCAACGACCTAACCAACGTGCTCAACTTTGACTCCGCAGACATTGACAGCATGGATGACGATGCAGGAGATACCGATGAACCAACGCTCATAGGGCATCAGACAGCCACCTCATCTCACGATGTGTACATGGTGGATACCCCTAAAGGAAATGACAACAAGGAAAAAGGGGATGGAACGGGAGATAGACCCACCGGAAAGCAATCAAAGCGTCGGCATAAACGCCGACCAAAGCCCCGCCTCGACAAAAACCCAGCCATAGAGCAGGACAAGCCGGTAGACGACGAGCAAGCCTTAGAGCAGCCGTCCGAACAGGGCAACACGGATAGAGAAACCGAAACTCCCTCCCCCGGCGAAAACGGCATTCCGGACAACCTTACGCCGGATAAATCCATGGAGCAGAAGAGTCTCCACAAGAGGCTCGTTGCAACTGCACGCAGCCTGAAAAAGCAGAAGCGGAAGCTAAAGACAGCGGAAGATGCACTCCGCATTAGATGGAATAAAGTAATCAACACCGCAGATAGGTACGGCGACGGTCGCCGTACTAAAAGCTATCCAAAGAGAAAGCTACTGCCCGAATTCGACGAAGAGGCCCTAGAGCCCTCGCATTCAAAAAATAAGAAAGCCATACGGTCGGATAGACGACCCCATAAAGCGGCAAGTGGCGCCGAACTTAAATCGGTATGCGACCCACCAAAGGATTCGCATCATGGCCTAGCCAGGTCCATTTATGGGCCAAGAAAGCAAGCTCTTGTAAGCAATGCAAAAAAGCCATCGTCAGAATCCGGCACACCCAAATACTGGGGCGCCGCACATCCCCTATGTTTCACCGATGAGGTTCTGGACCACGAATTTCCCGAAGGATTCAAACCCGTCAACATAGAGGCGTATGATGGAACAACAGACCCCGGAGTCCGGATTGAGGACTACATCCTCCATATACATATGGATAGAGGAGATGATCTCCACGACATTAAGTATTTACCCCTTAAGCTTAAAGGGCCAGCCCGGCACTGGCTTAAAAGCCTTCCCGAAAACACAATTGGAAGTTGGGAAGAGCTCGAGGATGCTTTCCGAGCAAATTTTCAAGGGACCTATGTCCGCCCTCCGGATGCAGACGATCTTAGTCACATAACTCAACAGCCCGGAGAATCAGCTCGGCAGTTCTGGAATAGATTCCTTACTAAAAAGAATCAAATAGTCGACTGTCCAGACGCCGAAGCCTTAGCAGCTTTCAGGCATAATGTCCGAGACGAATGGCTCGCCAGACACCTCGGCCAGGAAAAGCCAAGAACAATGGCCGCACTCACAAGCCTCATGACCCGTTTTTGCGCAGGAGAGGACAGCTGGTTGGCAAGATGCAGCCCCAGCGACCCAAGTACATCCGAAACTAGGGATGGAAACGGAAAACCGCGACGCAACAAGGATCGTCGCTGAACTAAAGAAACAAGTCTGAAGCGCACGGCAGTCAATGCCGGATTCAAAGGCTCGCGACAAAATCAGACAAAACCACCCCTCCAGGATAATAGGGATGATCCGTCCAACTTAAATAGAATCATGTACAGGATATGTCAGATACACAGTACTCCCGGGAAGCCTGCTAACCATACCCACAGAGATTGTTGGGTTTTCAAACAATCCGACAGACTCAATGCCGAACACAAGGGGCTCGACACACCAAGCGAAGACGAGGACGAACCCCAGAAGCAGAGCACCAGGAGACAAAAGAACTTCCCACAATAAGTAAAAACAGTGAACTCACTTCACGTAACAAAACGTGTGTCACCCATAAAGGTACGCACAATACGACCTATCCCCAAGGGGTCCCGCCACTGGTTATTAGAACCAATCACCTTCGATCAGCTAGAGTATTCTATAAATATCAAAAACGCAGGCTGGACTGCCCTGATACTCGACCCAATAATTGGCGGATTCCAGTTCTCAAATGTCCTTATGGACGGCGGCAGTGGACTAAACCTGATATATCAGGATACAATCCATCACATGGGGATAAACCCAGCAAGAATCCGCCGCAGCAAAACCTCCTTTCAAGGGGTAGCACCTGGTCCGGACACCCATTGTATGGGTTTTCTCCGGCTCGAAGTTATATTCGGCTCTGCCGATAACTTCCGTCGCGAAAAGCTGACCTTCCATGTCGTCCCGTTTTCAAGTCGCTATCAAGCACTACTGGGACGCGAAGCTTTCGCTCGCTTTAACGCAATACCGCACTATGCATCTCTCACGCTTAAGATGCCCGGTCCACGAGGCATCATCTCTTTGAAGGGGAAGCACTAGAGTGCGCCTCCCCCAAGCGGAGGACTGTGCGGCCGCTTAGACAGCCGCACAATAAAATAGCCTCACCAACCAAAAAACTTTTCGACATAGGTCATTAAAGGCCACGAACGCGGAATAGACGAGTTGGGCACAAGTCCATCATTAATGCAGGCTTGGAGGCCATATACCCCGTACTAGGTGCTACACGCAGAGACAATAAAGCTCAATTTTACATTTTACTTTATACTTCATTTATTTTAAAACCTTTTGTTCGGCACGACCCGTTTTCAATTTAGTTACTCTCTTTTACAGATGAACGTCGTGCGGCGCCCGTCCAGGATACGGCACAACGGAGACACAGGCGCAGACGTGCAGTAGGGACCCGTCCTAAAGGATTCTTTTCAGATTAAGACCCTGCGTAAACCTTTTTTACTGTCTCTTGTTGCAACACATCCCCTGGTTTTTTCCGATATAGCCAAGGAGGAGGCTGGCGTCTTGGCATGTGGCCACGTCAGAATTTTTTGCACGTACCTGGACACTAGGGGCTTTTTTAGCAAAGAGTGTTGTTTAGCCCGCACTCGTAAAGACCGAACACCTTAGGGAGTGTTCGGCGTCGCGAGTTTTGGCATTATATGCATCAGCTCCGAATCATGTCTTTGGTCAAATGTTGGGTTGCCCGGCTCCTGAGTTCGGCTACCTTACGTTCCGCTCTATCGGCTAAGGTAGCACCAGGAGAACTATTGCGATTGTGCCCCTGTTCGGTCGGGCGAGCACCTCAGTAGAGAAAGCCGAAAACTGATTGTCATGATATAGCGTGAGACTGGTCAGCCACTCGATGACCTATTGGAATCTATCGGATTCCTCCGCTTTAACGAAGGGCCGCTTCCCGGTCAGGCACATACGCGCCCCGAACTCGGGCGAGCGCAGTCGCCGCTAATGGGCTACCTAAATAGTCCCACTGTCAAGCTCCTATGGCTAAGTGAAAGTGTTAAAGCATTATAGTCCGGTTGCCTGGCCCGCTGCGCTATCACCTCCTTTGTAGGACCAAGACGTTGGGTTAAGTGTGAAAATGCGTCTTCTGCGAGCACCCCCGCACTATGTGCGTGGGGGTTGAAGCCAACGACTGCAATCTTTCAGATTTTATACATATATTTTAAACGGCCGCACAGGAGGTGTTCACAATACTTGAAGGCACAAGTATAAAAAGGCCACTACAGCTTATCAAAATATTACCTCATCATTACATATGCTATAATAACATAGCATCCTTCGAGCACTGCGTCTCTATTACACGAGCGCCTTCAAGGACTTCCTGAAAATAGTGCTCGGAGGACACTCGGCTTTTATCCGAATCTCGGGACGCAATAACGGTGGTCTCCATCTTTGCCCAGTATGTCTTGACACGGGCAAGAGCCATCCTTGCACCCTCTATACACGCCGACCTCTTCATTGCATTAATGCGCGGCACTGCGTCAAGGAATTGCTGCACCAAGCTAAAATAACTCTTCGGCTCCGACCTCCCCGGCCACAGATGACCCATGACATACTTCATGGCGAGTCCGGACAACCTATTAAGTTCGGCCCATTGAGCCAAACGATCGTCCACTGCCAGTGGACGCTCTGGATTGTGAAATTGCGACCAGAACAGTTTTTCCACTTCACGATCTTCCAGATCTCGGAAGTGTTCGGTCGCATCAGCAGCACTCGCTGCCAAATCCATATAGGTGTCCTCCACCACATCCGGTCCAACGGAGCAAGCTTCGGATCGCAAAATTTTCTCCGCAGCATGAAGGGCTTTCCAGCCGCAATCTGTTCGGCCTAACGCAGCTCCTCCTTCGCAGCTCTCATCGCAGAGCGCGCGTCCTTGGCATCAGCAACGGCTTTCTCTAGGACCGTCTGTCTCGCCTGGTCTTCTTTCTCAAGAAGTCTGCAATGGTCTGCAGTGCTCTTTAACTTTTCGGCCATACTGGCCATCTCTTCCTTGCTTCGGCAATGAGCAGCCTGTTCGGCTCTCAGCTCTTCAAGGGCCTTCTTGGCAGCCGCATCACTTCTCCTGGCTTGATCTTTAGCTCGGGCAAGTTCTTCCCTAAGACTCTCCACGGCGGCCGCACCATCTGCGTCAAGCACACATATCGTAAGACACTGGCATAAAACTCTTCTTACCTAATGCTGCCCGAGGAATCACATACCTTGAGCCTCATCCAACCGCTTGTTGACAAGCGCGATGTCGGCATCTGCCACATCCAGTTGCCGCTTTAGTTCGGCAAAACCAGCAGTTCGGCTTGATTTCGGACACCCTGCGGCCTACATTAAAAGGCGACATTTTAGACCTGGGATTATGATCCTCCGCGTGCCATCATTTCTTGACGACATGCAGAGTCTCAGGGGCTACTATCTACATAGGGCGCATCTTATTTACGCGCAACTAACAAAAGTGCACATTATCTAATGTACCTCGAAACCCATCAATAAACTTTCGACGGCCACACGCAATCCGCTCTCTGCGGACAAAATCTTTTCAATCACCGTGCCCATTAATGCACGGTGCTCCTCTGAAATAGAAGCTCGCCCTAGCAGAACCTTTAGCTCCTCCGGCCGAGCACCAGAAGGTGCCAGACTCGTCCCATGACCTCTTTCGAAGGCCGAACGCGGAGAACTTCGGGGGCCCCATAGCTATCTTCCGCCCTTGCCGGACTCGGAGAAACCCTCCGTGACGACACCTCAGGGTCGCCCGCCTTGTTAGGCGGCACAGCAGAAGGAGGCGTCCCGCTCTCCATCATCTCCGGAAGAAGATCCCCCGAAGACGAGCTCTGCTGAGAAGGGATGAGGTCCGAACTACAAGGTAAAAATTCGGTTAAATTTCTCAGATATAAATCACGGATTTCCCTCATCCCTCGAAAGGAAAATCTTTCTCTACTTACGGCTCGCTGGAGGGCTGATCTCCTTGAGTACGTAGTCTGGCCGAGGAACTCCCCGGCGTCAGACCCTCTGATGAGGATCTTTTCCCCCGCTTCGAGACCACGGTCTTCAGATCGTCAGAGGCGGCTCTCTTCTTTCCCCTGGGAGAGGAATCGTCGATTCCTCCCTTCGGAGCAGCCTCCTTCGAGGAGGCCATAGTTTCCTTGTCCTTCCCCTTACTTCCCTCCAAAGGCACTACCTCCAGCATCCTGACTAGCACGGGATCCGGCCTAGTTTCGGGAAGGGGAGCCGGACACCTGATCAGCTTCGCCTTCGCTATCCACTCCTGTTTAAAAGGGGAGCTCTTTTAAGGGCAAGTTTATGATAATTATACGGATAGAAGGTCCGGGCACAAGGTTACTTACTTGAGTATCCGGGCGATTGCGGCTTAGGCCTGCGTCCTCGGTTAAATCCGGACACACTTATTGTGATCCGAAGAACAGTTTATACATCTCCGCGGGCGTCGCGCCCATAAAATCCCAGAGAGCTCGTGGTCCCTCTGGATTGAACTCCCACAGGCGAAGGGGGCGACGTTTGCTGGGCAGTGTCCGGCAAATCAGCATGACCTGCGTCACCTTGACCAGGTTGAGGTCTCCTTCCAAGAGATCCTTAATGCGGCCCTGCAGCAAGGGTACGTCTTTGGGTAAACCCCAATCTAACCCTCTGTTGATCCACGACGCTAGCCGTGGTGGGGGACCCGAGCGAAAGGCAGGAGGCGCCACCCATGTGGTGCCCCGGGGAGCGGTGATATAAAACCACTCTCGTTGCCACAAGCCTAGCTCCTCTTGAAAAGAGCCCTCGGGCCATGGAGCATCGGCATTTTTTCTTATAACAACGCCTCCGCACTCTGCGTGCCATCCCTCGATCATCTTCGGCTCCACTTTGAAGGTCTTGAGCCATAATCCGAAGTGAGGGGTAACATGGAGGAACGCTTCACACACGACGATAAACGAGGAGATATGGAGGATGGACTCCGGAGCTAAATCATGAAAATCCAGCCCGTAATAAAACAACAGTCCCCTCACAAAGGGATCCATGGGGAAGCCTAACCCTCGGAGGAGGTGAGACATGAACACCACGCTCTCGCCGGGCTGGGGACTGGGAATAACCTGTCCTTGAGCAGGCAACCTATGCGAAATCTCGCCAGTAAGGAACTTAGCCTCCCTCAACCTTAATACGCCCTCCTCCGTGACGGAGGAAGGCGTCCATCGACCTTGAAGGTCAGAACCGGACATTGTCTAAGGTCCGAAGCGCCTGGAATCTGGAGCCTGGGGTGTTGGAACTCGAGGCGACAGACGAACTCGTTTGAGATTAAGAAAAGGAGCGAGGCCTTGGTCTCTTTATAAGAGGCTGAATACCAAGAGCCCTCCCCGTAACCGTTTTGGACTCGCCTTTAATCGAGGGAACGTGCTAACGGGCACGATTGGGTTACCCACGTCCGTATTGATGAGAATCCCGTTAAAAGGGGCACACGATCTCTGCTTTGACAAGACGTGCCAAGGAAACCGCTTCGCTAAACGTGCTGAGGTGGAAAAGTGAAAACAATTTGTATAAAGAGCTTGGTCGTGGTGTGATGACGCACTGCGGAATACGTCAGCAGATTTGATTTGTGTTAATATTATTCTCTCTATGGCAATATGTGGAAACTTATTTTGCAGAGCCGGACACTATTTTTGGTGTTTACAATCTTCTATGAAGGACTTGGAGGAGGAACCCGCCTTGCAATGCTGAAGACAATCTGCGCGCCGAACTCGTCGTCATTGAAGCCTGATTCAGGGGCTACTGAGGGAGTCCTGGATTAGGGGGTGTTCGGGTAGCCGGACTATACCTTTGCCGGACTCCTGGACTATGAAGATACAAGATTGAAGACTTCGTCCCGTGTCCGGATGGGACTTTCCTTGGCGTGGAAGGCAAGCTAGGCGATGCGGATACTCAAGATCTCCTACCATTGTAACCGACTCTGTGTAACCCTAACCCTATCCGGTGTCTATATAAACCGGAGGGTTGTAGTCCGTAGGACGAACCATCATCATACACAATCATACCATAGGCTAGCTTCTAGGGTTTAGCCTCCTTGATCTCGTGGTGGATCTACTCTTGTACTACCCATATCATCAATATTAATCAAGCAGGAGTAGGGTATTACCTCCATCGAGAGGGCCCGAACCTGGGTAAAAACATCGTGTCCCTTGTCTCCTGTTACCATCCGGCCTTGACGCACAGTTCGGGACCCCCTACCCGAGATCCGCCGGTTTTGACACCGACAAAGACCAAGAAGGAGAACACCAAGAACTCCAAGATCTAGATCCAAGAGGTTCCCCTCACATAGAGGAGAAAGTGATTTGTGGAAATGTGGATCTAGATCTCCTCTCTCTTTTCCCTCAAAAACTAGCAAGAATCCATGGAGGGATTGAGAGTTAGCAAGCTCGAAGAAGGTCAACAATGGGGGAAGAACACGAGCTCAAGAGATAAGGTTGAATGAGGAAGAAGACCCCCTTTTATAGGAGCTCCCGAATCCAACCGTTATGTGCTCAGTCTGCGCACGAGCGGTACTACCGCTCAGGGGAGCGGTACTACCGCCCGGGCGGTAGAACACGGAGAGCGGAGCAAAGCAGAGGGCGAGGCAGAGCCGAAAGAGCGGCACTATCGCTGGAGCCAGCGGTACTACCGTTGGCCGCAGCGGTACTACCGCTTGGCCCAGCGGTACTACTGCTGGGACCGCGCACAACGCCTACCACGAGCATAGGGAGAAGGAACTAGGAGGAGGGCCATTGAGTGGCACTAGGGGCGGTGGTAGCCGCGGTACTACCGCACACGAGCGGTACTACCGCTCCTACTGCCGCTGAACCCGACACGAGAAAACCACGTCTCGAGTCGAGGCGGTACCAACGTGGAACCGGAGCCGTACTACTGCTTATGGCCATAGGCGGTACTACCGCTGTGGGACAGCGGTACTACCGCTTGTGGCGATACGCGGTACTGCCGCTCCGGCCCAGCGGTACTACCGTTGGCGCCATGCTTATGCCACTTCCACGAAAACAAGTATACTCCAAGAAAAACCAGAACTGCCAAAACTTCTGCAAATGAGCTCCGAATTGAGCAAACTCAAGCTTGTTGGATACAAGACGACGAGTAGCATCAAAACAACGGCTGGTTATAGTAAGAATAGGCAGGGGAGGTATGCCTAACAAATGGAGGAGTGGAACCTCCAACAGAGAAGAACGGGCATAACCTCCAACATCAAAAACATCATAGAAGATGCAAGTGAACGCCGTTTTTGATGAACTCGAGCTTGTCATCAAGATGACCATAAGCTTCAAAACTCACAAAGAGAACCAAACAAGAACCAAGAAAGATGATGCAAGGATGCAATGGTTTGAGCTCTCTACAAAAGATACGATCAGGCTACTCATCGAGAGCCCCCCCCCCTTGATAGTACGAAAATAGATCCTATAACCCGGTCTCCCAACTACCACCATGAGACCGATAAAATAGAAAACCTATCAAGGGCAAACCTTTGCCTTGCACAAGGTCCACTTGAGCTAGATGATGACGAACTTGACTCCCTCAAGATGGACCACTTTTCTTGATTGCATTGGCTTGATGAAGACTAGTTGATTGCTCCCCCATACTCCACTATGGGTGAGCCACTCTTCCGCACATCTTCACAAGTCCATTTTCACCACAATGGACGACAAACTTCAAGCATTTGATCTCTTCATGTTGCTCCACTTGAACTTGCACACCGTAACCTAACCCCACAAAGAACTCTCACGAATACCATGGGTTAGTGCACAAAGCGTAATGGACAATGCTTACCATACCATGGGATCACTTGATCCCTCTGTACATCTTGTACGCTTTGTGTGTTGATCAACTTGATTCACTCTTGACTTAGTCTTGATCAACCTTGATTCTTTCCAACTCTCTTCATTTGGATGATGTCTTGAAGGTAAACATGAATGATCAAACAATCTTCTTCTTCAAGACATGCTTGCAATAAGCTCAACTCTCAAATGACCAATCTCTGGATAATTCCTTAAAAGCACCAGGGTCAACTCATAAACTCCTTGAAACCAACAAATGGACTTCAAGACAAACCTACGGACAAATCCTTCAAATATAATTCAAGACAATCATTAGTCCATAGAGATTGTCATCAATTACCAAAACCAAACATGAGGGCACCGCATGTTCTTTCAAAGATGCAGCACAAGAGTTAAAACAAAGGAGTGAGGACACTCATTGCACCAACATTTGATGCAACATTATCCAAAGTTATTGCAAAGATCTTGTTGGTGAGTCCAAAGTCTACCACAACTTTAATTATAGAATGAGCAATGTTCTCACCAATGCGCGATACGACAATTAATTCGAATCCTATGATTCCTTTATCCAGTTGCCATGTTTCGTTAACATAATGAGCAACCACACAAATGTAGTCTTTCTTAGCCCGACCGCTAAACAGAAAAATATGCATGTAGTAAAATATTTTATTTTTATTTTTTGAAGACTAATTTCACATAACTTATTCTTATCCTAGTTGTAGTTTGTCTAGAAAACTAGAACGATATCTAGTCTAGTAAATTACAAAAGAGTTGTCACCATTGACTTTTCCACCTCGCATGGGTTGTCGATGTAGATAAAGACACTACAAACTGTTTGTCACGGCTACGTGTATTAATCATGAAAAAACAGTTAGCCATTTCTTCAAGGGGCCAGATGTGGGAATATTTTTTTTCGAGGGGCCATGGATGTACTCCCCACATCCGGTAATATAGAATATTTAACAAAATAAAAACTACCACGTTTGGCGTTTGTGTCTCACTGAACTACCACTTCTTAATAGTGACAAAAGGCTACCACATTTACTTAATTTTGTTTGCAAAAATCTACCAAATGCGTTTGATAACCGACGATTTAAACACGTTTATGACAGGCGGGACCCGCCCATCAGGGTTGATGTGGCAGAGAAGTCAATTCCGCTTATCTTGATTGTTAAGCTGACCATTATGATAGAGAAAGAGGAGGAGGAGGAGGAGGAAGGAAGGAGGAGGAGGAGGAAGGAGGTTGATGATGATGTGTGGGGCCCACTTGTCATAACGGTCAACTTAATAGTCAAATAACCGGAGTTGACTTTCCCACCATGTTAGCCCTGATGGGTGGGTCCTGGTTGTCATACACGCGTTTAAATTGTATAAATCGGTCAAACGCACTTGGTAGTTTTTTGCCAAAAAATTAAGTAATTGTGGTAGTCTTTTGTTAGTGTTAAGAAAGTGGTAGTTAAGTAAGACACAAACCCTAAATCTGGTGTTTTTTTTGCTGAACACTCCATGACATAAGATGTTATTACAACTAATTTACTCACATATTGGTTGTAAGACAATCTTATGAACGGAGGGGGTACTTAAGTTTGAAACGGGTCCATTTAGTAGAAAATATACATTCGATTTAGGGTACGTCGTTCGAGATGCTCTCAGCCCTCCGATCACACGTGAAGATTCGTACTACACTGAAGGCCACCTAGACAAATCAGATAAACCCCATCATCCCCTTATCCTCGAGCCCAAACAGCAAACGCGAGCAGAGAGCGCAAACACGAAGATGGCGACGATGTCCCTCGCCGCGGCCTCACCCCTCACCGCCTCCACTCCCCGCGGCCTCGCCGTATCCGCGCCCCGCGCGCCATTCCTCGGCCTCCGCGCATTTGGCGCGCCGGCGACGCGGTTCGCGGGACTGTCGGCGGCGCCGCGGCCGTCGGAGAGGGGCGACGCGGCGGTGGCGAGGATGGCGAAGAGGGAGCAGGAGCTGGAGGAGATACGGGCCATGGAGACGGCGAGTCTGGAGCAGGAGGTGGTGGACCTCAAGGGGGAGCTCTTCCTGCTCCGCCTCAAGCGCTCCGCGCGCCAGGAGTTCAAGTCCAGCGAGTTCGGCCGCATGCGCAAGAGGGTATACACCTCTTTACTTCCTCGGCTACTGCTTTGAGTATTGCTTGTGTAGCTGCTGGCTTCATGCCTACTCTTTTGCCATCTGGACGCTTGGAATTGGACTAGTCGTATGGTCTGCTCGGTCGATATGTTCAGCTTACAGACTTTTTCACTGAATTCTGCTCTAAGCTAAAATGCTCATGATTTTGAAATGCTCGGCTGATGACTCGACCAGTTACTGACAGTACTACTTAATCGGGTGGAGCAGTCACTTGCAAATTTGCTAGTTGGATGCTTGCCTGAAAGCTTAATTGCTCTGATTTGCATTGTATTTCATGGAATGTTGCTGGATACTGGATAGTGCTGAACTTAGTCATTTGGGGACAACTGCAGTCTCGAAAGCATCCCAACAGTAGTCCTTGACATTTGCAGGTTTCATCTTTGACACTTGCGATATGCTAATTAATAATTATACTCATCACCTGCTTGAAGGTTGGAACCTTCATCTCAGCACGGGGTGAACCTTAGAACAAACAGTTAGCAGCGAAATAATTCATATCTTAGAACCTCAGATGACTCCTGTATTAATAGATCTATGACATTTGGAAATGAATCTATCAAGTTAATGTAGTATTCTTTCAGATGCCTCAGTAGCAGTATGTCTCAAAATTGTTTTTGACTTACGTTTTCATCTTTACATCAGGTTGCTCGTCTGCTGACCGTGAGAAGAGAAAGGGAAATTGAACAAGGAATCAACAAAAGGAATTCTAGGAAGCTTGACAGGAAATGGAAACTGGGTATTGTGGTTGGACCACCACCATCTCTAAGGGAGAAGAAGGAGGAGGAGTAGAAAACAGCAAAAACAGGCAATTTGCACAAGTCATTTCACCCCTTATAATGGTTTGTTTTGTAATCCAGAGTACAGCTTTCAAGTCCTTGCTGTTAAAACCAGAACTTATGTTACCATTTTTGCGTGTAAATCTCAGTTTTATTTGAAATTTCCGCCACTTCTTTCTGTGTTTACTGTTTATATTCTTATATAATTGACATATGAAACTACGTGTAAGGAGTTTATGCTATTCAGTCGTCAAGACTAAGTAGCACTCCGTACCTGGCTTACATGATTTATCATTATGCTCAACCGGATCAAAGTATGTCATTTGATGACATTTCAACCTTGATTCTGTAGGACAATTTCGTGTTACCATTTAGTTTTCTGCGCCATAACAACGAAAACACATGGCCTCCCCTCTAGTTTTGTGTGTGTGATTATGCTCAACTGTGCGTTGCCTATTCTTTTGAATCTTTGCCATGTCATGAAAATATTCAGTCTTACAAATGATTTGTCTTCTCAAAGTTAAGAAAAGGAAATAATATTATGTCTGCCTACTTAACCCACCAATTAAGAAAAAACAAAAAGGGTATACTGTGCTCAATGAGAAGCTTCAATAATTTTAAGCAGGTAACTGACTTGTTGTTCATTCAGCCAGCTTAACTGTCCAAACTGCTCATTCTACTCACTTAACATTGCTTTGTGTGGGCATATACCCTTAATGATTTAAAAACTACCCGGACCACCTTTTGACAGTGACCACATCAGCCACTGTCAAGATTGCTCACTTTATTGGACCGTGATGCTAAAAAGAACTGATTTACCTAAACAAAGAAGATAAACTAATGTAAAGAAACATATTGTTCTACTCATATCTATGATAATAGTTTTGTGAATTATGGTGCTTTGTTTTGCTCAGTTTACTATTTATCAAATATTTGGAAACTTCTGTGAAAATCTCTAATTCCTCTTCTTGTGTAGGACACTCAGATTGTTGTTAGTGCTGATTTACAGCTTCTAATCTAGCATCTAAAGTATGCTGCAGATGTCATGATCAGTTCCATCATTAGTAAGCCCAGACTGCCAGGCAGGCCCTTTAGCCCAAAATTATAGTGCTGATCTGATATTAGTTTGAGATGTTTGAGAGGCTTCACCCACAAGACATTCTAGTCACCTTGTTCTCATTTTCTGCTCAATATACATTCAGGACTTAGTACTGTAGTTGGACCTGGATTGTTTGATATGCTGATAACGGAAGATAGCATTCACGTGCTCTTTAAAAAAAAAGTTCCATCTCATAGACAGTTTTGTTTTTACCTTTTACCACAGCTTTCTCTTATTCAGTTTTTGTGACCAAAATAGGGGCAAAACCTGCTAAGTAATGCAAATCTAATGGTTTTACCTTGCTGTCAACTGTTAAAACACAAAGAAGCCCCAAAGGAAATTTATGTCCTACACAAGACTAATGCTCAACGAAGTTTGAAGTTGGTAGAGCCACAAAATTTTACCGGTTAGGATTCACTGTCGACCAGCTTCGCGTTATATATTATTGGCTGTGCCATCAGATGCACAATTAGTGAAACACAGTGTTACTTGCTAAAGGTTAAGTAGGTAATTTCTTTTGTCACACAGTATTAGAATCAGAGCATGATTGCAAGAATACTTCCACACATTTCATAACTGTTTCTAAACTATGCTGGGACCTGTTGACAGAATCAGGAAAGGTTACTATTCACAGTTATCACATATGTTTAAACCATAATTTTGTGATTAGACTCAACAGCCATGTGTATTTATCAAACATGAAGATCGTAAGAAGTCTTATTCAGCAAGTGTATTCCAATATTCACCAAGGGGTGTCTACCTGTGTGTGTCTTTAATGCATTTTCCTTTCCCAGTTCCAACTACTCCAAATATGGATTTTACAATAGTCTACCACCTATTCTCACTTTCTCAGTGACATAGGAAGCTTAGTGCAATATCCAACCTGTGGCATCATAGGTACCACCTTGATTTGCTTCCTTCTCCCAAATGTCCTTGGTTGTACCAAAATTGAACCACACTCTATTCACACCTTTATATAGAAAAATCCGAAAACTGACACTTGTCAGTGCCAAATAAAGCGGTGCTGTTATTGTTTGATTAAATTGAGTTTATTAATGTTAGCCGTCAATGTCTTGGAGGAAAAGGCATCGACCAGTACCTGCTCACAAGTCACAAGAAAGCATAGCATTTTAAAAGAAAACTAAAATGTAAATTGTTTGAAGCTGTGAGATGTTTGATCTCCGACAAGGACATGATGACAAATGACTATGGCAAAACACTAGCAGTGCTTAGGAAAAGCTGATGGCTCATGCATGATTAGCATAATTTAATATTGGTAGTGACAGCAGCATATGTCTTAGGTGCTTGGATCCTTCTTATCATTGCTACTTGATTTCTAGCCCCTCTTTTGACAGGGCAAAAATTAGTCAACTTCCTATAACTGCCTCGGAAGACAAGTTTCTTTCCTATATTTTGCACTACCAATAGTAGCATCTGGAAGGTTCCTTCTTTGAGCATCACTGTATCATTTTTCAATAAAGCATTTGCAACTTGCAACACAAGCTTTTCTCTTGAAAAGACCACATACGTTATCTGTTTCTTCTCTATATACCGTGGATCAATACATATATGCTCCACTGTTCTGCAACTCTGTTTTACTGCTAGTAAATTTTGATTTTATATATGTTGATAGCAGAGTGAAATATTATTAGAATTATGTTCTTCTACTTAAAAACAAACTTAGGGTGCATAACTACATACGTCTTCAACTAATACACATTGACATTTAAAAAATGTTTAGTGTGCCACATGCAGTTATATACTATTCACAGGCCTGTCATTCTTGTATTGACAATATATTATGTAGGAGTTGGTGAGCAAGATCCCAGTCTCCCATGAAGCACTTAAACTAGGAAATTGCAAAAAAAAAAGTCGCACAAAATTCAAGCTGGAAAATTTATATAGGAGCAGATGTATATGTACAAGTGTTTTGGCGTATACTGTATATGCATAGGAGCATATGGGTTGCCAATGCATGTGGAAAGCTATAGCGCTAAAAAGTCCAACTCGAGCTACATCACTACAATGGAAATCACATCACAAATAAGAGGTAAGATGTGAGAAACTAAAATTGAAAAGGCAAACCAAAGGGTAGCACACACTTGCAGTCAGAACTCATGCAAACTCGCTCATGAACTCATCATAAAATGAGTCAGACCAAATAGGGAGTTGGGTGCTGTTGCCCTCAGCGTGACAGCTTGAGGTGCTGCAAGCATCGCCGAGGTTGGAAATAGAGAAGTCGGCAAGTGGCGGAAGGGAATCCTCTGACAGGAGCAGTGGTTTCTGGGTGCCATTATCCCCCTCACCGCTGTTTGCACTGTAATCTGAGTTCTGGTTGGTACCATTGATGATAGGCTGTTCATGTTCGAAGAATGAGCTACTAGGTATCTGGATGTCAGGCACTTGCCCGGATACTAAGTCTTGGCCATCGATACCCTCCAGGATCCTTGGAGATGACAGCGAAGACAAGGAAGACATCTGCGAAGGACTCAGGAGGCCGATTTGCTCTAGGTCAGTGGGGATGGTGTTGATGCTGCTGGAGCTGGGACTAGTCGCAATGGCTGCTGCGGACTGAAGCAGGCACTGTAAGTACTCGAGCTTTGCTGCCTGGACTGCATCGGCTTGCAGCTGGCTGGCGCTTTGGTCGTCCCACGGGCGCTGCTCCACAAGCTGGCGGAGGTTGGCTAGTACGATGAGCTGTGGCAGCGCGGCGAAGAAGTCGGTCCTCGGTCGGTGCGTCATCGGGTCGAAGCCCATCTGGATCAGCTTCTTCTTCAGGTGGGTGTTCCAGAAGTTCTTGATCTCATTGTCGGTCCGTCCGGGGAGGTGCTTCGCGATGGCTGACCACCTGGTTTGATCAGCACAACCCAGTTTGTGTGTGTTAGCAAGAGCACCACATATATATGTTTTTGAAGATCATACAACACATGTAGACCATTCTCGAAGATTAATAAGCAAGAGATTTGATAGGTATGCCGTACTTGTTGCCAAGGACGGAGTGGAGCTGGAGGATGGTCTGCTCTTCCTCGGGTGTGAACTTTCCTCTCTTGATATCTGGCCTCAGGTAGTTGGTCCATCTCAGTCTGCAGCTCTTGCCACACCTGTTGAGTCCTGTGAGATGCACAGAAGAACCAGAAGCATGAGCTACATTTCGGACCAAAGCTAGCCACGGCATCTGTGCCCGATAGCGAGACAGAAAACGGAGGCGTGCGTTGCGTACCTGCAAGCTTAGGTAGTGCTCTCCAGCTCCCATGGCCATGCTTCTCGATGTAGTCCGTGAGCTTCTGGTCCTCTTCGGGTGTCCAAGGTCCCTTCTTGAGGCCATTCTCGTCACAGCAAGGAGACCTCCCCATTGATAGGATTGAGATAGAATTGGGGTAGGATGGTGCAGGTGGGAAGGAGGGAGACAAAGCTATCTGCCTCTCCTCCCTAGCTTGGTCCTTGGGGTTTCCTGTGTCAAGGATGTCTGGTCACCGGAACACAGCTTCCTCTATATAAAGGCCATGAAATCCGGTGTCTAAACCCAGGTCAGGATTAGATTATTCGAGTGGAAAGGACTAATCTGCCCTTAGATAATTTGGGTATGCGATGTAGAGCACATGTCATGCGCCCAGGGGCAAGGGTATTGGTGTCCTCCACACTAAGATAAGGGCTGTTGAGCCATGTTGTTGACTTAAGCCGCTAGCTGCTACTTGGCCAATCTGCATTCAGCAGTCACATTGATACACTCTGTTTTCCTTAATCCTTTTTTTGAACAAGGTGTGCTCCTTAAGCCTTGCTTTAATTGTGTTGTTTTCGTTGCCGTTGTGCACAAAAAAAAAAGGATGATGCATTGGGTGTTTAACATTTAAGAAAGCACAATCAGATCATCGTTGATTTATGAGTGGCCAATAGCTCATCATGTGACATGTCCTAGCATATATTGTGATTACTTGCTGGGGGGCCTGTTATTCCATATAAAATGAGCAAAAGTTTCAGAAGTAGGTTCCTGGAAGCGTACTGTATCAATTCCAAAGACATAACTGATGCAATTTCAACAACTTCAATTCGTGTCTTGGAATGTAGTTGTAGCAGCCTCATCTGTTGATATTGTATTGGCAACATTGTACTTGGCACAGGACACCTATTTTATACACCATTTATTCCAGAGTTATATTATACAGTATTTGCATGCATGTCAACATGTGGATGACTAGATTCCTGGGATATCATAGTGCATGTTGGCGTATATCCTCTTCTCAAGTATGTAACGGGACCATAGGATGACAAGCCTGCGTATGGAGCTGGACTGAGACCGTCCTAATAACTAACAAATAGTTAAGGAGAAATAATTTTTTGTAGAAGTAGACCAAATGACAGTGTTAACAGCTAGCTAGAATTGCGTATGCAGGTATCTCTTGTTTATAGAGTACAACGTATGCAGAGATCTGGCCCCGTAGTCTTGTTCTTGCAGTCCCAAAAACTAAGTATATACACCATTTGAATTCGTTGATTTGGCAGCCTCCATGACGCGTTTGCTGTTTTAGGCTTGCTGCATTTCTTAGTGCCAATGGGAACTCTCAGAATATCTCAGATGAGAAACATGGAGGCTGAGCTGTTACTCTGAGTTCGCGAGTGAAGCCGACGATCGGGCGGAGGAAAAAAAAACATTTTGACAGCACAAATGGCCCATCAACCATCATCTTGGCAAAGTAATGAAGTAAGACGATAAACCAGGGTCCTCTATGGAATTATTAGTGAATTTCACTGGAAATTTGCAAGATTTCCACGAGGAACAACGCCTAGAGTGAATTTCAGCCGTAGCAAGTATAGGCAGGTAGCATCATTCATATATCCGGCCACTTGGTGCAACGTACGTGTCATTGACAAATTACCAGGGTCGCTGAGCTGCAACCGAACCAACAACACACACACTAACACACAGGTGGTGAGGAGGTCCCAGATCAATAGATTCGCTCCTTCGTCATTGCAGTTACCTGCTCCGAGACCCAGCGACCGAGCAACCAACCAAAGCGCCCTACTGCTCCTACTGTCCTACATGTACATGTCTTCCGTATACTGCATGCATACTCGATCAGATCAGACCACTTGCTTTTGGCAAAGCTCGACCGATCATCACCGGCGACCTAATTAACAGGCTCCCATCCAGCACCAGCCACGCACGTAGAGGAGAGGAGATTGATTTCTCTGTACGTATCTTTTCCAATGTTTTCCAGTTTCCACGCATGTCGAGTTGTCGACGGGCTCCACGTGGTGGCAGCCGTGGGGCCGCGGCCGGCCGGCTGGCCGCGAATCTTTCCTTCCCCATGCACGCAACGTACGTACGTGAACGGACCTCCTCCTCCTCCTCCTCGTCGTGGGCTCGGTCGTCGTCACCGGCCCACCCCACCCTCCGTCCGCGTGGCTCGTAAACAAGTGCAAGTTGATCCTCGACGTTGCTTTCAGGCCAGGGTCCCCGGCGCCCTAGCAAGCTCCATCGAGGCTGTCTGTGGCACGCAGCTAGCACGGCTCCTTTTGTTTTTTGTTTACCATATCATCGTCAGTTACTTCGTCGCGAAACTGCTACCTGTCGAGTTTCGCCCAAAAAAACTTGGCCCTCTTTGTTTTGGTATGACAGAATTTGTACTTGTTCTGATGTTTGTTGTGTCATCGCTCGAGCGGAGTGGATTTGGTTTACGAGGGATGCGTTGTTATTATATATAGGTTGGATTTCGTTTGTAGGAACTGTAGAGACGTAGGGTAGGGCTGGTTTGTGATGTACTCCGTCCTACAATATAAGACGTTTTTGCAAGCTAAAACAGCTTGTAAAATGATTATGTATTATGAGACGAAGGGAGTGGTATTTTGTAAATTTGTAGGCGTAGCAAATCCTAGTCATGGCTGCTTGGCACGTTTTCTCGAGCCTCCGACGTCATTCTACATTTTCCATCATCTCATGGACAATATATGTGCATGGTAACTGCAAAATAATAATAATAATAATATGTGCATGGTGGTTGGAGCGCGGCGGTCTCTCCCAGCCAACGTAGGTTCGAAGCCCATAAAAAAAGAAAACACAGATGCTCACAAACTACATATATACACTTACCCTATGAATGCATGTATGCATATCGTATCCCTAGCTATGAGCACCTTTAAGCTAGCACAATATCTTAAAATTAACGAAGTCACCATAGACGTCTTCGTAGTACATCATCAGAAAACCTGAAATAAATTCAGAAAAAATGCGAGCACCAGTGACAACTCTAGGGCTTGAACCCTAATGGGCTGGTTACATGCATCACAAGGAACCTAACCATCTGCTCAGTTTGCAGAAAAGGCAATATTAAACCATCTTCGTTTACTTTGCAGTTTTGGATGCATGTCACCACCTTTCTTAATTAAAAGGCCACATGGCTCCTCCCGTGGATGATCTAGTTATTTCATGGACAATATAAATTTCCCAAATCAATGGCAAGTCTCCCCCATATGCATCCTCAGATGCACACAAGCATATCTTTATAAAGACGATGCTAGACATCAAGGTTGAATTAATTTGTATTACCAAAAAATAACTTGAGGCCTACATGTTTTCCGATGGACGACATCTGCAAATGCTGCCACAAACCTATCAATGGAAAATAATCCATTGACGAAACTACAGAACCTGACTGAGAATGTGGTACTCAAAGACAACGCCCTAAAGAAGGAATGATGGTTTGTATACTAATGTTAGCCGGTCTAACCAAGAGGACAAACACATGATTGTCACCCCCGAAGCAAAACTTCTAGCCAACACCTTCGACAAGAGTATGGACATAGCTTGATCCAGCCAAAAAAGATTGACCACAAAATTTCACCCAAAGAACATGAACATGCTAGATCACAAGTGAGAGAGATGATGGTGTGGGAGGTACGACTCGAGTCCGACTTAACCAGATCGTCATGCACCCCATTTGCCGCGCCAAAGACGTCCCTAAGGAGCACACCACCGATCTAGCATTTGACTGAGAAATTCATATGGGCACCTGGGCAGTCATAGGATTGCCTTGCGATTCAAAAATTTGATTGGTCTCATGCATTCGCTTAGTGCTTAATTACTGTATGTGGGGATCCATGCATACAGCTTTTGGCAGATTGCATGCTTCACCCCACCCCACATTTCCATGTTTTTTCTTTTGACTTCCAATTGAATATGTTACATCTTTTGAACCAAAAGTCCAATGTTTGTTCCGTTTGCATATTCGTGTTTCTTGTGACAAGGGCTTTGAAACAAGACCGATCTTGAAACCATTTTGACAAGTTTTAATATTTCTTTTCAAGTTTCAAATATTGAAACTTCATATTTGTCATACTAAGTTTATGCCAAGTTTTACCAAGTTCCATATGAATCACCTCAACTTATAACATTAAGTTTTTTTAGGTCTAGGGTTTAAGATTAGGTCTTAGGGTTTAGGGTTTATGTTAAAGTTTTAGTCTTGATGGACTAGCTCTTTCTTCATATATATTTTGAACGGAAGACAAATATTTTGATACCTGTTGAAACAACTGAAATTTTGGTAGCAAGAGATGACACCTTGAAAAGTGTAAATAGGCAAAGATAATAATGAGGTACAACGAAATATCTGGTACAAAGCTATCAAAACTAAAATGAGCCCAGGGCACAAAAGAAAAAAAGAAAGAAGAAGTCATGTGCACGATCAGTAACGTGGAAGGCAGCATTAGCATTAGCAATTAAGAACACTGATGCCGTCGTCACTCCACATGCATGCAGACACGGCCTCGCTCGGTTGTCTCTAGTGAACGTACGTAGGACACTGCGGCTAGCTCCGGCCCCGGTCCGGCGTGATCATCGTCCCGGTCTCCTTGTCAGTAGCGCACTGTGTTCCACACGGATTCGTGCCCCGGACTCCACCGGCGACCGCGACGGCGCGAGGGCTCGAGTCACAACCACCAAGGAAGCTGGGGTTGACCTAATCATGCATGCATCCAACTGCAAGGAAAGCTCCCCTTGTCTTAACCCGCCTGCCATTTTCACTGTCCAGTTATTGATAACATTAACACCACATCTGATGATAACTGTCGGGTGTCCATACAAGCCGTAGCATGTATATATACACTCTGATGATACATGTGTATTAGTTTACTGCTCGATCTCGTTGACGACACCGTACTTCCGTCGATGTACACATAACCGTATATATAACTAACCATGGAGAGCTGCATGTGATGATGTGCGACAAACCAGTAATGTATCTGTCTTCAAGCGAGGCCGGACAGGAGAAAACAACAGCTGATAGATTTGTTCTTACACTCTTCATTATTCATTCATTAAGCGTACCTGGCTGTGTATGAACAGACAGTGCAGAGACAATACGGTTTACGGAAACAATAACCTATATATGGAACAGTTAGAAACCCATGCCCGCAAGGAACCATCTCTGACCTTGTAGTACACAACCAACGACGACAGCCTCGATCCCTAATCCCTATCATCAGACCGGGGGCGGAACATGGGATTAGCAGCTGTCTGCAAGCAGCATTTGATGTTGCATTCGCGGTTGCGTGCATGGGGTGGTGGTTTGAATCTTCCACGAGGAAGGAAGGGCAGTTCATAGGTGCTAGCTTAGCTAGCCTCTGAGTCTGACCCGTCCGTGTGGTCGTGGAGCAGGAGGAGATTAAAGGGTCGTCTCAGAAATGAAAGATCATCAACTTTATCCTGTTGCTTAACTTGTTGTCAATGGGAAGTGATGTAATTGTGCACAGCAGAACGAAGGGGACAAGTCGGCCAGGACGTGAGGTGGGGAAGATTAGGGACCAAGAATCCGCCACCACCTTGTGTTTGTCCTTTTCTTCCATGCATGCATGCATGCATGGCTCCATCTTTCTTCCGCGGCAGCTGGTCCTGTGCATAAAATTATACCCATGGGATCTTTCTTTTTGGCCTGCCATATTCTTTTTGAATGTCTTTTTTTAATGATCCGGATGTATTATCAAAAGTTCACCGGAAGTACAAAGCATCTCAAACATAATAAAAATTACATCGAGATTCTGAGACCACCAAACGACCGCTACCGCCATTAGAACGAGCCGCCGACGTGCCGCTGTCGCCGCTTCCATACCGGAGTCGGCTTGACATTTTTGATGACAACCGGGAAGTCTTCGTGCACGTGCTCTTAAGGACCAGTGCCCTGGAGCCGTAGTCGTCATCGTTGAACCCCTGAATAGATCTTAAACACCTGACACCAAATCTCGTCATATGGCGAGAAACCCTAACTTCACCGTTCCGAGAAAACAGTAGGAATCTACACCGGAGCTCTGTCGACTACGTACAAATAGATGAACTCGAGGAGGATCAAAGTCCGGAAGACAAACTCGAAGAAGAAGCGCCACCATCCACCCGAGAGCCGCACCTGCGAGGACTAAAAATCCCTAACCTAAACTACTAACCGGGGCGAAGGCACTGGGATTCCCCTCCCCGCCACCAGCCGCCGGAGCGGCCGGAAGAGGGGAGGTGAATCTACAGGCCCGCCGGCGGAGGGAGGGGAGAGTTTACCCTAGCCACCAAGGGATAGGAGAGGGAGAGAGAAACCCTAGATGTGTTCTCAACTTTCTGTTTTGAGTGTACACAGTTATTAGTTTATTCTCCCCGTATGTCTAGACCAGCAGAACTACATGCAATACATTTTCGTATCTACTTTTTTGTACATATACGTGGATGATACTACCTCTGTACGGAACTCCGAAATTTCTTATATCATGGTACGGGAGGAGTAGTAGATAATTTGCATAGTCATCACTACTGAATTGTCTGAATCCTTGAGAGTGCAGATAGATGCATGGTTTGCATCAGATTCTGACAATGTTAGTGATCAGATGACAAATAAGATATGTGTATGTTTATTAGAAAATCAGTACTGAGCTTAATTATTATAGACGGAAAGGAAGGGCTCAAGAGAAGGACAATACTTGCTCCAGGCTACCTTTTGATAGAAGAAGGTTGGTGCATGTGTCTCTAACTATATACTATCAACCAAGCAATCTCAGTGCACTTTTGGATGCATGGTCACTGTGGTTAAACCTCAAAGTGTGCATGGTCCTTGGCATTTGGCCTGTTGTGACCATGACGGAGCACTGGCTTCAGGAGTGTTGAGGCGGGCAAAGATCGTCATCGACAAAAACGCTGGACCATGGAAATTTTAAAACTTGGAGGTTCTTGGTTGTTGGCTGCAACAACTCCCACACATATGTCAAACAGGGTGTCATCACTTGATTGCATACTATATGGACCTGTCTTTTTCCCATTTCTCTTTTTTGAACTATTGGACATGCCTTTTCTACTGCCATGAAACAAGTGTACATTCCAAGCCTTGTGCAGGGCCACACATTGTTCAATCACCTCAATGTGGGTTCATGCGGCTGAACAGAATGAATGCTATATATGGTATGCATGCATGGGTTAACTTAATATTGGAAGTACTAAGTTTTCTTTGTTCGTCGGAAATTAAAGGGCTAACTTGGGTAGTGTGTGTGTGCGCGCGTGCATGCGTGTGTGCTTGTGTGTGCGGGCGCGCCTGCGTTCATATGGATGAAATGTTTCTAAAAAAGTGATCTACTAACATGGGTGCTAATTGCTAAACAATTTCCACTCAGAGATGACATAGCTGCCACTGTCTGGAGGGTTGGAGCTCTGAACAAATATACACAACCTGAATCCACCATCTTTTCTAATCAAGTCTTAACTCGCATTTAACTGCCCATAACCAGGTTACTAGAGTGAAGAGCAAGAATGCAGGAGCTTTATATAATTGGATAGACACCCATCTGTGAGGTTAGAGCATCTACAACCGGACCCCTCAAACCCGTCTCAAACGCCCGGGCATGCCGCCCGGTCATTGCCCGGCCACTGCCCGGTCATGATATTTGGACCCAGACGGGCCTCTCAAACCGCCCTCAAACGCCCGGGCTGACCGGCACCCCCCATATCCAGCCCAAATATGGGGCGGATATGGGGCGGTCCGAGCGCGCCCGCCACGTCGACTTGGCCCAGCCTGGCCCACAGCTGCCCCACAAATATCGCCGCCCGAAAAACCCTAGACCGCAGTCAATCCGAACTCCACTTCACTCCCCTCTCCGTCCACTCCACTTCCGATCCCCTCCAAACGCATCCGATGGCCGGCGACCGAAGTAGCGCTGCCTCTGGTGGGGACTCCGGCTCCGACGTTGACGTCGACTGGTCTAGCCTGCTGCGCGAAGCGGACCCCGACGATGTGGAGGAGGTCGCCCTCCACATCGCATTGAGACGTTCGGTCGTCGACCAAGGCGGAAGGAGGCGGCCTGCCATGCCAAGGAGCAGGACCACCTGCTCCGTAGGCTGTCGGGCATGAGGTGCAGCTCCAACTCGGATATGACGCACGGCTCCACCTCCAGCTCTGACGACGACACGCATCCGCATGCCGACGCCTACACGGAGGAGGGGCACAGCCGCGCCGACAGCCGGAAGGGGAAGGGGCCGGCGAGAAAATGGTGATTTCCTCCGCCCTTCCTCGTTTTGTTTATATTTTATCCATGTTTATAGTATGGTTTGCACTGTCCACCGTTGAAGTCCGATGAATCATGTTCCTTTTGTCCGGCTAATCCGATGAACTGAGCTATGATCATGTGTTTTACGTAGCGTTGCATGAATTGCATGGTTTTGAGGTTTAGAATATGAGGGACGCGAGTGTGGAAGACGAAATATGAGGCGTGCCTGGTCAGTGCATGCGGACGCACCCGGGCGCGTCCCCGGGCGTTTGAGGGGTCGGATTTGCCCAATGCGGCTGTAGATGCTCTTAGTGGTCTGTAGTAGTTTGCACATATGTACCTTATTAGTATTTATTAATGAAAATATCGTAGAACACTTGTTCAGGGCTTCCAAAAAAGCCAGGTTCCTAAAGATTAATCACATACATGAAATGAACGACAGCTGGCCTTTTGAACCGTCGGCATGTAGCCTTTTTGCTTGTTTTTTAAGCGCTACATGGATGAATTGAATCATTTCTCAGCTAGCTAGCACTAGCAGCCGATCGATCCAGCGTCAGCGAAGATCACAGCAGATCACGGGGTTAAAATATGCGGCCTATGAGGTAACAAGCTGGTGAGAATTTGAGGCTGGCCTTTTGTGCCTTGGACCATGCATGAGTCATGCAAGATATACAAGAACCTTTAGCCTACACGGACACGAGCTAAATTAATTACGGGTACGTCCATGCATGGCTGCATTTTTTTTCACGAACACGTCTATGCATGGCTGCTGTCATTTGGATTGTCCTGGTTACACTCATGCGCTAATAGAACTTCGTACTGGAAAATGATCAGTATGTACGCACGTTGTGCCATTAATTGGGACAGGTGCAGTGGTTGCTATTCTAGTGTGCTGGTTCTATGGGGCCTTAACACGACGACTTTTCGACTGTCTACTATAAAAAGTTTTGCCCGGCTCTAGCGAGGGAGGGGTGAAGACGGTGGCGCGCCTTCGGCTCGCTTCAATGCTTGTAGGCGTCGCTAGATGGTCACGGATCTAGATTTTATTATTATTATCTCTGTTGTTTGTTGTACTGCCGTGATTGAAGATGGATAGTTTGGAAGTTTTCCTGCAAAAAAGGGCAGCCGATTTGCTTTTAGCCTCGGCATCAACATGAGTTTGTAATGAGTTTGTTGTTTGTGGCGGTTTCTTCTTCGACAAGTCTGTTTCTTTTACTCTTTTATTATTTCCTTTTACTCTTCCTTAATTTATAATGAGTTTGTTGTTTGTGGCTATTTCGCCTAGATTGCACTTCGTTTAGTTTCTTTTAATCTTCTTTATTTTGTAACGAGTTTGTTGTTTGTGGTGGTTTCTTCTTCGATGGAAATCGACGACGAGGCTGGTTGTTTTAGAAACAAAAAAAACCTCCAACAAATTAAATTATGATAATGACATAGCTAGCAATATCAACCTATTTTTCCCAATTTAAGAAAAAAATACTCTAAACTACTCCATTTAAGCAAGTTTCTCTCATTTTGTACCTCTAAAGTTTTGCCCATTCTTGACGGATGGGGCAGGCTGTCAGTCCCATGTGACGCAGCTAGTCAAATGACACATTAGTGGTGCATTCCTCGGGGCGCCCGTGGCAGATGGTCGTGAGACGTGTTGGTTAAGCCTGGCTCGACTGGGTAGCCGCAACCGAGATAGACTGCGGTTCCACGGGACGATGCCCTCAAGAAGGTAATGACATAAAGCACCACCAGGTCGAGC
This sequence comes from Aegilops umbellulata, assembly GCA_032464435.1. Taxonomy (NCBI): domain Eukaryota; kingdom Viridiplantae; phylum Streptophyta; class Magnoliopsida; order Poales; family Poaceae; genus Aegilops; species Aegilops umbellulata. The sequence goes on from CP136057.1 coordinate 61,045,440, forward strand.
CCGAGAGGACGAACTAGGGTTTTCACCCCGGAGCCCAGGAAACGTGACCGGACCGACAACAACGCCTCCTTTGAAAGGGAAGCACACCCAGAGAAATGTGCTGACACGACACACGGAAAAAGTCTCTGATGCTGTTCCCATGCAGACCATAATTGCGAGGTTTTCGCTCATTTAGGTGTTACGGAAAAAAGTACCCAGAACAAATTTTCGTTAGAGTCCTGAAAAGAAAATTCGTTGGATCATTTCGGTATTGCGGTAGAGCACGGGCCCTAATCCTGGCTGTTAGAACGTTGCTTTCCTACGTTCGTCGCGAGGAAGATAGGCCCGCAGTAGCAACCCGTAGCATCCATCCAGGGAGTCGCCACTGGCGCATGCAGGCCGAATTTTATTTCCCAACTGCTGTGCCCAACTTTGCAGGAAAGGGAGCCGGTTCTGACTTTCTTCCCTCCGACGGCTACTCGCCGTCGTCTCGCCGGCTGTCGACGCCGGCAACTGTCCACACCACACACACTGCTGACTGCTGACCGCTGAGTGTTTACAAGATTCATTCAGTCGCTCTCCTGGCTGCAACTGCCGCCTTTCTGCTGCTGCAGGTGACTGGTGAGTGGTGACAGTACGTGGCTGCAGCTCTAACCATTCCAGTCAGCTGTGAAACTTTCTGCTATCCCACTAATTCATTATTTCATTATTCTGGAGCTTCTCTTAACGGGTTAAGAGTGACCCCTTCTAATTTCTATACGTACGGAAAGCTCAGTATACGCAGTATTTTGACATCCACATTGCACACTGTCAGTTTGAATTGATCTGTGGCTAGTTAATGCGCTGGCTGCTTTCAGTTATTCAACTCTGTGACAAATCAATCCTATACTCTGATTTCCGCACAAAAAAATCTTATACGCGGATGGCGGAAAATGACTATACAGTTTACTACAGAGAAGCTGTCGGGGCAATACAGATAAGCATGCATATGTGTCTTAACCCAAATATGCACCGGGTCACATTTTAGGGAAGACTAGCACAGAAAGGCACGGTCTCTCTGCAGAAATAGTAGTAGGATTTATTTAGTGCGCGGCGACTGTTCACGCTGATTACATTGTCAAAGATGGTTAAACTGTCAGCGTATCGTGGTGTGACATTGGCAGTTTGACTTGCAATAATGCGTGTGAGGAGGCTGCATGAGGTGGTAGGGACATTACGTGTGGTGACTTTGTTTAGAGGAATCTCACACCGTGTTTCACTACCGGAATAACTGCATATACTGACGGACGTCGGGGCCGTCGACATACTATGTGATATGCCGACGGCCTTTGGAAAGCCATCGGCACACCTCAGACTATGCCGACAACTGCCGTAGGCATAGGCCCTGGCAACCCGGGCTCAAACGGCCGGCTGATGTCGGTAAATTATATCTTTATTTTTTATGTCATTTTTGTTAAAATTTGATTAATTTTAATCTGACTTATCTAAACATAAATATACGCAAATTATATATCGATTTGGATTTTTACTTGCCCAGATACTCATACCTTTGGCCCTCGCGTCGCTCCCTCCCCAGGGGCGACACGGGCGGCGACCAAGCAGCCAAGGCCTCCGGCCGCCCCACCCCATCCGCTCCCTCGCCGCCGCCGGCGCCTCCCGGGGGCAAAGCTCGCGTGGAGCAGGCGGCGGCGGGGCTAGTTTTTCCGCGTCGGGCGGCGCCTCACGAGCGGGAGTCTCTGGGCAGCGCGGCGGAGGGCGGCGGGTGGCGCGGCGACGTGCGGAGGACGGAGGATGGTGGATGGCGGCGCGTCTGGGGCTCCGGCGAGCAGTGGCTTCGTCGGCCTGCAGGCGCTGGTGGCGGATCCGCCCGGATCTGGGTTCCCCTGCGGCGGCTGCGCCTTGCTCGTCGGCGATGGAATGCTGGGGCGGCGGCCCCAGGACGTGGTGGTGGCGACATGCACCTCCCTCGCGGAGGTTGTCCCGCGGCTACCTGCGAGGTGGTGGATCCGGGGCCTTTGCGCCCGGATCTGGTGGTGAGGCGGGCCGTCGGCCCGTGGCGGCGGTCCGGTAGAGGCGCGCCTGCTCCGGTGCATCGGGGTGGCGGGGAGGTGCGTGGGGTCAGGGCAGCGGTGGTGCTGCTCTGCGTGCTGGGCGGCGGCGGGTGGTCTCGGCGACTTGGCGATGGCTGGCGGGGGGCCTCCATGGTGGCGCGCTGCTGCACGGCTGGCCCAACGCCGGGCGAACTGCGGTCTCAACGGCGTCGTTGTGGAGGGAGGTGCTGCAGTGGTTTCTGCAGCCGGTGGTGGTTGGTGGCGACGCGCTGCCTTGTCTGCTTGGTCTTGTAGCTGGGCGTGGACGGTCGGCATGATGCCGGAGACGGTTTGCTGGGCAGGCTGCGGTGAGGATGGATTTGGTGAGCTCCGGGCGAAAACCTAGCTCGACCTCGGTCGTCGACGGCGTCGTCGGACATCGTTCCCTCCTTGAAGGCGTCGTCGTGGAGCCCCTTCACCACCATTGTCGCCTCGGTCTTGGGCTCTCCGGGTGAAAACCCAAGTTTCGACCTTGGTCAGAACGGGTGTCGGCGGCATTCTTGTCGCTTCCGTCTTGGGGGCGACACCTTGGGGGGTCTGGTCCACACCAGTTCGCGGTGGCTCGGGTGGCTTTGTGGGTGCTTTGTCGGCCAGGCGTGTGCGCGACCTCGGGGCCGGTGAGGAAGTCGGAGCAGCGGCTTCGAAGAACATCGTCGTGGAGTGTCTGATCTGGTCGCGTGGGCGGCAGCGTCACCAGCTCAGGTGGAGCGCGGCCTCGGGACCGGCGGGGAAGTCGGAGCGGCGGCTCCAAAGAACATCATCATGGAGTGTCTGATCTGGTCGCGTGGGCGGCAGCGTCATCAGCTCAGGTGGAGCGCGGCCTCGGGGCCGGCGGGGAAATCGGAGCGGCGGCTCCGGAGAGCACTCATGTGTTGTGGGGTGTCGGTTCCGGTTGTGTGGACGACAGAGTCGTTGACTTGTATGGAGTGCCGCCTCAGGGCCCGACGTGTGTGAGTTTTTGTGGTTTGTAAGCCAGAGTGGCGGCTCCGGGTCGTGTGGTGGAGTGGCAACTCTGGTTGTTTGGGCAAAAGGGAAGTCGGCTCGTTAGGTACGTAGCCTCGGGGCTGGTGTGTGTCGATGTATCTGTTTTCGGCCAGTTTTCCTTATAAATTGGTCAATTCTCTTCTTCTTAATGCAAAGGCAGAGCTCCTGCTGTTTTCTCGAAAAAATATATATCGATTTGGGGTATAATTTTTCACATATTAAGAATATCCACTTTCTTTTCGTTTTTGGGTATAGAAATGTGACCTCATGTATTTTTGCATATAGGCCCTTACACTTTGTTAAAATCACAAGTAATTGATAGTTGCATCCATTTTGGCAAATTTTATATGGTTTTTTATCAGAATCTTGAAAGGATTATGTTACTATACTATGTTTTTAAATTTGAACAAACTAAAGTCATGTTTGCCTCATATTTATAGAAAACACCCTTTTGTTTTGACTTTTTGTATATTTTTCATTCCTTGGCCAAATGAAGGGGATCTTGTGGTGGGTTAGGCCTAAATCTTGTTTTGAAGTGTTCCCGTGGGCCGACCTATCACAACCAGATGGAGAAGTCCATTGGTCAAAACCCGCCCGTCAAAAGTCAAAGGGCTAGATCTCCGAGTCAACGAGGCCAGGGCTAGGCCGGTCGGGGCCTTTGGGGATAGGAATGCCACCAAAACATCGCACCGGGTCCTCATACATGTCTTAAGGTGTGGCGGGATGTTTAAAGAGGCAACACGCGGCTCCGGGGTATGGCCCCCCTTCATGGACGGTGATGACACCAAAGTAACGTTCTGCGGTTTTGGTGTTGCGTGAATATTCCTGAACACTCGGGGTATGATAAAATCAAGATTTTTTTACATGGCGCAGACACATGTGATATAGGATGCGAGGTAATTTTTCATATTTTTTTATGATGCAGAACTATCTGAACAGTTCCCTCTATGCCGATTGTTCTCCGCATGTCTACGAGTGTGATCGAGGGCCTTCGGGGGCTAGCAATGCCACCAAATCTTGCGATGGGTCCTTTTATATGTTTGGAAGTGTGTTGGCAGGTGTGAACACCTGGGACACGGCCCCGAAGTGTGACCCCTTTCATAGACGGCGTTGTCGCCGTCACTTGGGAGGGGGAAAACGTCCACGTCGGGTCGACACAGAGGGAATCTTGTGGTGGGTTGGGTACACCTTGTTCTAAGTGTTCCTATGGGCTGACCTGTCACAAGCAGGTGAAGAAGTCCATTGGTCAAAGCCCGTCCGGCGAAAGTCAAAGGCGTATATCTTCGAGTTAAAGGGGCCAGGGTTAGGCCAGTCGGGGGCCTTGGGGGGTGGGTGGGTGGGTGGGTGGGGGGGGGGGTGTACCAATGCCACCAAAGCATTGCACCGGGTCCTCACATATGTCATAAGGTGTGGTGGGATGTTTAAAGAGGCAACACACGGCTCCGGGGTGTGCCCCCCTTCACGAACGGTGATGACACCGAAGTAACGTTTTGTAGTTTTGGTGCTGCACGAATATTCCTGAACACTCGGGGCGTGATAAAATCATGATTTTTTTAACATGGCGTAGACACATGTGATATAGGATGTGAGGTGTTTTTCATATTTTTTGTGATGTAGAAATATCTGACCATTTCCCTCTATGCGGATTGTTCTTCGCATGTCTATGATTGTGACCGGGGGCCTTTGGGGGCTAGCAATGCCACTAAATCTTGCTTTGGGTCCTCTTACATGTCTAGAAGTGTGGTCGCAGGTGTGAACACCCGGCACACGGCTCCGGAGGGTGACCTCCTGCGGGGGCTAGCAATGCCACCAAATCTTGCGCTCGGTCCTCTTAAATGTTGTTTCTTCCTTTTTAATATACTAATTGTTTATTCTCTTCTCAATGCAGGTTTGTAAGCATGGGCACGGGCAAGGCTGATGGCACGGGTCTCCTAAGCAAACTCGCAGGAAAAGTTACTCGGAGTGGACGGCCTCGTATTGTCCCCCTTGACTACTTGAGGATGACACCTCACAGGGAGGTTGAGGGGTTGGGGGAAGTTCCCCTAGAGGAGGAGGGGGTGGGGGAATAGCCGCTAGAGGAGGATGGAGTCGGAGCAATAAACTGTGCTCCATGTCCGACATAGGGGGCCGTCTTCGAGGCCCTCCTATAGTGATGTATCGTCTGAGTCCGAGGAGGAGGAGGAGGTTGGCGAGGGGAGGGAGTACGAGAAGGAGGAGGTTCATGAGGAGGAGGCAGGCGATGAGGAGGAAGTTCAGGGGGAGGAGGTCGAGGAGGAGGCACTTACTATACACGGCCCTACGAAGGGCAAGCGAGAAGGGTGGTTGCGAGGAGGGTTGTGGTGGGGAGGGGGTGGCTGCGTGGTATTGGGTGACTACCTCGCCTTCCTGCTACCGAGGAGCAGAAGTGGCTCCTTGTTCCCACGGGGATAGAGTAAGTGCTTCTTAATCATATTTTGAACACATACTAATATTTTGATTGTACACATGCTAATATTTTGATTCTTTTGCAACAACTGGAAAGTTGTTGGACAGGGCCATCTTCCAAACGACATCATCACTATCTTGTTGAAGTAGTTTTGGCCGGAGTTGTACAACCTGCAACCACAGGAGAACCCGGAGCTGCGTGTTTTGGCCACGACCTGGGAGCACTACGAAGCTGCCAGCCTTTCAGGGTACGGGACGGCCGCTAAGGCTGTGATCAAACTTCTTTGGGCAAGTTATCTTCAGAAGCGCGAGTCTTGAGTTTCGTTCATAGTTTATCATCAAATCACTTAAACTCATGGCTTGCTCCAGTTTGGTTTTATGCATGACTATAGGAATTCTACAGAGTTCTTGAGGACAACAAGGCGGCGTACTGCCGACGAGGTCTTGGTGCGGGCTTCGAGGAAGAGGGTGTTAGGGAATGTAGTAATTTTAAAAAATTTCCTACGCACATGCAAGATCATGGTGATGCATAGCAACGAGAGGGGAGAGTGTTGTCTACGTACCCTCGTAGACCAATAGCGGAAGCGTTATGACAACGCGGTTGATGTAGTCGTACGTCTTCACGGCCTGACCGATCAAACACCGAAACTACGGCACCTCCGAGTTCTAGCACACGTTCAGCTCGATGATGATCCCCGGACTCCGATCCAGCAAAGTGTCGGGGATGAGTTTCGTCAGAACGACGGCGTGGTGACGATCTTGATGTTCTACCGTCGCAGGGCTTCGCCTAAGCACTACTACAATATTATCGAGGATTATGGTAGAGGGGGGCACCGCACACGGCTAAGAGAACGATCACGAAGATCAACTTGTGTGTCTAGAGGTGCCCCCCTACCCCCGTATATAAAGGAGCAAGGGGGGAGGCCGGCCGACCCTTGTGGGCGCGCCAAGGAGGAGGAGTCCTCCTCCTAGTAGGAGTAGGACTCCCCTCTTTCCTACTACTAGGAGGGGGAAAGGAAGGGGGAGAGGGAGAAGGAAAGGGGGGCGCCGCCCCCCCTCTCCTAGTCCAATTCGGAACATAGGGGGAGGGGGCGCACGGCCACCCTGGCCACCCCTCTCTCTCTCCACTAAGGCCCATTAGGCCCATACTTCTCCGGGGGGGGGGGGGGTTCCGGTAACCCTCCGACACTCCGGTTTTCTCTGAAATCACCCGGAACACTTCCGGTGTCCGAATATAGTCGTCCAATATATCAATCTTTATGTCTCGATCAGTTCGAGACTCCTCGTCATGTCCGTGATCACATCCGGGACTCCGAACAACCTTCGGTACATCAAAACATATAAACTCATAATGGAACTGTCATCATAACGTTAAGCATGCGGACCCTACGGGTTCGAGAACAATGTAGACATGACCGAGACACGTCTCCGGTCAATAACCAATAGCGGAACCTGGATGCTCATATTGGCTCCCACATATTCTACGAAGATCTTTATCGGTTAGACCGCATAACAACATACGTTGTTCCCTTTGTCATCGGTATGTTACTTGCCCGAGATTCGATCGTCGGTATCTTAATACCTAGTTCAATCTCGTTACCGGCAAGTCTCTTTACTCGTTCCGTAATACATCATCTCGCAACTATCTCATTAGTTGCATTGCTTGCAAGGCTTAAGTGATGTGCAATACCGAGAGGGCCCAAAGATACCTCTCCGACAATCGGAGTGACAAATCCTAATATCAAAATACGCCAACCCAACATGTACCTTTGGAGACACTTGTAGAGCACCTTTATAATCACCCAGTTACGTTGTGACGTTTGGTAGCACACAAAGTGTTCCTCCGGCAAACGGGAGTTGCATAATCTCATAGTCATAGGAACATGTATAAGTCATAAAGAAAGCAATATCAACATACTAAACGATCGGGTGCTAAGCTAATGGAATGGGTCATGTCAATCACATCATTCTCCTAATGATGTGATCCCGTTAATCAAATAACAACTCTTTTGTTCATGGTCAGGAAACATAACCATCTTCGATTAACGAGCTAGTCAAGTAGAGGCATACTAGTGACACTTTGTTTGTCTATGTATTCACACATGTATTATGTTTCCGGTTAATACAATTCTAGCATGAATAATAAACATTTATCATGATATATAAGGAAATAAATAATAACTTTATTATTGCCTCTAGGGCATATTTCCTTCAGTCTCCCACTTGCACTAGAGTCAATAATCTAGTTCACATCGCCATGTGATTCAACACTAGTAGTTCACATCACCATGTGATTAACACCCATAGTTCACATCGTCATGTGACCTACACCCAAAGGGTTTACTAGAGTCAGTAATCTAGTTCACATCGCTTATGTGATTAACACCCAAAAAGTACTAAGGTGTGATCATGTTTTGCTTGTGAGATAATTTTAGTCAATGGGTCTGTCACATACAAATCCGTAAGTATTTTGCGAATTCTATGTCTACAATGCTCTGCACAGAGCTACTCTAGCTAATTGCTCCCACTTTCAATATGTATCTAGATCGAGACTTAGAGTCATCCAGATCTGTGTCAAAACTTGCATCAACGTAACTTTTTACGATGGACCTTTTGTCACCTCCATAATCGAAAAATATTTCCTTATTCCACTAAGGATAATTTTGACCGTTGTCCAGTGATCTACTCTTAGATCACTATTGTACTCCCTTGCTTAACACAGTGTAGGGTATACAATAGATCTGGTACACATCATGGCATACTCTATAGAACCTATGGCTGAGGCATAGGGAATGACTTTCATTCTCTTTCTATCTTCTGCCGTGGTCGGGCTTTGAGTCTTACTCAATTTCACACCTTGTAACACAGGCAAGAACTCTTTCTTTGACTGTTCCATTTTGAACTACTTCAAAATCTTGTCAAGGTATGTACTCATTGAAAAAACTTATCAAGCGTCTTGATCTATCTCTATAGATCTTGATGCTCAATATGTAAGCAGCTTCACCGAGGTCTTTCATTGAAAAACTCTTATTCAAGTATCCCTTTATGCTATCCAGATATTCTATATCATTTCCGATTAGCAATATGTCATCTACATATAATATCAGAAATGCTACAGAGCTGCCACTCACTTTCTTGTAAATACAGGCTTCTCCAAAAGTCTGTATAAAACCAAATGCTTTGATTACATTATCAAAGTGTTTATTCCAACTCCGAGAGGCTTGCACCAGTCCATAAATGGATCGCTGGAGCTTGCACATTTTGTTAACACCTTTAGGATCGACAAAACCTTCTGGTTGCATCGTATACAACTCTTCTTTAATAAATCCATTAAGGAATGCAGTTTTGTTTATCCATTTGCCAGATTTCATAAAATGCGGCAATTGCTAACATGATTCAGACAGACTTAAGCATAGATACGAGTGAGAAACTCTCATCGTAGTCAACACCTTGAACTTGCCGAAAACCTTTTGCGACAATTCTAGCTTTGTAGAAAGTAACACTACTATCAGCGTCCGTCTTCCTCTTGAAGATCCATTTATTTTCAATTGCTTGCCGATCATCGGGCAAGTCAACCAAAGTCCATACTTTGTTTTCATACATGGATCCCATCTTAGATTTCATGGCTTCAAGCCATTTTGCGGAATCTGGGCTCACCATCGCTTCTTCATAGTTCGTAGGTTCATCATGATCTAGTAGCATGATTTCCAGAATAGGATTACCGTACCACTCTGGTGCGGATCTTACTCTGGTTGATCTACGAGGTTCAGTAATAACTTGATCTGAAGTTTCATGATCATCATCATTAACTTTCTCACTAATTGGTGTAGTAGTCACAGGAACAGATTTCTGTGATGAACTACTTTCCAATAAGGGAGCAGGTACAGTTACCTCATCAAGTTCTACTTTCCTCCCACTCACTTCTTTCGAGAGAAACTCCTTCTCTAGAAATGATCCATTCTTAGCAACGAATGTCTTGCCTTTCAGATCTGTGATAGAAGGTGTACCCAACTGTCTCCTTTGGGTATCCTATGAAGACACATTTCTCCGATTTGGGTTTGAGCTTATCAGGATGAAACTTTTTTCACATAAGCATTGCAACCTCAAACTTTAAGAAACGACAACTTTGGTTTCTTGCCAAACCACAGTTCATACGGTGTCGTCTCAACGGATTTAGATGGTGCCCCTTTTTTTAACGTGAATGCAGCTATCTCTAATGCATAACCCCAAAACTATAGTGGTAAATCGGTAAGAAACATCATAGATTGCACTATATCCAATAAAGTACGGTTATGACGTTCGGACACACCATTATGCTGTGGTGTTCCAGGTGGCATGAATTTGTGAAACTATTCCACATTGTTTTAATTGAAGACCAAACTCGTAAATCAAATATTTGTCTCCGTGATCAGATCGTGCAAACCTTATCATCTTGTCACGATTATTTTCCACTTCACTTTGAAATTCTTTGAACTGTTCAAATGTTTCAGACTTATGTTTCATCAAGTAGATATACCCATATCTACTTAAATCATCTGTGAATGTCAGAAAATAACGATACCCGCCGCGAGCTTCAACACTCATCGGATCACATACATCAGTATGTATTATTTCCAATAAGTTAGTTGCTCGCTCCATTGTTCCGGAGAACGGAGTCTTTAGTCATCTTGCCCATAAGACATGGTTCGCAAGCACCAAGTGATTCATAATCAAGTGATTCCAAAATCCCATCAGCATGGAGTTTCTTCATGCGCTTTACACCAATATGACCTAAACGGCAGTGCCACAAATAAGTTGCACTATCATTATTAACTTTGCATCTTTTGGTTTCAATATTATGAATATGTGTATCACTACGATAGAGATCCAATGAACCTTTTTCATTGGGTGTGTAACCATATAGGTTTTATTCATGTAAACAGAACAACAATTTATTCTCTTACTTAAATGAATAACCGTATTACAATAAACATGATCAAATCATATTCATGCTCAACGCAAACACCAAATAACACTTATTTAGGTTCAACACTAATCCCGAAAGTATAGGGAGTGTGCGATGATGATCATATCAATCTTGGAACCACTTTCAACACACATCGTCACTTCACCCTTAACTAGTCTCTGTTTATTCTGCAACTCCCGTTTCGAGTTACTAATCTTAGCAACTGAACTAGTATCAAATACTGAGGGGTTGCTATGAACACTAGTAAAGTACACATCAATAACATGTATATCAAATATACTTATGTTCAATTTGCCATCCTTCTTATCCGCCAATCACTTCGGGTAGTTCTGCTTCCAGTGACCAGTCTCTTTGCAGTAGAAGCACTTAGTCTCAGGCTTAGGACCAGACTTGGGCTTCTTCACTTGAGCAACAACTTGCTTGCTGTTCTTCTTGAAGTTCCCCTTTTTTTTCTTTGCCCTTTTCTTGAAACTAGTGATCTTGTCAACCATCAACACTTGATGCTCATTTTTTTGATTTCTACCTTCATCGATTTCATCATCATGAAAAGCTCGGGAGTCGTTTTTGTCATCCCTTGCATACTATAGTTCATCACGAAGTTCTACTAACTTGGTGATGGTGACTAGAGAATTCTGTCAATCACTATCTTATCTGGAAGATTAACTCCCACTTGATTCAAGCGATTGTAGTACCCAGACAATCTGAGCACATGCTCACTAGTTGAGCGATTCTCCTCCATCTTTTAGATATGGAACTATTTGGAGACTTCATATCTCTCAACTCGGGTATTTGCTTGAAATATTAACTTCAACTCCTGGAACATCCCATATGGTCCATGACGTTCAAAACGTCTTTGAAGTCCCGATTCTAAGCCGTTAAACATGGTGCACTAAACTATCAAGTAGTCAACATATTGAGCTAGCCGAACGTTCATAACGTCTGCATCTGCTCCTGCAATAGGTCCGTCACCTAGTGGTGCATCAAGGACATAATTCTTCTGTGCAGCAATGAGGATAAACCTCAGATCACGGATCCAATCCGCATCATTGCTACTAACATCTTTCAACACAATTTTCTCTAGGAACATATCAAAATAGACATAGGGAAGCAACATCGCGAGCTATTGATCTACAACATAGATAGCTAATACTACCAGGACTAAGTTCCTGATAAATTTAAGTTCAATTTAATCATATTACTTAAGAAGTCCCACTTAGATAGACATCCCTCTAATCCTCTAAGTGATCACGTGATCCATATCAACTAAACCATAACCGATCATCACGTGAAATGGAGTAGTTTTCGGTGAACATCACTATGTTGATCATATCTACTATATGATTCACGCTCGACCTTTCGGTCTCAGTGTTCTGAGGCCATATCTGCATATGCTAGGCTCGTCAAGTTTAACCTGAGTATTCTGCGTGTGCAAAACTGGCTTGCACCCGTTGTAGATGGACGTAGAGCTTATCACACCCGATCATCACGTGGTGTCTAGGCACGACGAACTTTGGCAACGATGCATACTCAGGGAGAACACTTTTATCTTGAAATTTAGTGAGAGATCATCTTATAATGCTACCGTCAAACAAAGCAAGATAAGATGTATAAAAGATAAACAATACATGCAATCAATATAAGTGATATGATATGGCCATCATCATCTTGTGCTTGTGATCACCATCTCCAAAGCATCTTCATGATCGCCATCGTCACCGGCGCGACACCTTGATCTCCATCGTAGCATCGTTGTCGTCTCGCCAAACTTATGCTTCTACGACTATCGCTACCGCTTAGTGATAAAGTAAAGCATTACAGGGCGATTGCATTGCATACAATAAAGCGACAACCATATGGCTCCTGCCAGTTGTCGATAACTCGGTTACAAAACAGATCATCTCATACAATAAAATTTAGCATCATGTCTTGACCATATCACATCACAACATGCCCTGCAAAAACAAGTTAGACGTCCTCTACTTTGTTTGTTGCAAGTTTTGCGTGGCTGCTACGAGCTTAAGCAAGAACTAATCTTACCTACGCATCAAAACCACAACGATAGTTTGTCAAGTTGGTGCTGTTTTAACCTTCGCAAGGACCGGGCGTAGCCACACTCGGTTCAACTAAAGTTGGAGAAACTGACACCCGCCAGCCACTTGTGTGCAAAGCACGTCGGTAGAACCAGTCTCGCGTAAGCGTACGCGTAATGTCGGCCCGGGCCGCTTCATCCAACAATACCGCCGAACCAAAGTATGACATGCTGGTAAGCAGTATGACTTATATCGCCCACAACTCACTTGTGTTCTACTCGTGCATATAATATCAACACATAAAACCTAGGCTCTGATGCCACTGTTGGGGAACGTAGTAATTTTAAAAAAATTCCTACGCACACGCAAGATCATGGTGGTGCATAGCAACAAGAGGGGAGAGTGTTGTCTACGTACCCTCGTAGACTCATAGCGGAAGCGTTATGAAAACACGGTTGATGTAGTCGTACGTCTTCACGGCCCGACCGATCAAGCACCGAAACTACGACACATCCGAGTTCTAGCACACGTTCAGCTCGATGACGATCCCCGGGCTCCGATCCAGCAAAGTGTCGGGGATGAGTATCGTCAGCACGATGGCATGGTGACGATCTTGATGTTCTACCGTCGCAGGGCTTCGCCTAAGCACCGCTACAATATTATCGAGGATTATGGTGGAGGGGGGCACCGCACACGGCTAAGAGAACGATCACGAAGATCAACTTGTGTGTCTAGAGGTGCCCCCCTGCCCCCGTATATAAAGGAGCAAGGGGGGGGGGGGGCTGGCCGGCCCTTGTGGGCGCGCCAAGGAGGAGGAGTCCTCCTCCTAGTAGGAGTAGGATAGGACTCCCCTCTTTCCTACTCCTACTAGGAGGGGGAAAGGAAGGGGGATAGGGAGAAGGAAAGGAGGGCGCCGCCCCCCTCTCCTAGTCCAATTCGGACCAGAGGGGGAGGGGGCGCGCGGCCCACCCTGGCCGCCCCTCTCTCTCTCCACTAAGGCCCATTAGGCCCATACTTCTCCCAGGGGGGGGGGGGTTCCGGTAACCCTCCGGCACTCCGGTTTTCTCCGAAATCACCTGGAACACTTCCCGTGTCCAAATATAGTCGTCCAATATATCCATCTTTATGTCTCGATCATTTCGAGACTCCTCGTCATGTCCGTGATCACATCCGGGACTCCGAACAACCTTCGGTACATCAAAACATATAAACTCATAATGAAACTGTCATCGTAACGTTAAGCGTGCGGACCCTACGGGTTCGAGAACAATGTAGACATGACCGAGACACGTCTTGAAGGAAATATTCCCTAGAGGCAATAATAAAGTTATTATTTATTTCCTTATTTCATGATAAATGTTTATTATTCATGCTAGAATTGTATTAACTGGAAACATAATACATGTGGGAATACATAGACAAACAGAGTGTCACTAGTATGCCTCTACTTGACTAGCTTGTTGATCAAAGATGGTTAAGTTTCCTAGCCATAGACATGAGTTGTCATTTGATTAACGGGATCACATAATTAGGAGAATGATGTGATTGACATGACCCATTCCGTTAGCTTAGCACTCGATCGTTTAAGTATGTTGCTATTGCTTTCTTCATGACTTATACATGTTCCTATGACTATGAGATTATGCAACTCCCGTTTACCGGAGGAACACTTTGTGTGCTACCAAACGTCACAACGTAACTGGGTGATTATAAAGGTGCTCTACAGGTGTCTCCGAAGGTACTTCTTGGGTTGGCGTATTTTGAGATTAGGATTTGTCACTCCGAATGTCGGAGAGGTATCTCTGGGCCCTCTCGGTAATGCACATCACTTAAGCCTTGCAAGCATTGCAACTAATGAGTTAGTTGCGGGATGATGTATTACAGAACGAGTAAAGAGACTTGCCGGTAACGAGATTGAACTAGGTATTGAGATACCGACGATCGAATCTCGGGCAAGTAACATACTGATGACAAAGGGAACAACGTATGTTGTTATGCGGTCTGGCCGATAAAGATCTTCGTAGAATATGTAGGAGCCAATATGAGCATCCAGGTTCCGCTATTGGTTATTGACCGGAGACGTGTCTCGGTCATGTCTACATTGTTCTCGAACCGTAGGGTCCGCACGCTTAAGGTTTCGATGACAGTTATATTATGAGTTTATGAGTTTTGATGTACCGAAGGAGTTCAGAGTCCCGGATGAGATCGGGGACATGACGAGGAGTCTCGAAATGGTCGAGACGTAAAGATCGATATATTGGACGACTATATTCGGACATCGGAAATGTTCTGAGTGGTTCGGGTATTTTTCGGAGTGCCGGGGAGTTACAAGAATACGGGGGAAAAGTATTGGGCCTTATTGGGCCATACGGGAAAGAGAGAGGGGCTGCCTAGGGCAGGCTGCGCGCCCCCAAGGCCTAGTCCGAATTGGACTAGGGGGAGGGGCTGTGCCCCCTCCTACCTTCCCTTCTCCCTTCCCCTTCCTTCTCTCCTACTCCTACTACATGGAAGGATTCCTAGTTGGACTAGGAAAGGGGGAATCCTACTCCCGGTGGGAGTAGGACTCCCCTAGGGCGCGCCATAGAGAGGGCCGGCCCTCCCGTCCTCCACTCCTTTATATACGGGGGCAGGGGGCACCCCATAGACACACAAGTTGATCTTCGTGATCGTTCCTTAGCCGTGTGCGGTGCCCCCCTCCACGATATTACACCTCGATCATATTGTAGCGGTGCTTAGGCGAAGCCCTGCGACGGTTGAACATCAAGATCGTCACCACGCCGTCGTGCTGACGGAACTCCTCCTCGAAGCTTTGCCGGATCGGAGCCCGGAGAGCGTCATCGAGCTGAACATGTGCCAAGAACTCGGAGGTACCGGAGTAACGGTGCTTGGATCGGTTGGACCGGGAAGACGTACGACTACTTCCTCTACGTTGTGTCAACGCTTCCGCTTCGGTCTACGAGGGTATGTAGACAACACTCTCCCCTCTCGTTGCTATGCATCACCATGATCTTGCGTGTGCGTAGGTAATTTTTTGAAATTACTACGTTCCCCAACAGTGGCATCCGAGCCTAGGTTTTATGTGTTGATGTTATATGCACGAGTAGAACACAAGTGAGTTGTGGGCGATATAAGTCATACTGCTTACCAGCATGTCATACTTTGGTTCGGCGGTATTGTTGGATGAAGCGGCCCGGACCGACATTACGCGTACGCTTACACGATACTGGTTCTACCGATGTGCTTTGCACACATGTGGCTGGCGGGTGTCAGTTTCTCCAACTTTAGTTGAACCGAGTGTGGCTATGCCCGGTCCTTGCGAAGGTTAAAACAACACTAACTTGACAAACTATCGTTGTGGTTTTGATGCGTAGGTAAGATTGGTTCTTGCTTAAGCCCGTAGCAGCCACGTAAAATTTGCAACAACAAAGTAGAGGACATCTAACTTGTTTTTGCAGGGCATGTTGTGATGTGATATGGTCAAGACATGATGCTAAATTTTATTGTATGAGATGATCATGTTTTGTAACCGAGTTATCGGCAACTGGCAGGAGCCATATGGTTGTCGCTTTATTGTATGCAATGCAATCGCCCTGTAATGCTTTACTTTATCACTAAGCGGTAGCGATAGTCGTAGTAGCATGAAATTGGCGAGACGACAACGATGCTACGATGGAGATCAAGGTGTCGCGCCGGTGACGATGGTGATCATGACGGTGCTTCAGAGATGGAGATCACAAGCACAAGATGATGATGGCCATATCATATCACTTATATTGATTGCATGTGATGTTTATCTTTTATGCATCTTATCTTGCTTTGATTGACGGTAGCATTATAAGATGATCCCTCACTAAATTATCATAGTAAAAGTGTTCTCCCTGAGTATGCACCGTTGCGAAAGTTCTTCGTGCTAAGACACCACGTGATGATCGGGTGTGATAGGCTCTACGTTCAAATACAACGGGTGCAAAACAGTTGCACACGCGGAATACTCAGGTTTAACTTGACGAGCCTAGCATATAACAGATATGGCCTCGGAACACGAAGACCGAAAGGTCGAGCGTGAATCATATAGTAGATATGATCAACATAGTGATGTTCACCATTGAAACTACTCCATCTCACGTGATGATCGGACATGGTTTAGTTGATTTGGATCACATAATCACTTAGAGGATTAGAGGGATGTCTATCTAAATGGGAGTTCTTAAGTAATATGATTAATTGAACTTAAATTTATCATGAACTTAGTCCTGGTAGTATTAGCATATCTATGTTGTAAATCAATAGCTCGCGTTGTTGCTTTCATATGTTTATTTTGATATGTTCCTAGAGAAAATTGTGTTGAAAGATGTTAGTAGCAATGATGCGGATTGGATCCGTGATCTGAGGTTTATCCTCATTGCTGCACAGAAGAATTGTGTCCTTGATGCACCGCTAGGTGACAGACCTATTGCAGGAGCAGATACAGACGTTATGAACGTTTGGCTAGCTCAATATGATGACTACTTGATAGTTTAGTGCACCATGCTTAACGGTTTAGAATCGGGACTTCAAAGACGTTTTGAACGTCATGGACCATATGAGATGTTCCAGGAGTTGAATTTAATATTTCAAGCAAATACCCGAGTTGAGAGATATGAAGTCTCCAACAAGTTCTATAGCTAAAAGATGGAGGAGAATCGCTCAACTAGTGAGCATGTGCTCAGATTGTCTGGGTACTACAATCGCTTGAATCAAGTGGGAGTTAATCTTCCAGATAAAATAGTGATTGACAGAATTCTCTAGTCACCATCACCAAGTTAGTAGAACTTCGTGATGAACTATAATATCCAAGGGATAACGGAAACAATTCCCAAGCTCTTCGTGATGCTGAAATCGACGAAGGTAGAAATCAAGAAAAACATCAAGTGTTGATGGTTGACGAGACCACTAGTTTCAAGAAAAGGGCAAAGGGAAGAAGAGGAACTTCAAAAAGAACGGCAAGTGAGTTGTTGCTCAAGTGAAGAAGCTCAAGTCTGGTCCTAAGCCTGAGACTAAGTGCTTCTACTGCAAAGGGACTAGTCACTGGAAGCGGAACTACCCAAGTATTTGGCGGATAAGAAAGGATGGCAAAGTAAACAAAGGTATATTTGATATACATGTTATTGATGTGTACTTTACTAGTGTTCATAGCAACCCCTCAGTATTTGGTACTAGTTCAGTTGCTAGGATTAGTAACTTGAATCGGGAGTTGCAGAATGAACAGAGACTAGTTAAGGGTGAAGTGACAATTTGTGTTGGAAATGGTTCCAAGATTGATATGATCATCATCGCACACTCCCTATACTTTCGGGATTAGTGTTGAACCTAAATAAGTGTTATTTGGTGTTTGCGTAAAGCATGAACATGATTTGATCATGTTTATTGTAATACGGTTATTCATTTAAGTAAGAGAATAAATTGTTGTTCTGTTTACATGAATAAAACCTTATATGGTTACACACCCAATGAAAATGGTTCATTGGATCTCGATTGTAGTGACACATATTCATAATATTGAAACCAAAAGATGCAAAGTTAATAATGATAGTGCAACTCATTTGTGGCACTGCCGTTTAGGTCATATTGGTGTAAAGCGCATGAAGAAACTCCATGCTGATGGGATTTTGGAATCACTTGATTATGAATCACTTGATGCTTGCGAACCATGCCTTATGGGCAAGATGACTAAAACTCCGTTCTCCGGAACAATGGAGCGAGCAACTGACTTATTGGAAATAATACATACTGATGTATGCGGTCCGATGAGTGTTAAGGCTCGCGGCTGTATCATTATTTTCTAACTTCACAGATGATTTGAGCATATATGGGTATATGTACTTGATGAAACATAAGTCTGAAACATTTGAAAAGTTCAAAGAATTTCAGAGTGAAGTGGAAAATCATCGTGACAAGAAAATAAAGTTTCTACGATCTGATCGCGGAGACGAATATTTGAGTTACGAGTTTGGTCTTCAATTAAAACAATGTGAAATAGTTTCACCACTCACGCCACCAGGAACACCACAGTGTAATGGTGTGTCCGAACATCGTAACCGTACTTTATTAGATATGGTGCAATCTATGATGTTTCTTACCGGTTTACCACTATCGTTTTGGGGTAATGCATTAAAGACAGTTGCATTCACGTTAAAAAAGGGCACCATCTAAGTCCGTTGAGACGACACAATCTGAACTGTGGTTTGGCAAGAAACCAAAGTTGTCGTTTCTTAAAGTTTGGGGTTGTGATGCTTATGTGAAAAACTTTCATCCTGATAAGCTCAAACCCAAATCGGAGAAGTGCGTCTTCATAGGATACCCAAAATGTTGGGTACACCTTCTATCACAGATCCAAAGGCAAGACATTCGTTGCCAAGAATGGATCCTTTCTAGAGAAGGGAGTTTCTCTCGAAAGAAGTGAGTGGGAGGAAAGTAGAAAATTTGATAAGGTAATTGTACCATCTCCCTTTTTGGAAAGTAGTTCATCACAAAAATCTGTTCTTGTGACTACTACACCAATTAGTGAGGAAGATAATGATGATGATCATGTAACTTCGGATCAAGTTACTACCGAACCTCGTAGGTCAACTAGAGTGAGATCCGCACCAGAGTGGTACGGTAATCCTATTCTGGAGGTCATGTTACTTGACCATGACGAACCTACGAACTATGAGGAAGCGATGATGAGCCCAGATTCCGCGAAATGGTTTGAGGCCATGAAATCTGAGATGAGATCCATGTATGAGAACAAAGTATGGACTTTGATTGACTTGTCCAATGATCGGCGAGCCATTGAGATTAAATGGATCTTCAAGAGGAAGACGGACGCTGATAGTAGTGTTACTATCTACAAAGCTAGAATTGTCGCAAAAGGTTTTCGACAAGTTCAAGGTGTTGACTACGATGAGAGTTTCTCACTCGTATCTATGTTTAAGTCTGTCCGAATCATGTTAGCAATTGCCGCATTTTATGAAATCTGGCAAATGGATAAACAAAACTGCATTCCTTAATGGATTTATTAAAGAAGAGTTGTATATGATGCAACCAGAAGGTTTTGTCAATCCTAAAGGTGCTAACAAAATATGAAAGCTCCAGCGATCCATCTATGGACTGGTGCAAGCATCTCGGAGTTGGAATATACGCTTTGATAAGTTGATCAAAGCATATAGTTTTATACAGACTTGCGGTGAAGCCTGTATTTACAAGAAAGTGAGTGGGAGCACTACAACATTTTTGATAAGTATATGTGAATGACATATTGTTGATTGGAAATAATGTAGAATTATTCTGCAAAGCATAAATGAGTGTTTGAAAGGAGTTTTTCAAAGAAAAACCTTGATAAAGCTGCTTACATATTGAGCATCAAGATCTATAGAGATAGATCAAGACGCTTGATAAGTTTTTTCAGTGAATACATATCTTGACAAGATTTTGAAGTAGTTCAAAATGGAACAGTCAAAGAAAGAGTTCTTGCCTGTGTTACAAGGTGTGAAATTGAGTAAGACTCAAAACTCGACCACGGCAGAAGATAGAAAGAGAATGAAAGTCATTCCCTATGCCTTGGCCATAGGTTCTATAAAGTATGCCATGCTGTGTACCAGACCTATTGTATACCCTACACTGATTTTGGCAAGGGAGTACAATAGTGATCTAGGAGTAGATCACTGGACAGCGGTCAAAATTATCCTTAGTGGAATAAGGATATGTTTCTCAATAATGGAGGTGACAAAAGGTTCGTCGTAAAGGGTTACGTCGATGCAAGTTTTGACACTGATCTAGATGACTCTAAGTCTCAATCTGGATACATATTGAAAGTGGGAGCAATTAGCTAGAGTAGCTCCGTGCAGAGCATTGTTGACATAGAAATTTGCAAAATACATACGGATCCGAATGTGGCAGACCCGTTGACTAAACTTCTCTCACAAACAAAACATGATCACACCTTAGTACTCTTTGGATGTTAATCACACAGCGATGTGAACTAGATTATTGACTCTAGTAGACCCTTTTGGGTGTTGGTCACATGGTGATGTGAACTATTGGTGTTAAATCACATGGCGATGTGAACTAGATTATTGACTCTAGTGCAAGTGGGAGACTTAAGGAAATATGCCCTAGAGGCAATAATAAAGTTATTATTTATTTCCTTATTTCATGATAAATGTTTATTATTCATGCTAGAATTGTATTAACCGGAAACATAATACATGTGTGAATACATAGACAAACAGAGTGTCACTAGTATGCCTCTACTTGACAAGCTCGTTGATCAAAGATGATTAAGTTTCCTAGCCATAGACATGAGTTGTCATTTGATTAACGGGATCACATCATTAGGAGAATGATGTGATTGACATGACCCATTCCGTTAGCTTAGCACTCGATCGTTTAAGTATGTTGCTATTGCTTTCTTCATGACTTATACATGTTCCTATGACTATGAGATTATGCAACTCCCGTTTACCGGAGGAACACTTTGTGTGCTACCAAACGTCACAACGTAACTAGGGTGATTATAAAGGTGCTCTACAGGTGTCTCCGAAGGTACTTGTTGGGTTGGCGTATTTCGAGATTAGGATTTGTCACTCCGAATGTCGGAGAGGTATCTCTGGGCCCTCTCAGTAATGCACATCACTTAAGCCTTGCAAGCATTGCAACTAATGAGTTAGTTGCGGGATGATGTATTACAGAACGAGTAAAGAGACTTGTCGGTAATGAGATTGAACTAGGTATTGAGATACCGACGATCGAATCTCGGGCAAGTAACATACCGATGACAAAGGGAACAACGTATGTTGTTATGCGGTCTGACCGATAAAGATCTTCGTAGAATATGTAGGAGCCAATATGAGCATCCAGGTTCCGCTATTGGTTATTGACCGGAGACGTGTCTCGGTCATGTCTACATTGTTCTTGAACCGTAGGGTCCGCACGCTTAAGGTTTCGATGACAGTTATATTATGAGTTTATGAGTTTTGATGTACCGAAGGAGTTCAGAGTCCCGGATGAGATCGGGGACATGACGAGGAGTCTCAAAATGGTCGAGACGTAAAGATCGATATATTAGACGACTATATTCGGACATCGGAAAGGTTCTGAGTGATTCGGGTATTTTTCGGAGTACCGGGGAGTTACGAGAATACGGGGGAAAAGTATTGGGCCTTATTGGGCCATACGGGAAAGAGAGAGGGGCTGCCTAGGGCAGGCCGCGCGCCCCCCAAGGCCTAGTCCGAATTGGACTAGGGGGAGGGGCTGCGCCCCCTCCTTCCTTCCCTTCTCCCTTCCCCTTCCTTCTCTCCTACTCCTACTACATGGAAGGATTCCTAGTTGGACTAGGAAAGGGGGAATCCTACTCCCGGTGGGAGTAGGACTCCCCTAGGGCGCGCCATAGAGAGGGCCGGCCCTCCCCTCCTCCACTCCTTTATATACGGGGGCAGGGGGCGCCCCATAGACACACAAGTTGATCTTCGTGATCGTTCCTTAGCCGTGTGCGGTGCCCCCCTCCACGATATTACACCTCGATCATATTGTAGCGGTGCTTAGGCGAAGCCCTGCGACGGTTGAACATCAAGATCGTCACCACGCCGTCGTGCTGACGGAACTCCTCCCTGAAGCTTTGCTGGATCGGAGCCCGGGGAGCGTCATCAAGCTGAACGTGTGCCAAGAACTCGGAGGTACCGGAGTAACGGTGCTTGGATCGGTTGGACCGGGAAGACGTACGACTACTTCCTCTATGTTGTGTTAACGCTTTCGCTTCGGTCCAGGAGGGTACGTAGACAACACTCTCCCCTCTCGTTGCTATGCATCACCATGATCTTGCGTGTGCGTAGGAATTTTTTTGAAATTACTACGTTCCCCAACACGTCTCCGATCAATAACCAATTGCGGAACCTGGATGCTCATATTGGCTCCCACATATTCTACAAAGATCTTTATCGGTCAGACCGCATAACAACATACGTTGTTCCCTTTGTCATCGGTATATTACTTGCCCGAGATTCGATCGTCGGTATCTTAATACCTATTTCAATCTCGTTACCGGCAAGTCTCTTTACTCGTTCCGTAATACATCATCTCACAACTATCTCATTAGTTGTATTGCTTGCAAGGCTTAAGTGATGTGCATTACCGAGAGGGCCCAGAGATACCTCTCCGACAATCGGAGTGACAAATCCTAATCTCGAAATACGCCAACCCAACATGTACCTTTGGAGACACCTGTAGAGCACCTTTATAATCACCCAGTTACATTGTAACGTTTGGTAGCACACAAAGTGTTCCTCCGGCAAACGGGAGTTGCATAATCTCATATTCATAGGAACATGTATAAGTCATGAAGAAAGCAATAGCAACATACTAAACGATCGGGTGCTAAGCTAATGGAATGGGTCATGTCAATCACATCATTCTCCTAATGATGTGATCCCGTTAATCAAATAACAACTCTTTTGTTCATGGTCAGGAAACATAACCATCTTCGATTAACGAGCTAGTCAAGTAGAGGCATACTAGTGACACTCTGTTTGTCTATGTATTCACACATGTATTATGTTTCCGGTTAATACAATTCTAGCATGAATAATAAACATTTATCATGATATATAAGGAAATAAATAATAACTTTATTATTGCCTCTAGGGCATATTTCCTTCAGAGGGCCCGTCAGGTGCAGTACGAGGTGCACTAGGTGGCCATCTAGCCCTACTATCACAATGCTCTGGGCCAGAAGATGCGCAAGAAAGAGGCGCACAGAATCTTACCTTGACCAGGGAGCAATACTTAGACGTAAGTATTACGGACTTATCATTCCGATGTTTGTGGTAAATTCATTGTTTCGTGTTGACATGCCATGCTTCCATTATGTAGATATTCCTTCTTGGTGCTACGGAAAGAGTGATGGATGGATAGGTTATTGGATATGTGGCTCGGGCAGGAAGCAGAGTTGCTGCCAAGAGCAGAAAAAATCGGGCAAATCGTGGAACCGACAGAACACACGGTCAAGGAAACCGAAGCCACTGGCGCCACAAGAAAGTCCAGGTATATCTATATACATGAAACATTCTTCTTCTTGTTCTTATGTATGACTAACTTCTGTTTGGCATTACGGGAGGAGAAGTTGAAGCGGCCGGTCTCAGACATCGAGGCGTGGAAGCTTCGCCACGTGCGGAGTCTCAACTAAGGGAAATACTTATCTGTACTTTGCTACATCACCCTTTCCTCTTCAAGGAAAAAACCAATGCAAGCTCAAGAATTAGCAAGGCCAAGAGGCTCCCCAAGTAGGGCCGAATCCTACTTGGGGTCCTCCCATAACCGCGCCCCCCTTTCCATATTTGCCGGAGGGGGAAAGGAAAGGGGGGAGAGGGAAGGAAGGGGGAGGCCGAATCCCCCACCTTCCTTTCCCCCATGGGTTGGCTGCCTTAGGGGGCGTGCCAGCTCCTTGTGGGCTGGTGTGCTCCCCTCTAATGGCCCAATAGGCCCATCACCCTCCCGGGGGTGTCCGGAACCCCCTCCGGTATTCCGATGACTACCCGGTACACTCTGAAACACTTCTGGTGTCCGAATATCATCGTCCTATATATCAATATTTACCTCTGGACCATTCCGGAGCTCCTCGTCATGTCTGTGATCTCATCCGGGACTCCGAACAACATTCGATCACCAAATCATATAACTCATATAATACTATATCGTCAATGAATGTTAAGCGTGCGGACACTACGGGTTTAAGAACTATGTAGACATGACCGAGACATATCTCCGGTCTATAACTAATAGCGGAACCTGGATGCCCATATTGGCTCCTACATATTCTACGAAGATCTTTATCGGTCGAACCTTATGACAACATACGTAATTCCCCTTGTCCGTTGGTATGTTACTTGCCCGAGATTCGATCGTCGGTATCTTCATACCTAGTTCAATCTCGTTACCGGCGAGTCTCTTTACTCGTTCTGTAATACATCATCTTGCAACTAACTCATTAGTCACTTTGCTTTCAAGACTTCTTATGATGTGTATTACCGAGAGGGCCCAAAGATACCTGTCCGATACTCGGAGTGACAAATCCTAATCACGATGTATGCCAACTCAACAAACACCTTCGTAGATACCTATAGAGCATCTTTATGATCACCCATTTATGTTGTGACATTTGATAGCACACAAGGTATTCCTCCGGTATCCGGGAGTTGCATAATCTCATAGCCGAAGGAATATGTATATGACATTAAGAAAGCAATAACAATAAACTGAACAATCAATATTCTAAGCTAACGGATGGGTCTTGTCCATCACATCATTCTCCTAATGATGTGATCCCATTATCAAATGACAACACATTTATATGGTTAGGAAATCTTAACCATCTGTGATCAACGAGCTAGTCTAGTAGAGGCTTACTAGGGACACGGTATTTGTTTGTGTATTCACACATGTATTTAAGTTTCCAATCAATACAATTCTAGCATGAATAATAAACCTTTATCATGAATAAGGAAATATAAAATAACAACTTTATTATTGCCTCTATGGCATATTTCCTTCAGGGCGCGCCCAGGTGGCTTGTGGGGCCCACCAACCTTCGTTTGACCTAACTCCACCTATAGAGGAGTCCACGAAATACTTTTTCTGCCGTCGCAAGTTCCAGAACCACGAGATCCCATCTGGAGGCCTTTTTCAGCACTCTGCCAGAGGGGGATTCAATCACGGAGGGGCTCTACATGATCCTTGCTGCCCTTCCGATGATGCGTGAGTAGTTTACCACAGACCTACGGGTCCATAGTTAGTATCTAGATGGCTTCTTCTCTCTATTTGATCTTCAATGCAATGTTCTCCTTGATGTTCTTGGAGTGTTTATTGGGATGTGTTTTGCGGTGTGTTTGTTGGGATCCGATGAATTATGAGTTTATGATAAGATCTATCCATGAATATTATTTGAGTTTTCTCTGAACTCTTTTATGCATGATTACTATAGCTTAGTATTTATCTTCGATCTATTGATTTGGTTTGGCCAACACTCGCACGCGTCGGTGCTATACAA
Organism: Aegilops umbellulata; assembly: GCA_032464435.1. Taxonomy (NCBI): domain Eukaryota; kingdom Viridiplantae; phylum Streptophyta; class Magnoliopsida; order Poales; family Poaceae; genus Aegilops; species Aegilops umbellulata. The sequence goes on from CP136057.1 coordinate 61,070,973, forward strand.
ACGGTTTTTAACCCCTTTCCGCCATGGCATTTGGCACCTCGCCAAGTGAGTGTGGGCGATAGGGGGATCCTTCCCACACGACCCAGAAACCGTCGGGGATAGGGAGCCAAGATGCATATACAGTACTCCTACTCGTTTGTGCTCGCATTGCCATAGCAGTCGATATTCTGTGGTGCTACGTTTATGATGCGCGACCCATCACAAACGGTTCACTATTATAGAACGTGTATGATAAGCATATAATCACACACATTCGCTTGTCCCAAACCGTATGCGATAACTAATTAAGAAGATTAGCTAATCATCGTACGAGTGTCGGATAGGATTACCAAAGTTGGACCGTCGTAACATCGTCGTACATGACAACTCTCACACACGCTATTCTGTGGTGCAACATTTACGATGCATACTTCATCAGAAACATGTCATGGTTGTGAATCGTGTACGATAAGGCAGCTATCACAAACGTTTAGTTTGCCTGCACCGTTTGTGATATTGTCTGACATCGCACACGCTTTGCAAATGGCAACTGTGTGCATGCTTGCACACGTTTCCTCTCTGGGAACCATCTCGGATTATGGTGTGTATCGCAAACATTTGTGTTTTACCAATCGTGTGTGCCGTAACGACCCGGAGAGCGTAATTTCACCGTAATTTAGTTGCTGCTATTCCAAATTGTACCAGATTTGAATTTGGATTTGAATGTATGCTATAGCTTTATTCATATCCATCAGGTTCAAACAACCAATGCATTATTCGATTCATAGGTACATATGTTCAAGAATTACAGAAAAACCAAATAAAGAATGATGAACCACAGTTGTATACTTGTACTATTAAAGACGGTAAAGTAAGAGGCGAAATACATTCTGGTTGCTGAACAAGGTGAAGAGGAATGCCCATATTGTGCCCTCCTCCATGCTGTTGGGGAACGTAGCAGAAATTTAAAATTTTCCTACGTGTCACCAAGATCTATCTATGGAGAAACCAGCAACGAGGGGAAAGAGAGTGCATCTACATACCCTTGTAGATCGCTAAGCGGAAGCGTTCAAGTGAACGGGGTTGATGGAGTCGTACTCGTCGTGATCCAAATCACCGATGAGCAAGTGCCGAACGGACGGCACCTCCGCGTTCAACACACGTACAGCCCGGTGACGTCTCCCATGCCTTGATCCAGCAAGGAGAGAGGGAGAGGTTGAGGAAGACTCCATCCAGCAGCAGCACAACAGCGTGGTGATGATGGAGGAGCGTGGCAATCCTGCAGGGCTTCGCCAAGCACCGCGGGAGAGGAGGAAGGAGAGATGCAGGGCTGCGCCATCGAGAGGTCAAAACTCCTATGTTGGCTGCCCCAAACCCTCAAGTATATATAGGGGGAGAGGGGAGGCTGCGCCCCCACCTAGGCTTCCACCCTAGGGGCGGCGGCCAGCCCCAAAACCCATCTAGGGTGCGGCCAAGGGGGGGGGGAAGAGGGGAGACTTGCCCCCCAAGTTAGGTGGGTGCGCCCCCTTCCCCAAACCCTAGGCGCCTTGGGCTCTTGTGGGGGGGCGCACCAGCCCACCTGGGGCTGGTCCCCTCCCACATGTGGCCCATGCAGCCCTCCGGGGCCGGTGGTCCCACTTGGTGGACCCCCGGGACCCTCCTGGTGATCCCGGTACGTTATCGATAAAACCCGAAACTCTTTCGGTGACCAAAACAGGACTTCCCATATATAAATCTTTACCTCCGGACCATTCCGGAACTCCTCGTGACGTCCGGGATCTCATCCGGGACTCCGAACAACATTCGGTAACCACATACGAACTTCCTTAATAACCCTAGCGTCATCGAACCTTAAGTGTGTAGACCCTACGGGTTCGGGAGACATGCAGACATGACCGAGATGTTCTCCGGTCAATAACCAACAGCGGGATCTGGATACCCATGTTGGCTCCCACATGTTCCACGATGATCTCATCGGAGGAACCACGATGTCGAGGATTCGATCAATCCCGTATACAGTTCCCTTTGTCTAGCGGTATAGTACTTGCCCGAGATTTGATCGTCGGTATCTCGATACCTTGTTCAATCTCGTTATCGGCAAGTCTCTTTTTACTCGTTCCGTAGCACATCATCCCGTGATCAACTCCTTGATCACATTGTGCACATTATGATGATGTCCTACCGAGTGGGCCCAGAGATACCTCTCCGTCACACGGAGTGACAAATCCCAGTCTCGATTCGTGCCAACCCAACAGACACTTTCGGAGATACCCATAGTGCACCTTTATAGCCACCCAGTTATGTTGTGACGTTTGGCACACCCAAAGTATTCCTACGGTATCCGGGAGTTGCACAATCTCATGGTCTAAGGAAATGATACTTGACATTAGAAAAGCTTTAGCATACGAACTACACGATCTTGTGCTAGGCTTAGGATTGGGTCTTGTCCATCACATCATTCTTCTAATGATGTGATCCCGTTATCAATGACATCCAATGTCCATGGTCAGGAAACCGTAACCATCTATTGATCAACGAGCTAGTCAACTAGAGGCTTACTAGGGACATGGTGTCGTCTATGCATCCACACATGTATCTGAGTTTCCTATCAATACAATTCTAGCATGGATAATAAACGATTATCATGAACAAGGAAATATAATAATAACCTATTTATTATTGCCTCTAGGGCATATTTCCAACAGTCTCCCACTTGCACTAGAGTCAATAATCTAGTTCACATCGCCATGTGATTGCAATGATTCCAACACCCATGGGGTTTGATCATATCTCGCTTGTGAGAGAGGTTACTAGTCAACGGGTCTGAATATTTCAGATCCATGTGTGCTTTACAAATATCTATGTCATATCCTAGATGCAGCTACCACGCTCTATTTGGAGCTATTCCAAATAACTGTTCTACTATACGAATCCAGTTTACTACTCAGAATAATCTGGATTAGTGTCAAAGCTTGCATCGGCGTAACCTTTTACGACGAACTCTTTTACCACCTCCATAATCGAGAAAATTCCTTAGTCCACTAGTTACTAAGGATAACCTTGACCGTTGTCCTGTGATCCATTTCTAGATTACACTTGTACCCCTTGACTGACTCATGGTTTGGCACACTTCAGGTGCGGTACATAACATAGCATACTTTAGAGCCTACGACTAAAGCATAGGGGACGACCTTCGTCCTTTCTCTCTATTCTGCCGTGGTCATGTCTTGAGTCTTGCTCAATACTCACACCTTGTAACACAGCCGAGAACTCCTTCTTTGCTGATCTATTTTGAACTCCTTCAAAATCTTGTCGTGGTATGTGTTTGTTTGAAAGTACTATTAAGCGATTTTGATCTATCCTTATAGATCTTGATGCTCAATGTTTAAGTAGCTTAATCCAGGTTTTCATTGAAAAACATTTTTCAAACAACCCTATATGCCTTCCAGAAATTCTACATCATTTCCGATAAACAATATGTCAACAACATATACTCATCAGAAATTCTATAGTGCTCCCACTCACTTCTTTGGAAATACAAGTTTCTCATAAACTTTGTATAAACCCAAATCTTTGATCATCTCATCAAAGCGTACATTCCAACTCCGAGATGCTTACTCCAGTCCTTAGAAGGATTGCTGGAGCTTTGTATACTTGTTAGCATCTTTCAGGATTGACAAAAATCTTCTGGTTGTATCACATACAACCTTTCCTCAAGAAAATCGTCGAGGAAACAATGTTTTGACATCCTATCTGCACAATTTCATAAATAATGCAGTAATCGCTAACATAATTCCAACAGACTCTTAGCATCGCTACGAGTGAGAAAGTCTCATCGCAGTCAACTCCTTGAACTTGTCGGAAAACATCTTAATGACAAGTCGAGCTTTCTTAATGGTGACATTTACCATCATTGTCCGTCTTCCTTTTAAAATCCATCTGTACTCAACAGCCTTACGACCATCGAGCCGTTCTGCCAAAGTCTACACTTTGTTTTCATACATGGATCCTCTCTCGGATTTTATGGCCTCGAGCCATTCATCGGAATCCGGGCCCACCATCGCTTCTCCATAGCTCGTAGATTCATCGTTGTCTAGCAACATGACGTCCAAGACAGGATTACGTACCACTCTGAAGTAGTACGCATCCTTGTCATCCTACGAGGTTTGGGAGTGACTTGATCCGAAGTCTCATGATCACTATCATAAGCTTCCACTTCAATTGGTGTAGGTGCCATAGGAACAACTCCTGTGCCCTGCTACACTCTAGTTGAAGTGACGGTTCAATAACCTCATCAAGTCTCCACCATCCTCCCACTCAATTCTTTTGAGAGAAACTTTTCCTCGAGAAAGGACCCGATTCTAGAAACAATCCCTATTGCTTTCGGATCTGAGACAGGAGGTATACCCAACTGTTTTGGGTGTCCTATGAAGATGCATTTATCCGCTTTGGGTTCGAGCTTATCAGCCTGAAACTTTTTCACATAAGCGTCGTGACCCCAAACTTTTAAGAAACAACAGCTTAGGTTTCTCTAAACCATAGTTCATACGGTGTTGTCTCGACGGATTTGCGTGGTGCCCTATTCAAAATGAGTGCGGTTGTCTCTAATGCCTAACCCATGAACGATAGTGGTAATTCGATAAGAGACATCATGGTATGCATCATATCCGATAGGGTGCAGTTATGATGTTCGGACACACCATCACTCTATGGTGTTCCAGGCGGTACTAGTCGTGAAACAATTTCCACAATGTCTCAATTGTGTACCAAACTCGCAACTCAGATATTCATCTCTATGATCATATCATGGATATTTTATCCTCTTGTCACGACGATATTCAACTTCATTCTGAAATTACTTGAACCACTCAATAATTCAGACTTGTGTTTCATCAAGTAAATATGCTCAGTATCTACTCAAATCATTTGTGAAGTAAGAGCATAACGATATCCACTGCGTGCCTCAGCACTCATTGGACTGCACACATCAAAATGTGTTACTTCCAACAAGTTGCTTTCTTGTTCCATTTTACTGAAACCGAAGCTTTCAGTCATCTTTGCCCATGTGGTATGATTTACATGTCTCAAGCGATTCAAAATCAAGTGAGTCCAAACGGTCCATCTGCATGGAGTTTCTTCATGCGCATATACCAATAGACATGGTTCACATGTCTCAATCCTTTTCAAAAAAATGAGTGAGTCCAAAGATCCATCAACATGGAGCTTCTTCATGCGTTTTATACCAATATGACTTACATGGCAGTGCCACAAGTAGGTGGTACTATCATTACTATCTTATATCTTTTGGCATGAACATGTGTATCACTATGATCGAGATTCAATAAACTATTCATTTTAGGTGCAAGACCATTGAAGGTATTATTCAAATAAACAGAGTAACTATTATTCTCTTTAAATGAATAACCGTATTGTGATAGACATAATCCAATCATGTCTATGCTCAACGCAAACACCAAACAACAATTATTTAGGTTTAACACCAATCTCGATGGTAGAGGGAGCGTGCGATGCTTGATCATATCAACCTTGGAAGCACTTCCAACACATCTCATCAGCTCACCTTTAGCTAGTCTCCGTTTATTCCGTAGCTCTTATTTCGAGTTACTAACACTTAGCAACCGAACCGGTATCTAATACCCTGATGCTACTAGGAGTACTAGTAAAGTACACATTCACATAATGTATATCCAATATACTTCTATCGACAACCTTCTCATCTACCAAATATCTAGGGTAATTCTGCTTCAGTGGCTGTTCCCCTTATTACAGAAGCACTCAGTCTCGGGTTTGGGTTCAACCTTGGGTTTCTCCACTAGAGCAGCAGCTGATTTGCCGTTTCATGAAGTATCCCTTCTTGCCCTTGCCCTTCTTGAAACTAGTGGTTTCACTAACCATCAACAATTGATGCTCCTTCTTGATTTCTACTTTCGCGGTGTCAAACATCGCGAATATTTCAAGGATCATCATATCTATCCCTGATATGTTATAGTTCATTACGAAGCTCTAGCAGCTTGGTGCCAATGACTTTGGAGAAACATCACTATCTTATCTGGAAGATCAACTCCCACTCGATTCAAGTGATTGTTGTACTCAGACAATCTGAGCACAAGCTCAACGATTGAGCTTTTATCCCTTAGTTTGCAGGCCAAGAAAATCGTCGGAGGTCTTATACCTCTTGACGTGGGCATGATCCTGAAATCCCAATTTTAGCCCTCGAAACATCTGATATGTTCCGCGACATTTCAAAAAATGTCTTCGGTGCCTCAATTCTAAACCATTTATCATTACCGAACTATCATGTAGTCATCAAAACGTGTATGTCAGATGTTCGCAACATCCACATACCACGTTCGAGGTCCAGTATACCGAGCGGTGCATTAAGGACACAAGCCTTCTACTGTCCGCATAATTGCTACTATCAACTTTCAACTATATTTTCTCTAGGAACATATCTAAAACAGTAGAACTAAAGCGCGAGCTTACGACATAATTTGCAAAGTCCTTTTGACTATGTTCAGGATAATTAAGTTCATCTTATGAACTCCCACTCAAATAGACATCCCTCTAGTCATCCAAGTGATTACATGATCCGAGTCAACTAGGCCATGTCCGATCATCACGTGAGACGGACTAGTCATCATCGGTGAACATCTTCATGTTGATCGTATCTACCATACGACTCATGCTCGACCTTTCGGTCTCTTGTGTTCCAAGGCCATGTCTGTACATGCTAGGCTCGTCAAGTCAACCTAAGTGTTTCGCGTGTGTAAATCTGGCTTACACCCGTTGTATGTAAACGTAAGAATCTATCACACCCGATCATCACGTGGTGCTTCGAAACGACGAACTTCCGCAACGGTGCATAGTTAGGGGGAACACTTTCTTGAAATTTTAATGAGGGATCATCTTATTTACTACCGTCGTTCTAAGCAAATAAGATGTATAAACATGATAAACATCACATGCAATCAAATAGTGACATGATATGGCCAATATCATATTGCTCCTTTTGATCTCCATCTTCGGGGCTCCATGATCATCATCTTCACCGGCATGACACCATGATCTCCATCATCATGATCTCCATCATCGTGTCTTCATGAAGTTGTCTCGCCAACAATTACTTCTACTACTACAGCTAACGGTTAGCAATAAAGTAAAGTAATTACATGGCGTTGTTCAATGACACGCAGGTCATACAATAAATAAAGACAACTCCTATGGCTCCTGCCGGTTGTCATACTCATCGACATGCAAGTCGTGATTCCTATTACAAGAACATGATCAATCTCATACATCACATATCATTCATCACATTCTTCTTGGCCATATCACATCACATAGCATACCCTGCAAAAACAAGTTAGGCGTCCTCTACTTGTTGTTTGCATGTTTTACGTGGCTGCTATGGGTTTCTAGCAAGAACGTTTCTTACCTACGCAAAACCACAACGTGATACGCCAATTGCTATTTACCCTTCATAAGGACCCTTTTCATCGAATCCGATCTGAATAAAGTGGGAGAGACTGGCACCCGCTAGCCACCTTATGCAACGAGTGCATGTCAGTCGGTGGAACCTGTCTCACGTAAGTGTACGTGTAAGGTCGGTCCGGGCCGCTTCATCCCACAATGCCGCCGAATCAAGATTGACTAGTAACGGTAAGCATATTGAACAAAATCAACGCCCACAACTACTTTGTGTTCTACTCGTGCATGGAATCTACGCAATAGACCTAGCTCATGATGCCACTGTTGGGGAACGTAGCAGAAATTTAAAATTTTCCTACGTGTCACCAAGATCTATCTATGGAGAAACCAGCAACGAGGGGAAAGAGAGTGCATCTACATACCCTTGTAGATCGCTAAGCGGAAGCGTTCAAGTGAACGGGGTTGATGGAGTCGTACTCGTCGTGATCCAAATCACCGATGAGCAAGTGCCGAACGAACGGCACCTCCGCGTTCAACACACATACAGCCCGGTGACGTCTCCCATGCCTTGATCCAGCAAGGAGAGAGGGAGAGGTTGAGGAAGACTCCATCCAGCAGCAGCACAACGGCGTGGTGATGATGGAGGAGCGTGGCAATCCTGCAGGGCTTCGCCAAGCACCGCGGGAGAGGAGGAAGGAGAGATGCAGGGCTGCGCCATCGAGAGGTCAAAACTCCTATGTTGGCTGCCCCAAACCCTCAAGTATATATAGGGGGAGAGGGGAGGCTGCGCCCCCACCTAGGGTTCCACCCTAGGAGCGGCGGCCAGCCCCAAAACCCATCTAGGGTGCGGCCAAGGGGGGGAAGAGGGGAGACTTGCCCCCCAAGTTAGGTGGGTGCGCCCCCTTCCCCAAACCCTAGGCGCCTTGGGCCCTTGTGGGGGGCGGGGGGGGGGGGGCACCAGCCCACCTGGGGCTGGTCCCCTCCCACATGTGGCCCATGCAGCCCTCCGGGGCCGATGGTCCCACTTGGTGGACCCCCGGGACCCTCCTGGTGGTCCCGGTACGTTAC